>OZ010583.1:9719806-9794806 GCA_963932145.1 Acanthosepion lycidas
CCAACATATAAAAGGCAGCAGGTTAGTAGTTCTCAGCATGGTGTCTTTTGTGTTTAAGACCAACATGTCAGCTCAAAAGTCCAGACTGCCCAAAAATACTGAAATTTTCATAATAAAAAAAAAAAAAAAAAAAAAAAAAAAAAAAAGAAAATAATAATTATATCTAGGAGACTCCCAAAAAGCCTAATCTTGCAGACCATTTAATTTAGAGTGAATTTGATCCTCCTGAAGTGTCCCATATGATATACATAACCCATAAATATAGCATACCTTAAAAAAAAAAAAAAATATATATATATATATATATATATATATATGAATTTTGGTACTGTGGTTAAGTTTTTAACTAACTTTTTTTTTTTTTGTTCTTATAATTTTTTGTCTTTTCTGGACATAAATTATGTAAAAAAACTGTCCTGTATATCCAAGCACATTTGGCTATACTTTTAGCCATTATTAAGGAAGATTTTATTTTTTACTTTTATCTGAATATATGAATACAGTCAGCACATTATGTCCGTGTTCATAATTGATGTTATTATGTTGGCTTATTTTATATTAATAATGCTTCCATTATTTAAAAAAAAAATAATGAAAGCATTATTAATAAAAAAAAAAAAATAAAAAATAAAAAAAAATAGCAATACTCAATAATATCAACTAAATAAAAATAAAAGTCAACTGATCACATTTGGAAAATAAAACATTCCTAAAACTCTAGATACATACATAAAAAAATCCATACATTCAGTTAAAAGTAAAAAATAAAATCATCTTTGATAATGGATAAAAGTATAGCTGAAAGTGATTAGACAATTGTCCAAAAAAGAAAAAAAAAATTAGAGAACAGAAGAAAAATTAAAAAAAAAAAAAAAAAAAAAAAAAAACATAACTGCAGCACCTTGTCAGTCTTTTTTAATGAAACTTGTATAAAAGAGGGGCTGCTGCCCAAATGCACACACGTGTGTATGACAAATTTTATGTTGAGTTTAGATAAATTCTTTTCAATTGCAGTTGAGATAGAGTTAGTTGGCTGAACAATAACCAAACAAATTAAAAAAAAAAATTTGTTAAACCAACTACCACAACTACAATTGAAGAGAATTTATCTAAACTTACCATATAGATAAGTACCAAATTGTTTCTGCTATTAGGTTGGTGCAAAAATAATGTCGTTTTCTCACATATGTGAGAAAACGACATTATTTTTGCACCAACCTAATAGTTTGAGTTTCATGCAGTCAGGCTGTCCTGATATGAGGATAGGCTGTGCAACATTGCATGCAACTCACACTAACAAAGTTGAGAAACAATTTGGTATCTTATATTATTATTATTATTATTATGCTCTAACTCTAGCAGTGAGCACACAGTTTATTTTATATTTTAAGCTTCCAGCATATGTTTTATAATTGTGTGTGTTAAATTTATAAGCATGCACACACACACACACAGAACTACAAAATATATGCTGAAAGCTTAAAATATTAAACACACTTAACACACTCAAATGTTGTATTTTATGCTGTTTAATGAAGATGTTTAACTATCATATTTCCCAGCATTGAGAAAACTTCAGTCTCAAGGCCACATCCCAATTTTGACTTGCAAAATTAAAAAAAAAAAAAAAAAAAAATAATATACTCAACACTTTACTGAACCTTGCTAAAATGTTTGGTTAGCAGCTTTTATGACATTAGAACCTTTTTGACCATTTATAGTCTCTGCTTTATCCTTTCTTTTATAATGTAGAGACACAGTAAGATTACACTCAAAATTTACATCTAACCTACCAGTAAGTACCCATGGTAAGCACTGATACTACAACAGTCCAATTTCACAATTCAGTCTTCAGCCAAATATTGGCTTTTATTTCTTATGTCATTTAATGTTCTTTTAATGTCAAGGTCATTTGAGAACTGAGTAAAAATGCAATACAATGTCAATTATTTATTACTAATCTTTTAACTTACCAACCCTAGGTTACAGAAATTCTTTATTGCGATTTTTTTCTTCTTTAAAATTGTCCATCTTATGTTTATTTACTATTTCAAATCAAGCAGAATTTATAGACTTTATTCAGAGCTCATACAGAGGAGTTCAGCTTACTGTCCAGCATAGATTACTTTCCTCTTGGGTAAAGAGAAGCCTAAGAAAAAAAATGTGACCATGAGCCTGTAAAGTAAATTTTCAAAACTTATTTTGAGGAAAAAAAAAATAATATCAAAATGTTTAACAACACTGAGAAATATAGTATTTAAATATTATTCTTTATATTTTAAAAAAGAAATTAACAGAAAAAAAAGAAAAAAAAAGAAGGAAAAAAGAAAAAAAAAAGAAGGAAAAAAGAAAAAAAAAAAGAAGGAAAAAAGAAAAAAAAAAAAGAAGGAAAAAAGAAGAAAAAAAAGAAGGAAAAAAGAAAAAAAAAAGAAGGAAAAAAGAAGGAAAAAAGAAAAAAAAAGAAGGAAAAAAGAAAAAAAAAAGAAGAAAAAAAGAAAAAAAAAAGAAGAAAAAAAGAAGAAAAAAAGAAGAAAACACTCTTCAGCATAACTCTCCTAATCTATATCAGTTTTCCTTCTGGCTACAAAAGTTATTTGAACCATCTTAATCTTTGGACACCCTAACTTTTCAAAATATTTCCCTCATGTGTTGGTCTTTTGTTTGTTTTCACAAAACCCAGCAGACAGCTGTGGAATGGTTATGTTGGCAGCAAATTAATTATTATTATTATTAAAATGTAAAATGAAAAAAAATTGAGACCAAGGTAAAGGTTGTTTAGCTGAGAGAGTGAGAATTGCAAGCAGACAAGACAAGAGATAAATTTCAGTAATAATCATTAATAATGCCAGTACTATACAAATTGAAACACTTTGAGACTGTCATCCAATAGCTTAGTGGGTGATTTAGCAAATAATATTGGGAGATATTTACAAAATGACAAATGAAAAAAAAAAAAAAAAAAAAAAAAAAGTTTTAACTCCAGGAATTAAATAAAAAAAAATTAAATTGAACTTTCCAGAATAATGAAGTGCAAAGTGAGCAAACTATAAAATTAAATAAAAAATTAAATTGAAAAATTTCAAGAAAAAAAAAAGAAAACAGAAACATTGGCACTATTTTCAGCAAAGGAATTTTCTTCTTGTGTGCATTAGAATCATTCTGCAAAAATTGGTTAAAAAAAAAAAAAAAAAAAAAAAAAAAAAATGTTGAAAGAAACAAATTTCAGCATTTTTCTACAACAAAAATTATAGGACAAAAAAAAAAAAAAAAAGAAAATTAATGTTCATAGCATTTTATAGCAAGTTTTGTAAGGTTAAATTCTTATATTACATTATAAATATACTTCTTATAATTTCTCTCATATCAAATATTTGTTCAACTTTTTTTTTTTTCTTTTTTTTTTTTAAAATTTATTTTTACATGCTTTATAAACAAATATTTTCCATTTTCTTTTCTTTTTTTTTTTTTTAAAACCACCATTATAGATATACTGATTCATAAGCCAGGTGGATTTCCATCCTATGATTAAAAAAAAAAAAAAAAAAAATCGGACATTTCAAAATTTTCATAACATTGAACGGGAGAGGAGATGCAATTCCTGCATGACTCATTTTTTGAGTCAATTATCAATTTTCACAAATATTCCAATGGATTTTATATTTTATTTCATTTGCTTTTTGTATCCATTAGAATTTAACATTAACCCATTGAGCCAGAGAGACTATTAAAAATTATAAATAAATAATTATACACCTCAATATATTGACCAAATCCAAAAGAATTTAGTTGGCAGGTTCAAATGAGATATTTAAATGAATCCTTTTTATCATCCCAAGTATTTATTAGGCATACATCAGGTTAAGAGTTAGTCGTACTATTTTTGTCTTACTTTTTGTTTTCACTGACTTAACAAATAACAATATGAAAAGGGAGGAAAAATTATGGAAATGGGATTTAGTCAGGAATCTAGTATTAAATATGCAACTAATTTCTAGATTACATGAAAGAAGAAGAAAAAGAGCCAGGAACATATTTAAATTTATTTAAAATACCAGCATTAGTTCCTCCTCTCCCCACTTCAAACACAACCTGGCTTCACTTTAAAAAAATAAACAAAAATGTTAATATTATCTTGAAAATTACACAAAATACAAAGATCAACGGCTTATGTGATTGCTACTTGCACCTCAAAGAATCAGCTTTCATCCATCCACTCATCTGTGCATTTAAAATATTCACATTTAATAGACTTGAAGCATTTGATCATTTTATGCAGAATGCTTAAATTGTCTTTGACATCATCTATTCAGTCCAAAAGTCATTCTCAGAAGGGAGGTAACTAATTATAGACAGTTTAAAATCAAAAGGATGGAAAATGGACCTCAAAGAAAGCATTGACCTGGTATTCAGACATCAGCTAGCAGTTTACCACTAATCTTAGCATCATCAGCAGACCATCTTTCTTGCTTTTTGCAGGCAATCAGCATTCCACTGTATTCCTTAATTCCTACCAAAAATAAATGGTATTTAATACAGAAAAACTTTTCAGTAAATATTTTAACATTCAAGTTGTTTTGTTTTTTTCTAAATGAAATATTAACTCTAAGCCAGGTTGATTGAACAAAAATTAACATTTTATATTTAAAAAATAAAAATGAATAAATATTCAAGCCCTAAAGGACAAGAAATCTAAAAAAAAAAAAAAAAAAAAAAAAATGAATAAATAATTCTCCCCACCCCACAAAAATAAAATAAAATCAAAATTTATTAACAGATCAAATTTTAAAACTTTTTTCAATTTTCATGTGTACAAAAATGTCCAGTGTCCTCTTTTTGGAAAAATGAGATTAAATTTCAAAATAAAAAAAATAGCTACAAACTTTTACGCATACATTTTTATAATACATACATACATACATACATACATACATACAAGATGGAATAGGTAAAAACCTATTGGATGGTTACTTTTTTTTTTTTCCTTGTAAACAGTTCCCTCTTTATGAGTATTCTCAGAACAAATGAAAATAATTCTTCCCAGGGTAACCTTACTATTTAAAAACACTAGTTAATTTGAAAAATTTTAGCAATAAGTAAAAATTAAAAATCAATACTTGAACAAATCAATGAGTTTCGTATATAGACAATAAGTTAAAAAAAATGTCAGTATGATCATTTCATATGAAGAAATATATAAAAGAATCTTATTGTGAGCAAAATAAAGTGCCTATAGCAGAAGAAAATAGTTCATTTTTATAGTTAGAAATATAATTCATAATTTTTTGTATGTATATGTATGGGGAATAAGCTCTTATAGGAAAATTTTTGTGTGGCACGTTACGTTCTTTAGAACTTCATCAGACTAAAGTAATATTTTTGTTGATGTAATTACATATGTGCTGAAAGGGGAATATAAAAACACAAACTTATATAATTATGCATAGGTAAGAAATGCTCAAAATGTTGGTATGCTGTAATTTTAAACTTTCATATTTTTTTTTTTTATCTGTTTAGACAATTTCTTTTTATTTATGTTTCCATCACTTTTGTTTATTAAATATACCAACATTGTGATAATAGATCTGCCAAGCTGTAATATTCTAAAAATCTGCATGTAAATTTACTATGGATGATCTAGCAAAGTACCTTCTATACACTTTTATCTTAGTAAATTGCTTTCTCTTTTAATGAAAGCAGCATTTTTTTTTAAAATTATGGTGAGACTCATTACGGTGAGCAACTAATGCATTGAGTATATTGTTTTGTAAAAGATCCCTTTTGTGTTCATGTAATTTTTTTTTCAAATCATCACAGTTTCTCCTATGTATTCTGTGTGGCAATCATTACAGGTTATAGAGTAAAGTTTTAGTTTATTATTTTGTTTTGTATTGATTGGTTTGTTTTGTTTTACAGCATATCAACCTCAATGGGTTATTTAATGCCAACAAGATTTTTATTGCTGGTATTTTTTTTCCAAAAATGTATTGCTGGTAATATTTTTCTTTTTAAAATATGTACTGTTCGTAATGTATTGCTGGCAATAATTTTCCCAAAAAGTATTGCTGGTATTAAAACCTATTTTTATACTTTCATAGCATTTTTATAATATTACAGCTTTCATAAGGTTTTGACTACGTTTAACTATTTGCCCATAGCTGGGACTCTGACAGGTGCTACCACCCCAGGTAAGGGGGGACCTGGGAACACCAGCAATTTATAGATGTTCCACACTCCTCAAAATCTCCCCCCAGGACGTGAATGTAGTTTATCATCATACCCAGAACTGTGTTTTGTATTAATTCTCGTATTCTTTTAAAAGTAGTTGTAACAAATTTTATGTTAAGCTTAAATAAATTCTTTTCCATTGTAGTTGTGATAGAGTTGGTTGGTAAAATAATATAATTCATTGGGTTTGCCAGAATGGTCCACTCTTATATTTTGAAACATTTTATAAGCCTTTTGTTTTGTGTAGAATATGAAATAATATATTAGAGGAGCTTAAAAGTATTTTCAATGTATTTCTCATCATGTAAATGCTGAGGGCTTAAAAATTCCAAGTGATCTTAAATAGAATCTGATAATTATTCCAGATTTTATTTTGTTGTCATGGTGAGATTAGAAATTATACGAGTTCATTTTTATCAGTTGATTTCCAATGGACACTTAGTTTTAGGTCATTATTAGTATGGTGTAACAATTATCTAGGAAAGGTAATGCATAGTTTGTTTCTGTTTTGAAAATAAATCTTATGCTTGACTTTGTTTAGTTTATCTACAAGATCAGGTAATGTAGATTTGCAGGGATAGAGATTAATAGAAAATTATCAGTACAGGTCATCAGTATCAACACAAGGTACGATGGGTAAATTGTCGCCATTTTATATTTTTAAATTTATGCATGTGCATTGTTTGCTTTTGTTAATTGCACAGTATAGTAGGGTCAATTGAGCAGCATTTGTGAGAAAAAGAACATATGAACATTTCAGAGTGTGTGTCAATTGGAGAATAGTGCAGAGAATTCAGAAAGAGCTGGATGAGTCTAATGGTGATTACAAAGGTGCGGCAACTCAGAAAACTCACTCTGATCATTCTGATAAGAAAAGAACTCCTGAATTTGTTGGTGAGGGCCTCAGACTCAACATGGAGGCCTACATCAAGGAGGTAGTGATACCCTGGGTCAAAAGGGAGGCTGCTGGAAGACCCTATATCTGACAACAGGACTCTGCACCATGCCACAGAAGGAGAATCCAGATGTGTGGGGTGCAGGTGAGTGAGAGACTAACAAAACTCCTTGTAACACCAAAGATGAACAGAAGGCAAGAATTATGTCAGAATTCACCAACTTAAATAAGGAGAACATCCAGGAGAGTTACAGGAGATTCTGAAGTCATCTGGGGGTCATGGTTGAAGTAAATAGGGATTTTATTAAATAAATTTACTCTTTAGTATTTCAAGATATTTTTATGTAATTTTGGTAAATATATCTGTTAAAATGAGATGTCAGTGTTATTTTCATTTTGGCAGAATTTAGACGACAATTTATCCATCGCACCCTGTATGTTGATTGTTGAGGTAAAATACTTTGGAAAGAACCAGATTCAAGAAACTACAAAAAAAAAAAGAACCTAAAAGGCTTCTTTTCTTATAGTAACCTCTCAGCTGTCAATGTGCCTCATACTAACTTTGAGCGAGTTGCCCTGTATAGAAATAACCAGAGATATTTATGCCAGAGTGGTATCACGAATTTTGAAATGTCATATTAATGAAAGATCAAATTGCAACTGAGGAAATGATTGCGGCTACTATTTCACCAGGCAGAGCTGATGAACATCCAAATGTTAAATGTTGAGAGGGTATGCGAAGCTATCGATGCTCTGGGTGGAATCACATTTGCAGGGACTGCCCGGTTTGACGAGAAAATGCCTGTCAGCCATGCAGGTCACGCACAACAATGCGTTGCTTCCGGTATCAAGAAGTAGGCCATTGTGTCCGGGGAAAAGAGGAAGGGGACATGACGTCAGCACCGGTCTCTTCCCTAAGCGAATTATGAATGAAGCGTTACTTATCTTGTGCATTTACGTGAATGGAATTAAGAGAGTGTGCACTGGTGGACACTGACTGTTCACAGATACTCTTAAGTCAGCCTGTCAATCCTGGCGGGTCACTGAGGTGAACATACTCACCATAAATGGAAATACTCTCAAATGTTGCGGAGTTAGAAGTATTAAGCTTGACGTGGACAATGCAAACCCCCTCAATTCTCTGCATTGTGGAAGTAATCTGCGACAAATATTTCCTTTGCAATCCCAGATCGCTTACACATATTAACCAGCTAAGAGACAAAAGACAACAGTGAAAGTATCAGCAAATATTCTTGCTGCTATGTCCCAAGATCCTCACTGTTGCACAATATATATTTCAAAGGAGAAAACAATTCACTGCAAAAAAAATGTCTACAGAGTGCCTTTGACCACAAGGTCATCCACAGTAAATTTGTGACTGGGCTCTAAGAATATTTCACCAGAACTTTTATCATCACAGTTTGGGATATATAACAACAAAAGTGATGAAAAGAAAAAACCTAAGTGAAGTCAACTAGATTAATAAAGAAAAAAATCTAAAATTCCCAGCATTACTCTGTGCACATGTACAGTCACACCAACATGGCAACTTTAGTCTGATTTAGTTCTTGTGTCACAAGAATGCTTTTTCCACAATATATGGATAGATACCTTCATGAAGTCACTAAAAAAAAAAATCAGCATAACATGATGAAAACATTCTTCAAACGTAACAAAAACACAGTTTTGTCAAAATTTTTGCCTCCTGTTTTGCAGTGACAGACACACTTTGGAAATACTTGCAAAAATCAAATTGTCAGATTTTAATGAAATTTTCAGGACTTATGAATTAGTGAAATTATTTTTAAAATTTTTTATTAGAAAATCTTGGTAAAAATTTTTCTTTTTTTATTACATGTTTCACCCCCTTTCTCAAATTTATGAAAACTTGAGAAATTCAATGGATAATTTTTAGTGACTATATTAGTTAAAATAGAATTCTTTGAAGAATTTAAATCAACAATTTTTTTTTTTTTTTTAAATTGGATCCTGCCCTAACGAAAATCTGTTCTGAATTGAAAAAAAAAAAAAAAAAAAAAAAAAAACAATAAAATTAAGACATTATTTAATTAGAGAAGCTTTTAATTACTTTTATGAATAATATATATTAAAGACAATATTGTCTGAAGAAAAAAAAAATTGGGGATGAAAAATGAATTTTTTACATTTGTAATTGAATAATTTATAAAGTTTTTAAATCTTTTAAAATTCAGTTTCAATGTGATAATTCTTAGGAAATATTGTTATTAAGTAAAAACTATATTTATTAATTATATATTGTAAAGCTTATTACAATCTGACAACCTCAAATATTTTTAAAAGGATTTTTATTTGTTTTTGTATGTGTATATACATGCAGAAATTCTGAAGTATGGATATACAAATCAATAAATCTATCATTAAAAGGTCACATGTTTTAAGGGTTGTCGTCTATTCCACCATACTTAACTATGAACACATTCAGCAGTCAAGCTGCTGTCAATAAGTCAATTAACACATCAGAAAAACAAAAACCCCGTAATTAAGAAATGCTTATATACAACATTTTATGTTATAAGTAATATTTGTTTCAAATCAGATTAATTTATTAATATTATTTTTTTAAGGTTATCTTAGCTAGAAAAGGTGATGTTATAAAAGCTTACATTTTGATCAATCAAATTGTGATATTATTTCAACATATTTGCTGTTTACAAATGTCATTGATTTTTTTCAGGGATATTTATTTTTAAATTCTATTTGCTGTTAAATTTTAACTCAAATTAACCATAGCATTTTTAAGTAGCAGGATTTCCATAACAATTTCTTCCTGAGATTTATTTTTCATTTGTTTTGAGAATGCACATAAACATCAACAAGAAAATAAGATTTTTCAACATCCAACTAGCTTTCACATATGCCATCTTACAGACTTTGTTCAGATATTTCATACATATATAAAATCAGATAAATTTAATGATAATGATGCCAAATTTTAAAATGGTTTTTCAAGAAACAATTTGGTATGGTTTTAGGTATTATGTTTTAGCTAAAGTTTGTTGGTCTTTTAAGAAAAGCCTAGAATTAAATCTCATCTAATTCTCAAATCTATATAAAGTTTCATTATGTGAAATAAACCAACAACTGAAGGCCTAAAAATTACTTTTTGAAAGAAAGATTAGTAACAAGGAGATTTTTTGTATTGTATTTAGTGTTATAGCTCTTAATTCCAAAAACCACAAACTTTCTTAGCATTTTATAACAAGAACAGAAAATTGAAAAGTGTATAAATTTACAGGAATTTGTTGGCCAAAAAGTAAAAACAACAAAAAAAAAAAAAATAATTTTAGATTAGAAAGATCAAATTAATGGAGAATGATGTTAAACATCTATATAGATGTTGAAGAGGAAAACACATAAATATACAATTGTGTGTGTTTATATATGCACACACAAATATGTTTATACTAAAATACATACATCATTACACTCATTTAAAAACAAAAGAAAGAAAAACAGAATGAGATATAGAAAAATATGTGATAGTAAAAAAAAAAAAAAGATTTAATCACATAATTTTAAAAAGGTTTGCACTTGAAGAAAATTATATATATATATATATATATATATATATATATATATAAAGGCGTGTGTTTGTATGTACACATGATTTTAAGCTAGAAATGCATATATAACAAAAACAAAAAGTAAAAAATAGGAAACTATATGAGAAAGTGTGACAAAAAACAAACAAAAATTAATTATATAATCATTTTTTTTTTTTTTTTTTTATAAAAATGGTTTCAAGATTTGGCAAAGAGAATTTTAAAAGTTTTTTTTTTTTTTTTTTGTAATGTTTTTTTTGGTGGGGGACAGAAAAAAAAAGGGAAGACTTGAGAAGATCTTCCTTAAATAAGTTATCAGCATGACACAGACGAAACACAAATTACAGATTAGAAATTATGCATAAATATGGTGTTCTTTACTTGAGGTCAAGTCATAGTGTAACTCACACCCAGAACTGGAGGCCTATCTCAAATCTTTTCAATCCAGTGGAAGCAAAGATTTTTAGTTTCAATTTGGGTTCGCAGTAGTTTGCTGCTGTAATCAGCTTAAGAAATTCAAAGAGAAAAGTAGAGATAATTCATTTTGCCCAAATTCTCTTTTTATCTTAGTATATTTTTAATTACTAAAGTCTAATTCCAATTAATATATCGTTTGGCAGAGATTCAGATCCATCACTTCCGATCTTATTAACAAAATGTTATGTACAAAATGCTATATACTTTTTAATCTTTGAATCAATTATCCATGTTAAAACAGTTCTAATGAAACAAAACCCATATCAGAAGTAGAAATTCTAGAACAAAAATATAACATTAAACATATGACATAAATATGAAAGTAAATTTTTTATTTTATTGTTTAAAAACAAAGTAACTATTGTTATGCTCAATTACTTTATCATAAATATACTTTTACATGATTATAAAAGTAGAAAAAATTGAATCTTAAAAATGTGTCATTTAGCAGCAGAGCTAGGGTTAACATTTTGTACACCTCATTTACAATATCTAAAAATATTGGATTAAATTTATTGAATTTCAAAATAACTTTACATTATGTTCTTAAAAAAAATTAAATTTTATTAATATATTTGTTGTTATGAATAACAATATCATAAAGAAAAATATTAAATTAACATATAAAAATACTATATTTTGCAGTGTAAAAACAGAATTTAGGACAAAAAGTCTGTTAAAAGTGAAACATAACAAAACATTAAGATTAACTTTGTAACCTTTGTAAAAAGAAAGACTTGAAAAAAAATCAGATTAACAAATTATTTCTTTAAATCAAGTAAAATTAAAATATTACATTTCAGTAGAAGCATGGTAAAAATTCAACATGGTTTTTCATTTTCAGAAATACTCATGCCAAAATTTACGTTAATCATTAGTAGATTTGCTTTTATGAATAAAAATTTTAGAAGAAAATTTTAAATTAACTTTAACCCTTCGAGCCCTAACCACAATTTTTAGCTAATTTCACACAAAAACAATTTGTTTCTCTAACGAAAACAAAATAATATAGCAAGTCCGAAGGAAATAAAATAAATAATTCTTATAATTACTTCAATTAAATAAGCTACTAAAGTTATTCCAAATGTAAAAAGCAAAAATTTCTTAAGCCAACTACATCAGCAAACTACCAGAAATCCAAACTGAAATTAAAAATCTTTGCTCCCAGTGAAAGAAGGAGATTTAAGATTGGCCTCAAATTGTTATTGATCCTGGCATCCTGGTTTCACTCACTTTCTCAACACTGTAACGTAGCTTCCCTGTGCCTTTTCTATAAATACTTTTATTGTAATTGTTTAGATGAACTTTCTTCTTTGGTACCTAGACTTTACGAATTTACGTATAGTACTAGATTGGTGATAAGGTCTCATCAATTTATAGTTGAAATGGCTGCTAGACATAACCTCAAGTTCTCTGCTAATAGTTTCTTCAATCACACTTCTGAAACTCTCCCAGCTTCTTGCTTCCCAGTCAACTTTGATCTTCAAAAATTTAAATGTAATGTCAATCCTTATCTTCTGCCTTCTTAATTCTTGTTTTTATTGTTCTCTCGCCTTAAGTGTTTTTTTTTTCATATTCTCTCACAGTAACCCCTTGCATCTTAGTGGGTTTGCTGCCTTGCTTTTTAAAAAAAAAAAAAAAAAAAAGTCTAGTTCTGGGCATGAGTTGCACTATGATTTGGCCTTAAGTAAAGAATACCATGTGCATAAAAAAATAAATTGGAGAGAGAGAGAGAGAGATAGAGACAAATACTGGCAAAGGAATGTGGTCATTAATTTTATGTTTAGACTTTTGTTCATTTTTTTTTTTTTTTTTTTTAAGCAGAGACTTTAACATTTGAAAACAAAAGAAAGAAGTCTGAGACAATTCAAATATTAGCAAAAATACCTGTTAGTTCTTTCACCTCAAACTAATTGCTAATGTTCTTCATTCAAGTGAGCAGAAAATAAAAATGTCTGAATTTCTAAGATGAGTAGTTATTACTTAAATGTCCTCATCTTCGTTGTTGTTATCACATTTCAGCCATTGTGCTGTCCATCTTTCTTTAGCTGTCTGTTGATCCAGGTAATCTTCAAGGTATTTTGAACTAAATCCTTTATTTAATCTAGATTAGATTGTTCTCATTCTGCTGTCCATGCCTAGAGATTTCCTGTTCTTAATCTTTAGTACTTACTCAGTTATTGCTTGTCTTATTTCCATTAAGTGAGTCTCTCTACCCAGCCCAGAGATTGAACTCACAACTACTATGCCACCAAATTCACAAACCAACACTTTAATCCACTAGAATCCTGTAGAACAATAGCCTAATGGATTAAATAAAGGGTTTAGTTCATAATTCCCTGGAGGCTACCTGGGTTGACAGAAAGCTGAAGAAGGCCAGAAAGCATAATGGCTGAATTGTTGTTTGGAAAAATAAAGATGAGTACATTAGTTTGAATGTAAATAATACTATATATTTAATTGGGTGTGTAACACACTTGGAAAATTTAAAATATAATTTTATATTTATGTAAAAGAAAATTTCTTCTTTACTTGTGCATCAAATGTAGAAAAAAAATCAGGTGATGAACTGTCCAGTGGCAAAATATGATCAGAATTACATTCACTTTATTATGTGATAAACAATTGAGATATCATGCAAAAAAGAATTGAAAAAAAAAGAGGAAATGATTCTGAAATAGATGAAGGCATTGACATTCATAACTCCTCAAATTTTATGTTTGTGGATATTGATCATTGGTGAAATTAAAATTTGGAAAGATTTCATGAGGAAATTAAGTTTCTTCCTTAAAAATAGCAGAAATTAATTTTCTTTTTCATCTTTACACAGTGTCACTTTATATAGAAAAATATACTTATACTATACTAGAAATGATACTTTGTAAATATTATGACTAATCTATGAATTTTAATATTTTTTTTTAATAAAATAGACTAACTTAAAATGCTTTACTTTTCCATTTATTCTTTGTATATTACATGATTTTGTTTAATACTAATTGATTACCTGTCAGAATTTTTTAAAACAATACAAAATTAAGAAATTTGATAATCAAGAGTTTAAAGTTTTATAAAAGTTTCTGGAATTTCAAATTTATCATTGCTTATATATATATATATATATATATATATATATATATATATATAAGATGAAAATGAATAGAGATCCACTCCCAGATAGATAAATATATCAAATGTTAAATTTCTATTGCGGAAATATTTTTAAAAAGCTTTGATATTTTCAAATCAAAACATTTTTAGTCAGAAGAATTTCATGAAAATGAACATGTAGTCCAAATAAAAATTAACTTTTCCATAAGAATTTCAAGCATGAAATTTTTTTTTAAAGTTACATGCAAAGCAGAAGGTGTGGGGGGGGAGACTTATTTCATTCTATTTTTATTTTCTGGCAATTTATAAAGTGAGCTTCAAAATAAACGCATAGCATTTTTAAACAAATATCCCCTGTTTAAATATACAAAAGAAATACCAGATTTACTTTTTCTTGATAGCATAATTTAAAATTTTAAATCTGATATCCTCCACCACCCCCAACAACAACAGCAAGAAGAAGAATTAATGACTTATATGATATGGTCCATTTTTAACAGTTATTTAGGCTTTAACGATGAAAGCTGAAAATTGTTTCTATGCCAAATGATTTTAAGATCTTCAGCAGCACTAAAGGAATCCTTGACAAAGATAAAAGGGTGAGATTTTAAATATAGGGGGGGGATGGGGTGGATAAATGACAGGAAAGAAGATGAGTATACTGATGATAAAAGAAAGATGGGAGGCGGGTATAAATGCCATGAAGGATTGGAAGCAGTCAATATGACTATAAATTTTTTTCCTTTTCTACAACAGTTTAGCATAATTTATACTACACAATTAACATTTAACAGAAATTGATTTTGGAGCGATTTAAAACAAGTTGTTTTTTTTGTTTTTTTTTTTTGTTTTTTCATCATATCAGAAAGGGAACAGAAAAAAAAAAAAAAAAAAAAAAAAGAATCTTGGAAGACCAAGTTTCTAAACAATAAACCTCCCAAACGTTGTGAGTGTGTATACATGTGAAATGTTAGAGGCCCATTCCAGAAGAATTGGTTAAATTCATTTGATCATAAGTATTATATATAGATTAGGGATTGTAAAATTTGTTGAATGGTTGGAATTTTGTGTTAAAATACATTTGTTCGAAATTAAGCAATCACATCTGGTGGCAAGGAATAAAACATTTCATATAGCATCCTCTTTCTTCATTTGCTTGTGAGACAGAAAGAGTGAAGTTGACTGAATTGGGGCTTGAGTCAATAAAGCCATCTTTGTTCTGTTAAGTAGAAGAAGGCAGGCAAAAGTTTTAGCCATCTCCATGACTGGAGCTGGAAGAATCAGAGAAAAGATTTATGAGTGATCTACATTCAAAATCTTTCGATAAGAAATTTTATATGCTCTAGGTACAAAACAATAATAATAACAATAATAGTATAGGTTCATGTGGAATGATTTAACATTTTTTCTTTTATTTCAAGTACCAGATAATATATTTTTCAATTTCAAATTTTGATATAGTTTGATTAATTTTATGACTCAAATTTGTGATTAAATCTGAAATTTCAATTTGTACCAAAATTGTAGTCTTGTTTTAAACTAATTCAAATCTATACAAAAAGATGTATTTTCAAAGTGAAATTGATAATTTAAGTCAAAGATGACTTTAGTAAATCAGGAGGGTATGTAATTAAATAAAACCATACCTAAAAATTTGAGGGTTTTTCTTTTAAGTGCTGCCTCCTTTTTTAGTTTATATCTTGTAGATATTAAAAACGAAAGTAATTAAACAACACCTTGTTTGTTTCTTAATGGGTAAAGGTAATAATGATTTTAACCATGAATTTTCAATTGAAAAATCACTTATTTACTTTTAATATGTCACAGCACCTTTCATCACCAGACTATGAAGGAGGTCCATAACAAACCCAATAATAAAATCATTCATTACATAAAGGAAAGATGGTCAAAAAATGACAAAGGTTAAAAAAAATAAAATAAACAGAGCAAACATTACTGGTTTTAGTTATATTAAAAATTCCTCAAGGTAGAGGTTGCAATCATGGTGCTTTAAGGAGCCCTGCATGGTAATATGTGAAGAGACGGGGGATGGGGCAGAGCACTGAGAAGGTGGTTATGTGCAAATCATGGCCACTAACAATGCAGGATAGAAAATACACACAAGCATACACTTAGTTCCTTCTAAGTGTAGACTTGCAAAATTCTACTTGAATAGCAAATTTCCCTTATTGTACATTCACGAATAAAAAAAAAAAATAAAAAAATAAATAAATAAATAAATGTGAAAAGAAAAATATTCCACAAGGAAAAAAGTTTAATGAAAAATCAAATTTCAGTATTAAAAATTATTTCAAATTGAAAGAAAAGAAAAGAAAAAGAAAAGAAGGGAGAATGTGAAGGCAAAGAAGGGAAAGATAGAAAATACTTTCTCTTAGACTAGTCTTTGCACATACATGTTTTATGTATTTATATACATCTATTTAAGAGATCAGCATTTAGTTCTACTCATGAGAATTGAGGAAGAACATTTTCTTATTCATTTAGATTCCAGAAAGATAGAATGTTTTGTGTTTGTTTTAGACAATAAAAAAAATGAAAGAAAAAAATGAAAGAAAAAAAAACAAAAAAAAACATTAAGTGTCGCATTGTCATCACCAATCAAAAGGAATTGGTAATAAAAATAAAAATATTCCATTGTGCACAGATTTATAAATAAGATTGGGTTATCATTTTTTTTTTCTTTTTTCAGTTGTTGTTTTTTTTTGTTTTGCTTTTCAAACAGGACACTGTAAAAAGAGACTTATACATTGCTCTACAAAAGAGACAAATTTCTTCATCTGGCAATTTTCAATTTAAGGACATTTTTTTTTTTTAAATTATCGTTTTTACCTGAAGGACAGAATGTTTGAGCAATTCATTTCAATCTGTTACAGGGATTTTGGTGGAAATAAAGAAATACAAGCAAATAGCACACGCACGCACGCACACATGCACACACGCATATATTCCCCCATGGTGTGCCTTATAATAAGAAGAAACAAAATTCTGTCCTTATGGGTTTCTTTTCCTTTAGAAAAGCAGGATGGATGCAAATATGAATGCAAGACTTTCCTGTAGACAAAAAAAAAAAAAAAAAAAAAAAAAGGTTTGTTTTTTTGATTTAAAATAAGAGACAGAGACAGAAAATGAATGATTATGAGACCTGAGTGGCAGTTAATGACATCCCATAGTGCTGGTGTGAGCATGTACTCCAAGCAGCCATTGTTTTAATTATCCTTCCTAAGAGGGAAAATTTTAAAACTCAGGGAAAGAAAAAAAAAAGTTTAGGATGGATGCAACAATGAGTCTTAACTGTTAATTATTCATAATGTAAAATAGAATTATTTCACAACATGACTGCATAGAATTTGTAAACAAACAAAGTGTCCATCAATGAATTTAGTTACAAATTGGGACTCTGGCCATTGGTTAAAACCCTACCATTGGCGACTTTTATTCAGAGGGTTATTCATAAATTCTACTTATGTAAATCATTAGAGCAATCAGGCTGTGTTGAAATCTCAAATCAAGCAAACATATGATGTAATTTCCAAGAAAAATACAAATATTTGTTTCATTAAACAAATAAAAAAATAGAGTAGTAAAATTAATTAAAAGTTAAAATTACTTACTTCTATTGTGACATTTATCAGATATAACAAAACCTTTGGTAATTAATAATTTAGAGAAGTTTGACAATAATAAATGAAGGAAATATGCAAGAATTTATGTAAAATCGAACTTTCCATGATCAAAACCTCTTTTAAAAAAAAAAAAAAAAAAAAAAATGGATGAAATGAATAATAATAATGATGAATGAATAATTAAAAAAAAAATTAACTGCTATATTTTACCAAAGGAAAATTCCTAGCTAGTAACAAGTGTATTTTTGAACTAAGAGTCTATGACCTCTATTTAAAAGATGAAGAAATATTTATTGCTTTAGTCAGTAAGTAAAATGTAAAAACATAAATGATTTCTATTAAGGGGGAGGGAGCTGATCTTTCTATGTGTCATGATTTTATGTTACACTAAGAAAATCAATTTCATGATTTAAGTATCAAAATAAAAAATAAAATCCACCTAACTACAAAAAAAAAAAAAAAAAAAAAAAAAACAATTTACATTACCAGAAATTCTATTCTGAATCTAAAAATAACAACTCATAAAAGTTAAAATATATTAAACATATCCAATTTAAACAAAGAGAACAAGAATTAATTTTTTTTTCTAAATAATATAAAGAATAAATAAACCATGAACATTGAAATAAAAAGAACCCAAAAAGAAAACAGTATCAAAGACTTAAGAGAGAACAATTCTTTGCATCCATCCTTTAAACGTAAGAAAATAACATGAAATATCAAGTTGATTCAGTTTAGCCCATTTTAGTTTTTCTTGGTTTACTGCTTCAACTGGCACTTCTTGTGCATGATGATCTTTTCATGGTGGCCATATTTATTATTTCTTCTTTTACCATTTTCAGTGCATTGTTTCCGACTGGTTAACTGGGGACCTACTGATATTTGATGAGAAAGTCAGCTTAGTACAGTAAACGGTCCAAGAATCGTGAAGACCATACTTATGCAAAGTACATCACTTTAATCGTATCTCTGTGTACGGTGACTGCACCAGCCATCATCATTGGGGTTCTCTCTTCATGATTCCCAGACTGATGGCTGCCCTCGCCACTGAAAAATAATATCGAAACATTTCAATCTCAGCACAACTAAAGTTAAAAAAAAAAGTTGGTTTGTATATAAAGATGTACATACAAAATAAAATCAAAACTTGGTTAACATCAATATAATTGATGTAATCTACAAATTTATAAAATAGAAATTCACAGCATCATTGATCAGGCATCAAAGTATTTTCACCCTGATTTCTCTCACTTTATGACAGCTTTCAAGTAAATTCTATCATCAAAGAATGATTTTGATTGAAGAAATTCTTTGGTATATTTTTCAATATTGCAATCTTGTTGCAAATACTGATGAGACAAAGTTCTTCAAGTTTTCTTCTTTTTTAATTTCTTTAATTAATTTTATATTATTTAAATACATATATCAGAAAAAACAAACAAAAATGGAGAAAATATATATGCAATTGTATGATTAAGTGATAATCATGTGCAAAATAAAACTCCTGGGTTAAATACTAAACATGCAAATATGGACAAGTCTTTGGCCATTTAGTCAACCAAGTAGGTAGCAGAGAAGGTACTCGTTTTCATGTTTACATTTGGAAAGTAATTCAAACTGTTCTGTCAGGGGAATTCTAAAATGGCTTCCCTATGAACTGAAATGAACTCAAGGAAGAAACATTGGTCAACATTTAAACAACTTTCATTTTTTATTTTATTTTATTTTTTTTTTTTTGTTGTTGTTTGGCACAAAGTTATTTTTAACAAAATTCAATGCAACTGATAGTGAAATTAAAACAGCCATAATTTGGAAAAGTGACAGGATTTAATGATAAGGATTTTTATTATTACCAGACAATAACAGGGAACATTCTCTGATTTTCATTTGTCATCATAATGGAGAAAATTCTTAAAATTCATAAAAAGAACAATTTTAATACTTTAAAAGTATCAAAATTCTTCTAATTGAAAGCATTTTATCATTTATCAAAAAGTGTTGTATCATTATAAATGTTTAAGTACTTCAATATCTATTCCTATTCAATCTGCAAGTAATTTAAAAAAAAGAAAGAAAGAAAGCATCAGATAATTTTTACCTGTCATGTTCCTTCTCAACAAGATGGTAACGTGCTCTGAAGGCCACCAGATGTGCATAATAAGCAGGAGCTGGAATTGAGACGCTGCGCGTACACCGAACATAGGTGTGGCAAAGTTGGTAGGTTAATGTTTGTAACTCATCGGCATTAAAGTGGTTGTCATCCCACAAAACATGGTAGTGAGAAGGACGAGAAGTACCCTGAGGAAGAAAACACAAGACAAGATTTAGAAACAAGGACAAAATTAAAAGATCATATATCAGATATCCAATGTCATTTCAAGAGAACAGAGGAATTGTAGCAGAAATGACATAAGCAGGATGACACAGCGGACAGTTAAAAAGAGAAAGTAGTGAATCCTATTTAAAAAAAAAAAAAAAAAAAAAAAAAAAAAAAGTGATTTTTAGATAACAGCACTTTTTGTAAGTAATTTTACAAGTAATATTATATATTTAATCAATTTCTAAAAATACCAAGATGTAATTTATACAGTTAAGATGAATGTTCTATCTACCAAGAATAAGATAAAAACTGTTTGATATGACAATGAAAATAATAAAAAACTAGATTGAAACAATAAAATAATTGATGTTACACAATGCTAGGATTTGAACCCAAAATTAACCATGACAACCAGTAAGATTGAATATTGCAAGCTTTTAGAAGCTTTATAGAGAGACTAGTTACATTAATACTTAAAACTTGACTGGTAACCGACATGGATATGAAAACTAGTTTTGGTAAATTCTTAACTTTTTTCAAGACATTTTGGTCTTTAAAACTCAATATACACAGTTGATTGCTTTTATTTCATTTTAAAATGTTTGTTATTATAAGCATGACTTCCTATTTACACAAATGGGATACAAATGTAAATTAATCATAAAAAAGGGAGTTCCCTATCAAAAACTGAAGAGATTTCTCAAGTATAATCACCATTTCAGAAAGGTTTTTGTAACACTAGAGAAAATGGTTTAACTCCAGGATGAAAACAGATTTGAACATGCCTCACATGTAAAATATTCCCAAAAAGAAAATGGCATATATTTAAAAAAGATATATCTCAGAGTTGGATAGACTTTCACGAGAATCTCTTTTAGCATAAAGTGCTAAAAGAGGCGACAAAGAGAAGGCTGACTGTTCTAGTGAACAGGAGACACGTGTTGTTGGATAGTTTGACTTGCACCACTCTGTTGGTAGACTTAGAGGTCGATATGCCACTAAACAAAAACAACCAACTGTTGGTTTAAAGAAACAAATTAGGTAACTGACGACAGTTTTAAATCTCAACTGAGTGAGAGGGAACATTGACATTATCACTTTGCTTTGAGAAAAAAAATAAAAATAATAAAAAGAGACAAAGACTTTATATATTTCTTAATATTAATTATTGATTCAATCAAATCAAGGTAAATCTAATAAACAATAACAAGTGAGGAAAATTAATAAAAAAAGACTGACCTGTATACCAGCGTGGCTACAAAGATAAAAATCAAATTCTGTGGGGTGACAAATCCCATAATCTACTGTAGTGCCTGCAGGTATGTTTCCACTGCGACCAATCTAAATAAAAGAAAAAAGTTTTCAAATTTTAGAACATGGGCAGACATACACATAAAAAAATAGTTTTCAAATATTATATATAATCTACTGTATATATTTGCATATCATGCAACTTTTGAAGACCTAATTTTGAAGGTAATTTTAAAGGGGTTGTATCATGCACAAGATATAAAATTAGCATATGTACTGCTGGCCCTGGTTATGTCATTGGCCAAACTATATATCCATTTACTGTAGTCAAATTACCTTCAAAATTTGATCTTTAAAGCTCACCTGATATTCGAGTATATATGGTATATCTTTAAAGTGGGTGATTAAAATGGTTGGCATTTAACTCTTGCTTCAGTATTTAATGAGCTTCAAGAATCCCCCCCATACACACACATCAGAAGAAAGTTGTGTGATGAATTTCTTTTTATTTCTCATAAAATCATTACTTTTTATTTTTCTAACAGACAAAAACACGCAACATATTAAGCCTAATCAGAAATGTAGTTTCTTGGTCATATTTAAAATACCTGTGATTTGCTGGCAGCATAGGTAATTATTATCTGTTTTCAGCAAAATAAGTTTTGCTTTGGAGAGAAATGCCAGCTCTGTGTACATCCTTAGACACGTTGGAAGAAAGTTGTTGTTGTACCTAATAGCACTTAGAGAAGACAAGAACAATGTTACCATATTAATTAGTTGTAGATTAAAATACTAAATAGGATGAGAAAAAAAAAAGGAGAATACACAGAACAAATTATTCAAGAATAAAATTGCTTATATATGACACAAGGAGGAAAATATTTGAATAAGAAATGCAAAACTTCCAGAATTTATACCACAAATTAGAAAACACAAGTGCACACATGTTTGTAAAATATCATATACAAATCTATATATAAGTCTAATAGTGGGTAATGGAATGACAAAATGGAAAAAAAACTCCTGTGTTATACAGTTTATTCTTTGAAAGAACATTTTCAGGCTAATAATGGTTTTATCAATAGTGCTTTCAAGTATGTTTCATTGAATAATATAGACATAAGTCTATTTTTATAATAATCCTTTCTAGTTCTTGAAATAGCTTCACGCTAAGTTGAAATTCATCAATGAAGGTGCTATAGTTTTTGTTAACCCAAGTACTTTTGATCTCCTCTGAGACCATGCTCAAGGGTGAATTGCAAAAATAATTCTATTGTAAATGTGATTGTTGTGATGGTGGTTTTTGAAAACACACATGAACATGCTCTGTTACAAATATTTTATTAAATTTACACTATGGTGTTTTTTCACGCATCCCAATATGCCAGGAGTAGCCAGAGATGGTAGAAATGCAAAAAGTCATTAAATGTTGGTTAAATGCATTTTAAAACATTGCTGCTACACTTGTAATAAATTTTGTTCAGTGTTGGTTGCTTGCTTTTGATACAGAGAGCCTTGAGAATTTGAAGTTTTTGTTTACTATCTTGGAGGAGACTGATAGTACTTAATTTAACAAAAACTACAGCACCTTCCTTGATGAATTTCCACTTAACATCAAGAAGCTAATTAGAGAAGTAGAAACGATTATGATAAAAATGAATAGATTAAATAGATATATGTCTATATTATTAAATGAATATATGCTGCCTAAACACACACATGCACACCACTGACAAGTGGACAGATGGAGTGATTTCTATCATTTTTAAAGTTGAAGACACTCATGAATATTCATCAGGTTAACTGAAATGTTTTGGTATTAGACATTTTATTAAATCACTTAGCATCCTTGAAAACAATTTTTTTCCTTCTCTAAAGAAAGAAAGAAAGAAATACTGTTTGGATTGGGATACGAGATGGACATTTGTGTTATACAACTCCAAAGGTTGTAATGATGGATTTAGCTGTTTTCTTTTGATTTTCAACAAATTTGTTGTGTATGCTGGCTTGGGGAAAATGATAATTCTTTCAGGAAAAGTAAGATTGGGAAAAAATCAGGGTGTAGATTGATATTTTGATAATATTCAATGGTGGCATTCTCAAAGATTTTCCTTCCAATTAAATTACTTTCTCTTTTGATGAGCGTGTCATTTTTTAGATCAAAATTGAGGTCCAATTTATTTCTATATATGAGAAATGCATTTGTTAAATTGTTATTTATGAGGTCCTGTTTGTGTTCATAAATACGTTTTTTTTCATTTCTACATGTTTTCCCAATGTATTATGAGGAACAGTTTTGGCAATTAATTTATATATGCTTGCTCTTGAATTATTATTGTTATGGGTGTTTTTAAATTTGATTATATCCATAATGGTTTCTGAAGTGGTTGTGATTATTTGAATGGTGTTTAAATCAGATAAGTTGTTCTGAATATTAGATGTTATAGAATTGGTAGGTTGTATTATGTATCTGTTTTTGT
Source organism: Acanthosepion lycidas (assembly GCA_963932145.1). NCBI lineage: Eukaryota > Metazoa > Mollusca > Cephalopoda > Sepiida > Sepiidae > Acanthosepion > Acanthosepion lycidas. The sequence goes on from OZ010583.1 coordinate 9,743,794, forward strand.
TTAATTTATTATTGTGGGTGTTGTTATTTTTGTTGCAGTCATGTATTTTTTGTGCCTTTCTCTTTGCATTTTGATCTAAAAAATGCCACACTATGTATAACACAAATGTCCACCTCGTACCCCAATCCAAACACAATATTTTTTATAAAAAAAGAGAAGAAAAGAAAAGAAAGAGAAAAGGAAAGAAAAATATATTCTTTTTGAAGATCCTAAGTGATGTAATCTAATGAGTGAATTACATCATGGTGCTCTTTTTCTCAGTGCCCAACTGACCCTACTATACAGTGCAAGAGACAAAAATCAAAAACAAACACTCATTTTTATTTGATTTTTTCTTAGTTTTCTGTAACAGATAATGAAAAAAAAAATATCAAAATTCATAAAGCATATTTGTAAACTGTATTTAGGAGCAATGCTGAAAAGTTCTTAGCCCAACCAACTTTTTTATCAGTCAAGAATTTTTCAGCACCTCCTCCCCTATACATGAATTAATTTTAAGTAATCAATATTTGAAATAAAGATCATGAAAATATGAAGAGATTCACAATATTTCAACAATAATGATGAAAAAAAAAAAAAAACCCTTGAACATTTGTCTATTTTCTCCCATCTTCCATTTAGGCACACATCATTCGAAAATGATCCCTCAAGATTGTTTATACTGTTACACCTAGTATGTGTTGTAGCAATGTCGACATGCTCATCCACCAACACATACCTGTTGCTGAGGTGAAGAGGAATATTTACATACTTGCCTAGTAACATAAATGCATTGATTAGCCATTAATCTACTTATACAACTAATTGTATTCAATGCTAATAAGCTGCAATGCCAACCTTTTAACAAAGTTGAAACATTGTTGCTCTCATCATTATTTAGCCATCAATATGTTGCTTTTGTGATCAACAGAATTTTGAAAAACAGAGCTAAGTAGGAAAGAGCCAAAATATTACTTTTAATAAAGTTCTTAAAAATTATAAATAATAAACTTTGGTTCCAATCCAATCAGGAATAACTGAAAAAACTCCTCTCCTCTCCTCTCCCCACCCCCCAAACACACCAAATTTAAAAAGAAATCATACAGTTGCATGCTGGGATTTTTTCCTAGACAATAGGATTGCCCATTTCTCAGTCTCATCTGCAACATTTTTGTTTTCTTGTTTTGAAGTCAGAACGTTGCAATCATATGCCCACATCACTTTTTGTGCGTTAATCCCATTCTTAGTTTGTAAACTTTTCACCCCGTTACCGTAGGCTTTGTCTACTTTTGTCTTGAGTATATTATTTGCTTAATATTATTTTTACCATGTTCTTTTATTTTTCTTTTATTATTGGTTATTGCAAACTTTTTCAATTCTGTTTGTTGGGCAGTTCTGCCAATTACATTTAAACATGCCCAAATACTCTACAATTTTCATAAAGTTTGTGTAAGTCTTGTATTATTAAAACATTTGAATTACTTTGTGCTCTCTTCCAAAATTGGAAAGTTACACAACAGAATTTTGAATTTACAAGTTTCCAGCTATTTTAATATTAAAGTAATTTCTTTCATGAAAACAAACCTTGCATAAAGTTTTGTCTTTCTTTCATTCTAACCTGAAGAAGCCAGAGAGAGTAGACACTCTGGACAAAACGAGTCGTTTATAGGTTTTCCACTTTGTCTCATTATCTTCACATAAATAAAAGAGTAGCTAAATATAAGAATGTGTACTGTTTGTGTTGGTGATAAAACAGCCAAATATTGAAGATGTGCAACCTGATTGATAGCAATACAGAAACATAGTGAGAAGCAAAGAACTTACCTGGTCACGCTTATCTGAGCAAAACAGTCGTGTGTGATGCCTCTTCTGCACCACTATGAATGTAATGCCGGGCTGGTAACTAACCTCCAAACTAATGCAAGCTTCACGCACAGCTCTCAATTCATGACTCAGCACCTGAACATAAGTGAAGAGAGAAAATTAACAAACATTAATTTAAATGATTAAATAGAAACAAAAGAGAACAGAGAAAAATAGTTTCATCTACAAAAGAAGTTATGAATGGAATTTATCAGAATCAATAAATATTAGATCAGAATTGCAAAATTACCATGAAAATTTGAGAAAAAAATATTAAGTGATCTAGAATTGGTAGCTTTGAGAGACAGTTAATGAAACTTGTTGGGATTTATTCCCCAAATACCATAGTTTTCAAATGTTGTGCCACCTTTTGCTACTTTTAAGGACTGAAGATGATATTTTTCTGTGTGGTTGGCCACCTAAAAATTTTCATTTTTTCACAAAAAAAAACAACAAAACTGCTAATATCTAGTTTTGGTTAACTTGGTAAAATTCTAAATGGGTATTTAGATTCCTTGCCTAACAAACTATAAGGTGATCAAATTCCATTAATTTCTGGAAAGTAGCTCAGAAGATATAAGGATTTTTGTGAAATCAATAAATTTGAAAATGGAAATGTTCATCAACAGAAAATGCTGATTCAGTAAAAATTCAACTTGTGTTATCTTTAGAACAATCAAGAATTTTTACTTAAAATTTTCAAGATTTTCTAATGACTAGAATCTACAAAATGAAAAAAATCTATTTTTTGGAGATACATTTTTCCATTTTTTTTTAATTTTTTTTTTATTTAATTGACATAGAATGAACCTCAAATAAGCCAACCAAGCAAAATAGATGATTGTCTAGAAGTATCACTGATTTTATAAGTATACAAATATTCTGACTTTGATTTATGGGATGAGGAGTGATCCCCATTTTTGTTGTTACTATCTTTTGCCCATGAGCCCTCCAGGCCTTCATCAGGTGATTGCTGATCCAGGTCACATTCGGGGAACTTCAAACCCTGGACCAGGTAGTGGGTACTTGAACTCATTGGAAATGGGGGTGAGTAATAAATGTGTTGTACTATATATGAACTAGGAGAGATATCCCTGGACATGGTCAGCAGAACAATAGCAATCTAACCTCATAGATTAAATAAAAGCTTCAGTTTCAAATTCCATGAAGGTTATTTGGATCATTAATCACTGATGAAAACTGGAGGCACACTCAATAAAAGAAAAAATTGGGGGGGATTCAGACAAGCCTAACAATAGTCTAAAGAATGCTAATGTACAAAAATTATTTCCTCTAGAAATTGTCCCTATCTTTTTACAAGTGGACCAGTCTATTTAAGTAGTGTCCACAAATGTTTTGAATGGAATCTTTGAGTGAAAATCTGAAAAAGAAATATTCTAAAAGAGAAAGTGGGAACTTAGTGTAACTTTTTAAATATTTTTGATTTATTTTTTTTTCTTTTCAAGTTTTTTTGCATTTTTAATACATCTCTCTCCAGGTGTGTGTGTGTGTTATAAGACAAAAGAAAAACTTAAGCCAACATGTTTCATCCTCCAAGGGATTTTATCAAGGCAAATACAAGGATTTAATTTTGTAATAAGTATTTATAGACAAGTGCAAAAATGTTACTTTTTCATGATTTCAAAATTTAAAATCTTTAAAAGCTAACAACATTTTTGTACTTGTCTATAAATACTCGTTACAAAATTAAATCCTTGTATTTGCCTTGATAAAATCTCTTGGAGGACAAAATGCATCAGTTAGGATAAGTTTCCCTTTTGTCTTTATTTATATATTCTATAAGGAAAATTTTACATATATATATATATATATATATATATATATAGAGAGAGAGAGAGAGAGAGAAATAATATTCAAATAACGATAGTAAATACAACTTAATGTTAATATTTTTAATAGTGCTTGTTATCAGAGCCAGTACAAATCCAAGGTTTAAAATTTCAGTCTTGGCATCTGAGAATCAAATTTATCATGAAGCTGACAGTAATGCCTAAGAGTTTGCAAAGACAGATTATAAACATTTTGAAGACAAGTTTTAAAATACTGGCTTATATTATAATAGCTGTCTTTGATACTGAGCACTGCTAAAATATGCACTGCTTAAATTGAATCTATTATCATTGTTTGAACATTGTGTGTAAACATTTTTTCAAAATATGTAAAATGTGTAATAAAGCAAAATTTTATAATGAAAATTCAATGTTTCATAATAGACAATAATAAAATTGAGACCACCTTCAAGATTTTTCTTCATATTTGTAAGGTTTAATGATAAGATAAAAATGCCTTTAAATTAAAGTGTACACTGAACGATCTCTTGTTGAATATTCTAAACATTTGACTGTAAAATAGTAAAATGAAAAAGATCTGGTTGACACTTACTTGCTGGAACTGGCCCTCACTTACACCATCTCTATAAAAGATGATGCGTGCTGGTTTATAAAGGGTAGACTTATAGAACTCCATCAGCAAGTCCTTAACCATGTGAGACAGCTCTTTGATGATATCTTGACGATGTTGTTGCACACGAACTGAAGCAGAATAACGACTAGGGTGACCATCCATGCTCCCTACCACCTAAAAATAGTAAAATAGATCTTTTTTTTAAACACTAAAAGACCAGGAAAGATTACAAGAAATTAATTCAAAACATCACATTATTTACACTATCTACATCATTCAGACCATTGTCGTCATCTTTATTACCACATTCACAACATTTCGCCTCTTGTACACTCTGGCCTTCTTCAGGTGTTATACGTTGGAATTTCAAACCAAACCCTTGGGGTAGATTGTTCTAATTCCATATGTCATACCTTTTTTTTTTTTTTTTTTACCTCAGTTTCATTTAATTCCCTTTCCCACAGCAATCTCCTAAGTCGACCAAGCATAGACATGAATATGGGAACCAGTAATACAAAGAGCTAGAGAAAAACAACAATAAAAAAAGTTTGTAATATGAGCTATGGTAAAAAAAAATATTTACTGAGATATTAGGTTTATAAGTCCTAAAAATTCACTCATTGATATCCCCAAGATCATATGGCCCAGTTAATAAAAGCATTGGATGAGTAATCCAAAAAGTGACTTGACCCAAAGAATTGTAAGTTCAATAGAAAAAAAAAAAAAAAAAAAAGAAATAAAGTTGACTTAAAGAGAATTAACTGAAACATCAAAAAAAAAAAAATAAAAAAAAATAAAAAATACCTGGCACATAGAATTAGAACAATCAACATCATAGGCTAAATAATGTGTTTGGTTTGAAATTCCAACATATATCACCTGAAGAAGGCCAGATCGTACAATAGCCGAAACATCATGAATATGGCAATAAAGATGAGGACAACAATCTGAATGATGTAGGTAGTGTAAATAGTTATAATACCTTATCTCAGAAATATAGACAGGCATCAATAGTGTGTTGATATACACTTTTTTTTCAGTTTAGCTAACTATTAATTATAACTTCTAAACTTGAAATTGATAAGTAAACCTTCACTCAGATTTTTATATAAATCATGATACAAGCTAAATAACTTTAAGAAAAAGCTCAAGTTGCAATCTATCTTTAATGTCATAAGCCAAGATTTAAGTAATATTTTCCCAATGTTAGAAATAAATTGGAAAAATCTTACAGCAGCTATTGATGGTTTTGTGGCATCTCCAGCAGGGGGGTGAGTGACATCAGCACCAATGAATATGACAGGTTCTCTAAATACAGCTGGTCTGTAAAGATAAACAGAGAATTACATGATGTTCAAGGAAAATTAAATCTAAGATATCTTGACTCTTTAAAGCATAAATCAAGTAAAATAGATTTTCATATTAGCAATTGTAATTATATAAAGTTAGGTCATTTCAATTATCTTAATTCACCATTGAGACAATTTCAAATCAGTTCAGGTAAAAACTTAAACAACTTTTTGAATAATTGAATAAAACAGCAAAGTTGTTTTTTTTTGTTTTATGTAGTCATCAAATATTAATTTTCCATAAAATTGAAAACAAATGGCTTTTATTATAAAACATTTATGCAGTATCAACATCCAAATATTTCCTATATTTAGATTTAAGAAGAAAAAATAACTTAATTTTCAAAGATAAAATTCTTACTAACAAAAAAATTTCATAAACAATCTTCCTTATGTCATCATCTCAGCATCTATGCTGATGACACAACTATTTACTTCTGTCATAATAGTAGGTCTGATCAGTTTGATAAGATCAAATTGGCAGCTGATCTCAAAAATGACTTACAATCTGTTGTTAAATGGAGAAAGGAGTAGCTTGCTAATTTTAACACCTCCAGAATGAAACTGCTCTTAATCATCTGCAAAAACCGTTTTTTACCTTCCTTCAGCATGGCAGATGCTAACCTCAAGGAGAGTGCCTCATTGTGCCTTCTCAGACTAACATTTCCAGCTGACATGAAGTAAAAAGATTATATTGAATCAATTGCTAAGTCGGCAGCTAGGAATGTTAATTTTTCTAGCCTGAATCTATCTTACATATTTATAAGTCTACTATTTGTCCTTGCTTTGAATATTGATCCCACATCTGGTCTGGTACTCCTGCTATATATTTAGAGATTCTTGATAAAATCCAAAGAAGAAGCTGCAATGTTATTGGTCCTAACCTAGCATTTCAGCTTCAGTCACTTTCCAACTGCCGTAATGTAATTTCCCTGTATCTTTTCTATAAATACTTTCATGATAATAGTTCTGATGAATTTTCTGCTATGGTATCTAGACTTTATGAGTTTAAGCATGGCACTAGATTGGCAGCTAGGTCTCATCATTTTACAGTTGAAATGGTAAGTTCTGCTAACAGTTTCCTCTATTGCACTTCTTGCTTGTGAAACTTTCTTCCAGCTTCTTGTTTTGCAATCAACTTTGATCCTCAAAAATTTAGATGCAATGTCAATCATTATCTTCTTAATTATTGTTCTTTTATTGTCCTTTCTCTTTAATAGTATATTTTTCTCATTTTCAACATTGAGTAACCTCTTGTGGCTTAGTGGCTTTATTGCCTTGCTCAGGGTGAAATGACTAAAAAAAAAAAAAAAAAAGGAATTTTACAGAGAAAATTTGAAGTGATGACAAACTCACCGAATACTTGGAAGAAGGATACTGTTAATACCTCCCAATTTGACATTGATCTTCAGACATAAGTTGGACAGGGTTTGCGGTGATGTACGCGTGACATTCTTAGCTTGGACACACTGAGTGGCCAAACCAAAAAGTATGTCACCAACTCGTTTCACTTCAGCTGAAATTGAACAAAAAGCAACAAATTATTCAGTCACATAAAGTAAACAAATTTTCTTATGTATAAGAGGAGAAGTGAAACAATAACTTTGTAGATTTTTCAATTCAATGAATAGAATTAAAATGAAATAATACAAATACTGAAAAAGAGTTACTGGAGTGGATTTTACAAGTCAATCTACACCTGGTGTCTGGCTGGACTGAAATTAAGTTGTTAACAAGAAGCCAGGTGTTTGAATGTTTATCAGAGACAAGACAGAAAAAAATATCAATCTAAAGAAAACAAAATTACTGTTATAAAACAAATAAATTTCTTTGGTGAACTAACGGAGAAACAAAATGACCAAAAGACAACAGATATGACTAGATAGATAAAAACTGAACACATTGGTGAACACATGATGAATCACTGTTTGTCAAGGATTCATTTTTCTTGTCTGCAGCAGAGGCACAGGTAATTCATGAAATTACAAAAATGCTAAAGCTCAGTATTGAGGATAGATAGAAAATGGAATGCTGGAAAAAAAAAATTATAATTTGACCACATAATGCTAATTGGTTGAGTAAATCTAATTGGTGACATAGCCAGTATCAAAACAAAAGGGCTCATGAGTACCTGGAGAGGGTTCTGAACAAACAAAATTTGGAAAAGCTTAGAAAATTATAAATTAGGTTCTTTGATAGTAAAATCAAATTAACTCCATCACAGCCATGCTGGGATAGCTTAATATAAGCATGTTAATTCTGGCCTTTGAGACAAATTGAAACCCAACTGCCAGAGAGACAGAACAAGTTGACATTGTCACTCCTTTGTATCTATATCACCAGCCCTTGCAAAATATTATTGCCAGAAAATAAAATTTTCCTCAGTTTAAGAAGTTCCTGTCTACAGACTGATGATCTAGCAGAAATGTAGAAGATTAAATTTGGAAAAAAAAAAAAGTGTCTGAAGGCTTGAGACCAAAGATCCTTTATTGAATTGTTGAACTAATTACCAGACACCAGTTAGGTAGACCACAGCATTCTTTTCCCTAGTCTTCAGAGTGAAATCAAAGTTTAGAATCTGTTCTCTCTTTATGAGTTATGAGGGAATCCTAATCCCAGGGATTCTTACCCTGAAGCAGTAACTTCCTAATTACACTAAATAAGGGTTTATGGATGCTGACAACAATGTGACAGTGGTCACAAAGACTGAAGAATTTTTGTCTTTGGCCTGCATATACAAGACCCCACATCAAAGCAAACTTGTGTCACATCCTATTACTGTAAAATGGCATGTAAATAGCGGATGAAATTGATAAATAATCTTCAACATAGAAATTCTATGTTACTATTTCTACAAACCAAAATCTGTTGTCAGCCCTTAAAGTCACTTTTCTTTATTTCTCTTATAGCTAAGCCCTTTTATTCCTAAGGACATTTCTACTACATTCCCCTAAGACTTATTCAGATAAAAAACTTGGTGTGAAAGATTGAATGAGGGTTTGTGATGCCTAGTAACAAAAAAAAACTGAGGGAATGAAATGTTATAATGCTAAAAAGGAAAATAAATGGAATTTTTTTATTTTAAATATACAAAACTTAATTTTTAAAAGCCCAAAATAAATTTGAAAATTTCTTTTTAATTCTTTTAAAAAAATGCCTAATAGGAAGAAAAAGTAAAATAATTTGAAATCAGTAGAAAATTAAATTTCAAACATGAAACCATCAAACATGTACAAACTTTAATAAAACACATTCTGAAATGTTTGAAGAGATAACATTTTTAGCAAAAATGTTTCCAAATGTGGAGCTCAAATTGGAAGCAAAAAACAGAAAACATCAAATTGAATTAATGCAGTGGCATTATTTTCTGAAATATGAAACAATTTTAGGATTTCAACATTTTTTTAGTTTAACAATTCAATAAAGCAACCAAAAGCTTTTTATATGAAGTTGTCAAATTAGACATTGTCACTCATGATTTTACAAAAATCACAAATCTACTTCTGAAATGGACTAATATTATAAAATCTTTAAGTCTTATTTGTTTAATGATGACACAAAATATATGTAAGTTTATTATAACAATAGCATAAGATCTTGACCAACTCCCGAGTTTCATGCAATAATTTAAAAGATTTATCAGACCATCTGACCTTGACAAGCAGTTTTACTGTTGTAGAGTTGTTTTCCCAGTGGAGGCTTGTATTTTAATAAGTCGTCCTAAATTAGGTTCGACGTACAAAATGTTAGGAACTTGGAAATAAGAGTTAATGACACAGCAAATCTAGTTGTGATGGTTGGTACTTCAATGTCCGATATCGTCTGACTAGTTCAACACCACCTGCCCCAAACTGGTGACCGCTACTGCTACTTATTGTCTCTGGAAGAGTCCATTACCATAGAATAGGTAGTATAACATTTACACAAAACTCTAGTCAATCAATGAGATCCATTGAACATTTATTGATATATTGGTAGTGTCTTTGAGTTAAATTTATTTATTATTTATTATAAATAATCCATTTTACAATTTTTAAAAACAAGGATCACATAATTCAATGAATGGTTAGTAAGTTAATGCTTTATTAAATCTGTTAGCAAAGTGAATTCGCCATTAATTACATTAACTTTACTGATTTATACTTTGTATGACTACTTCTTTATAATATTAATTATATTGCACTATTTAATAGATTTAAAAGGACTGATCGGCAGTACAAAATTTCTGGAAAACTACTATTACTCTAATGACTCGACCATTTAGTCAATGTCATGTTAACGGGAAAAAACACAAAAAACACAAAACACAAAAAAAAAAAAAAAAACACAAAAAAAAAAAAACACAAAAAAAAAAAAAGAAACACAACACAAAAAAAAAAAAAAAAAAAAAAAAAATTCATGGAATTGCCATATTACTATATTCAAAAAATAGTCTCACTTAAAATATTCAAAATACAAGTCTAATGATGCAACACTGCATGCTCCAAAATTTGTAACTTAATATACACACAAAAAAAAAAAAAAAAAAAATCTTTCAACCTGTATTACATTTTTGTTTTGGACGTTACCTGACCTTACCTTAAAATGAAAAAAAAAAAAAAAAAAAAAAATATCCATACCTGATGATGATAATAGAATTATTAAAAGTACTAGCATATCTAATCCATTTTACAATTTTTAAAAACAAGAATCATGTCATTCAACGAGTGGTTAGTAAGTTAATGCTTTATTAAATCTGTTAGTGAAGTGAATTCACCATTAATTACATTAACTTTACTGATTTATTCTTTGTATGACTACTTCCTTATAATATATATATATATATATATATATATATGGTATCATTACATTTAGTGTTATATATCCTACACAAACATACATAATGATGGTTGCCAACAGAATCAGGTTTAATTATATTAAAAAATATATAATTTATATTTATAGAAAGAAAATGTTGACAATTACATTTCAAAAGTAATCACTTCAATTCAAGCAAATGTTTATCATGATAATGTCCCCAACGTGACAGATTTTTTTTTTTTTTTTTTTTTTTTTTTTTTAAGTGATTTTAATTTATACACACAGATACTATTCTCCCCACCAAACAACTACCCATCTTTTGAATCAATACAATCTGGTGTTTACATTGACAATTTCATTTCTCTTAGAAGCTCTGATAATTAAATGTATGTATAATGAACCATAAATTCTCACAATTTTGAAGAAAAGAAAAAAAAAAAAAAAAAAAATCACCACCAATATTTATGACTGTCCTGTCTAATCTGATGATAGTAGAAATTTCAAGAGTCCTAAATCACCAATTGTCAGAATAATGTACTACATATTTACACTTATTTTACTTCCAATAAACTGTTTAGATTTTGTCATCTGATTATTTGTGATTGCTTATATCTTATATGAATTATTGACTTTGTATTAAAACTTTTTAAGCAATTCATTTATAATTGTAAATTTTTAATCACAGGATTACTGCTTAAGTGACCTGTTGGCCAAAACTTGGCCTTTTAGCACAGACATCAGTCAATTAGAGGAAGAAATAATCCAGTTATCAGCTTCAGTTTATTATAAATAGACAGCATTCATTTGTTTACAACAATCCTGAATGCAAATCAAATCAGCTAATAAAGAAGATTGGTTAAGCTTAAAATTAACTCCATCTCGAAAGATCAAACTATTAGGTATGTGCAAAAGTTATCAGCACTATTTTTTTTTTAAAGCTACACAACTGAATACACAGTAGAAAATATTTTTAATTACAATAAAATAAATTAAAATACGCTGGATATAGACATTTCACAGTAAATAAACATCAAAGGAGGAGGAATATGTTTAAATTCATGCATACCTTTCAGTGCTAAAATATTTCAGAACCAAACCAAAAAGATTTTTAAATTTCTCAAATAAGAAAAAAACAATCCATTTTGGTAAATAAAGTTGTTTTTTTTTTATTTTTGTATTTTATCCTAGAGGCTCAACACACATGGAGGCCAACTTCAAGCTCAGCACACATGAAGAATGCTATCAAAATATAATGAAGTGAACAAAAACATGCTAGCACACTAGAGTGATGACAGTTTTCCTCTTTATTATTATGAAAATTAAAAGACATATTTAATCAAGAATAAAAGAAAACATGCCATGTTCCTATATAAGAACTGATGTAGGTAATTGAGAAATAAAAAAGGTACTTACCATATACAGGTGTTTTTCCAGGAAGTATGACAACAATAAGTTGCAATCCTTGGTATGTATTTTTTAAATATCTAAACATAGGTTCCACATGATCAGGTCCATTGGCATATTTACAGAAACATGGTTGACCACTGATTGGCATCCCAGCATCATTTGATATTCGCTGAAGCTGTTGAGTGAAACTCCTACAAAACACAAAATAACAACTATTAATGAAGAAAACAGTAGCAATTATGAAATTACACAATTTACATTTTTGATAACTTTTAAAAAAGGAATAAAACTGTGTAAACAATTTTTTATAATTTCATTTATAAGAATCAGAAAATCTTTGAAAATTATAACCATTCTGATGATGCAGAATAGCATTTTGGGTGTGGCTTACTATAAACGGTGACTTAGTTATCAATATATATAATCCTATTCAAAAGATGGTTTCTCAGCCTTTTGGTTAAGAGCAAAATGAAGTATCTGTTCTTATCAGTTTAATATCTGACGTGCTCCTTTGATAAGTCATGTTAAAACATGTTCTACTTGTGCCAATCTAAAGATTTGAATAGAATGAGACTTTTTTTCAAATACAAACGTATGTCTGAATTTCTGAGATGAGGAATTCTCATTATTTACACAATTTATATTCAAACTATTGTCTTCATCTTTGTTGTTTTAATAATAACAACAAAGATGAGGACAATAGTTTGAATATAAATTGTGTAAATAAAGATTTGTCTAAATTTACCATTGTATCACGCTTTGCTCTCAGACAAAATGCTGAAAAGCTAACTTTGAAATGAACCACAGAAAATGAATTTTGCCTTTATGTGTTATGATTAAAACTGAAATAGTAATTTCTTCAGTTGTGTACTTAAATTACCTACTAACAAAAAAAATGACATGTAATTTAAACATAGAAATTCCTAAATGATAAATTATGAAATTGTTTTGAAAAACTACCAGATGACAAAAACCAAAACATAAATTTCCTTTTGATGACACATTTAAGTTTTGAAATAGATGATACAATAATAAACATGAAACTTTTGACCACCCCTGCCCTGACGCACACACACACATTTTATATATATATATATATATATATATATATATATATATAATTAATGAGATTCAAACAATTTAAATTGTTTGAATCTCATTCATTGTAATTTACTTATATGCTCTATAATAAAAATTATATTCAGCTCTCTTTTGTGGATCAGTTTTAATATTTTATATTAATAAGATCTACTTGGATTACTTACCCACATATTTTTTACCTGTTATATATTTATTTCATGTATGCAAGCACACTAGTAGTCACATAATAAGAATCATAATAGACTAAGTTTTCTTACCTTAATGATTCTTCTCTCACAGATCTCTGAGCAGCAAAACATGCTATAGCCCAAACTCTAATCTCAATTCCTATGAAAAATTGTTTCCCTCGCATATCCCAGACTCCTTGATTCGGAACTGCTAGCGCTTTGGTCTACAAATCATGAAAAAAAAAAATATTCATAAATGACAGAATGTATTTTTTGCTTTTCTCATCATCATCAGGCAAATGACAAGATTCTTAAAAGTGGAGGGATTGGCTCAATTAGGAAGACAGTTAAGGATCAAATCAAAAGAGGAAAATCTGTGTGGGTATTTAAGAAAAAGTTTTCATCATCAGCAAACACCCTGCTCTTTTTACAGCATTCCTTCCAGCACTATGTCTCCAAATGTGGCTGGATAAGGAAAATTAAAAGGAAATTTACAAAGCAGGCAAAAATCAAAGAGGAAAAAGAAAAAAAAATGACCAAATAATCAGCTTCAGTAATCACATCAGAATTCAGAACTGAAGAAATAGACTTACATAAATATAGAACAAACTTATATTATTTGAAAATAACTCCAAAAAGCTATACCAATATTAAATAAGGTTTCATATATATAATTTCAATGTTTTTTTTTTTGTTTTCACTAAAAAATTGTTAAGAAAAATGAATTTTTATGACAACATTTATAGAAAGATTAATTTGCAGCAACAGCAAATATCAACAACTGAGTGCAAAGTCATTTGCTGTAAGCATCAATAAAAATTATCAAAACCCAATCACATTATTCATTAACAAATCCATAATTGCCAAAAGATGCAGTTTAAGTTTTACTTAAAAGGAATAGGTTATTTTGAATAGTGAAAACTAAATATATTGTGAAATCAATCAAAATCATGTGCAACAGCTGATGGACATTCAGCAGATTATTGTAACCAATATTTTTCTTCTTTTTTTTTTTTTCCAGATATAACTTTTTTTTTTCTAAAATTGGCAACATTTGTTAAGTTTCCAGCTGAATAACAAGACAGAATAAAGGTTATCGTACATGGAGGTGGGGAATAACAAGATCAAAGCTAATGTACAAGAATCAAGCCAAGTAATAACTATACGACATTTATTTATACTGACTGTGAAAACAAAAGCTTCACACATCCAGTTAGCAGGAACAGAAATTTCAACAGCAGTAAAAAGAATTATTGTAAAAAAAAAAAAAAAAAAAAAAAAAAATTTAAAAAGAAAGTAAATAAATAAATAAAATAAAAAAAGGGTGTTTTTTAATATAGAAAATATTTAATTCCAAAAATATACAAATTTATATAACTTTTAAACTGCTCTTCATTAATACTTTAACAGAGTACAGACAAATAGAGAAAAAAAAAATTCAGTTTAAGAAAAATGTAGAGACACTTTACATTCTCCTTTTTGCCTTATCTTTTGATCATCAAGTATTTTTTAAAGTGGCGGAACTTTGGAGTATAATAAAAATTCTACTACTACAATAAAATTAGCGACATTTAGGTAAACAAAAAAAAAATCTTAATTTTAAGATTTAAATATAGTTATCTATATTTCTTAGATGAGATGTAAATATTTACACTATTTATATTTTTCAGACTGTTGTCATCATCTTTGTTGGCATATTCACAACATTTCGGCCATTGTAGACTCCAGCCTTCGTCAGGTGATTGAAATTTCAAACTGAACTCTTTATTTCATCCACCTTTTATTTTCTAGTTCCACATGCCATGCCTCCTCCGGATATCTCTGTTATCTCCCTTTATTTGTTCACCACAGCAGTAGCCAGGTATTGAACTCACAACTCTTTGGCTCAAATCATCAGATCCAACCAACACTTATCCACTGGGCCATGTGTCCTTTATTTTGTCCAGTAGATGAAATAAAAGGTTCAGTTCAAAATTCCAATCACCTGAAGAAGACCGGAGCATACAATGGCTGAAACTTTGTGAATATGGCAACAAAGATGAAGATAACTGTCCAAATAATGTAAATAATTAAATATAACTTTCGTTAAAAAAAAAAAAAAAAAAAAGTTATTAGAACCCACCAGCACATAACAATTAGTCCATTTTCATGTATTTACTACTAAAACCGATCTATTTCTCAAATCTACCTGACTCCTCTTTCCCCACTATCCCATCCCTACACCAAATATTGTTACTTCAACGGAAAAGATGAAAAGTTTCAAGAGTTTAACATATAAAAGAAAAAATATTCTTTTAAAAATATTTAATGACTAGTCACAATATTATCTATGTTAATATATATCCAACTAAAGTGAGCAATATATATATATAAAATAAATTGGTATTAAAACAATTTTTAAATGTTTTTTAAATAAAACTAATTTTGCTTGCCTACACCCTTGTGCAAATTAATCAAAACAACTGCTTTAGTTTCCTTTCTTTCACCATACGGTCAGTTTTAGACACACTGGAGTGACAGGGTGTAATTGATTTCTATTTTTTCCTCAGATTAGGTCATTTGCAGAGGTGTGCAGTAATATGAATCTCTTTTTGGGATGTATGATGAAATTTGTATGGCCTTGAAAACTATTGCATCATCCATGATTGCATCAGATTTTTATCACACCCAGACACTATTGCCTCAACTGTTGATTAGTTGTCCTAATTCCATTGTCTGTGATGGACATTACTCCAAGGAAGTGTATGAAAATTTTAACGTTGCATGAACACACACTGGCAAGCCTTACCAGTAAGCAAATCAAAGTAATATATACTGGCCCGGAAACTCTTCCAATTTAAATCCAATTGAGAATCTGTGGTCAATCTGCAAGGAACGACTTTGTGGAATGGATACATGAAGTACTAACATGTGCACTGGGTCATGTTTCATTGGAAAAATATGAAAAAAATGTAAATAATAATGGAATTATTTATTTTGTTTCAATTAATTTGCACAAGGGTGTATATATAATTTATCTGTCCTTTGTAATCTCTTATTTTCTCCATTTCAGTTTTTTATGGCTATTACTTTTGTGATATTTAATAGTCCTTGTTTTATTTTACTCAATGGAATAAAATTTGGAAATCTGACAATGTCTTTTTTTTTATGTTACAACATAACACTCTAAAATAACCACCATTCTATTTGAGAAGTTTCAAAACATACAATCTTACTTCAGAATTAATATAAAATTTAATAGAAACTCTTCCCAAATATCAGACTTTATACTTTTCTTTTTATTTGCCTAAAAGATTTATAAAAAAAAAAAAAAAAAAAAAAAAATTATTTTATCGCAAATAATCTATTACCAATACTCATGTATTTTCTCTTACTAGGATTAAAGTACTTTGTACTAAAAATGGAGAATTCATTTAACTGAAAAGTTTACAAATAGAGGGTTTAAAGTTATTTCATTTTAAATGATAAATCTTTGAATATTTTTTCTGTCACATCTGACTGATCAATTCTTTTTCATAAAAGCTTATAAAAGAAAGCTAAGCAATTTTGATAAAACAAACCTAACCAACCAAACAATATTAGAAACTATATTTTCAAAGTTATACAAATTCACCAAGACAATCTGACATTAGACTAGATCTACAAGAAAACAAATATGCAAAATCATAAAATAAAAACTCAATGTCTGACAAATAGTTAAATGGGTTTGTTCACTGGAAATACTTTATGCTTGCAAATATGATTCAGTATCAAAGAATAAAATGAGACAAACATTGAATTGAACAAGAAACACTATATTTTCTTTGGATTTCACATACATTTTGTAATCGTCTGCACTTTTTGATTGTTGTTGGACATTAACAAAATGTTCTTTGAGATTCATTGCAAATTAGTTTAATCAAATAAAACAAAGGGAAAAAAAGATTTATGAGGCTGGTTAAAAGGTTAATTTCAAATGTATAAAACCATGCTTCTCAATCTTTTAAAGTTTCATTTACAAATGAGATACAAAAACTTCTCAGCTGTAACATTCATGAGGTGAAAACATTTGATTTGATAGTTAAAAACTCATGTTAAAACAAGAATACAGTATAAAAAAAAAAAACATCCTATGATTCTGGAAAATTTTCAGTCTTAAAGTTGCCACAGAAAATTTATAAAAATATTTCCAAATTAAAAGCTTTTATGAAAATTAAAAATAAATATAAAAATGACACTAAAATGTTTTTCCCCAATTTTCTCAGATAAATTTTTGCCCACTTTGTAACCATAGGAACTTCTGCTTGATTTAGAAAAAGTTCATGAAAAAGGTAACATTTAAAGTTGTTTTATTTTTAAGCTATGTTTTTTGGATTTATTTAAAAATTGTAGGGCCACTAATTTTCCTTAAAAAATTTTGCTTTTAACAAAAATTATCAAGAGCAGGAATAAAGAAATTTAAATCACTTTTTTTTTTTTTTTTTTTTTTTTTTTTTACTAACCTAAAATACACACACAGCAAAAAAAATTATGTTTGACAGGATTATTGAAATGAAGGAAGAAAGAATTAAAATTGAAATACAAATGATTAATTTGGTTGAATGAGATTACTGACAAACAAGAGAAAAAAAATTAAAAATTAAAAAAAAAAAATATCCTAGAGTTATCGATACAATCAGGAAAAATTAGTAAAGGGAATGGTTAAAATGATATTTTTCTTCTCATAAGCACATAGCTTGTACGTCTATATTATGTCATAAAAATGCATCATGGAAGCACACAATGTTATCAGTATTTCTGAACAGATGGAAATCTAGAGGGGGGGGGAACAATATCAAGCAAGAGAGAAATTATCAAGAGTTTTTATTCAAAGCTTAATGTGAAACCATAAAATAGGAAACATGCATACTTTTAAGTTACCGAGGATGGACGAGTCATGCCGGTCCTCGCCCAGTGAAGAAAAATATTGTTGCTCCCATTCATATAAGAGAAAGAAAAATAATTGTAGAATGAGTGGGTAGAAAAGACTGGATTTAGCATCATGTAATCTCAGTGGACTATTTCTATTTTTAGGTAACGTCAACTGCAAAAAAAAAAAAAAAAAAAAAAAAAAAATCCTAACGGCAGCAAGTAAAGAGACATCTTTCAGAATTCTCAGCCAGGTTGTACATAATGCTAAAGCCTTCATGAAAGGTTAGCAAATTGAGAAGAGAAATTTAAAAAAAAAAAAAAAAAAAAAAAAAAATTGTTGTAAACTTAGGAAGGAAATTGCTTTCCTGGCTATATAATTTTGATCAGTAAGTAATTATTTGAGAAGCAATTTTAGAAATTGCTTTTTAACAAGATTTAATCTTGCAGCCACCAACTATGGGTCCTAGTGTATCTCTGATAAAAGTCTTTATGAAATGAGATCGTTATTGAGCTTGTAGAACTGTACAGATGGTAATTTCTTGGCTTACAAAAAATGTATATTTCATGTTTACATTCCCTAAGAACTCATGGAAGTAAAATCAGTTTACCAACATGTGTGCATGTATTGAACCTGTGATTTTTCCAGCCAATCACTGGGAGAATTCAATTTGAAATGGACATGAAAACAGAGTAAACAATTTTGCTTCGTTTGCTGAGGATCAGCAGAATTCCTGGAGCTCACAAAGTATGTATCCATATTCGCTGCCAAGATAACGTTGCCTAAAAGTATAAATAGATCCTCATTGAAGACAAAATGGCATCAAAATCATACAGTCAACATACAATGAGGCAAATAAGCAAAGAGTGGACTTGGTGATTATGCCCAATAGAAAACATATGAGCACTCAGCACACACACAAATTCATGAATTTATTGATACTAGTTTCGCTTATGAAGTTTGACTTTTTATTAATTCCATCTACAAATTAGACTTAAGTTATCAACAAGAGATCAAATAAAAAATGAATTGTAAAAATGTATGAATATAAAATTTGTATTTATTTTTATAGTAATTGTACACAAAGTGAAACAATATAGTTCATTACTAACTTATTCAATACACAATTTGTTAAAATCACCTATATGCATAGTTTCTGTTTACAGCCAGTATCTCTCCAACCAACTAAAATTGTTATAAAAGAATATCTACACTAATTTGCATTTGAATACTTGAGAAAAATTAAGTTTTCTGTTTAAATTTCTTCACATAAAAGAATTCATGTTTCAGGTAGATTCAATAGGTTTGTAATAAAATGTCTTTTTTAAAATCTGCTCATTCAATTCAATCTTCTCTTGTTTGCAACCATAACCTCCTGTTTCTTGGCTCCTCCTCCTCCATATAAGTTTTCAATATTTAGAAACTTATAAAATGTTAGTTACTTGAACCAGATTCATAATTCTTTTAAAATCTTTGTCAATAAAATATCGTTTTCTCTTGTGGAATGAAAATCAAAAGCATTGAAGCTTGGAGTCAGAAAAAAAAAAAAAAAAAAAAGCAGCAAATGAAACTGGTTAATTTGTTCTTTTCTCCTTTTTTTTTTATTTGATCAACAGTTTATTAATGGCTAAAAGTTCACAAAAAAAAAAAAAAAAAAAAAAAAGGACTTTCTTTTTATTCAGTGAAGCAAAATATACAAAACTATTAATTTGATAAAGTTGTTCACATTATGCTACTTCTAAAATAAACAAAAACACAGATTTATATAAACTGGTTCATTTTAAACAAAAAACAAAATAAGAATAAAATAAGCATATGGTAAAAATTAAAATACAAGATAGAAAATTAGTGGCCCAAACCTTTTATTAAACAACTTTACATTCAATATATTCTGATGTATTTTTAATTTGGGATATTTGAATAAAAATTCATTTTTAATAATAATGAAGAAATTCATCTGCCTAAATCATTTCAATTTATAACAAGAAAGACATTCATACTGACAGAATAAAAAGATAGTTCAGAGTCACCACCAAACCCAAAATTCTTCTAACTTTATTGGGAACAAAAAGATTTATTTGCATTTAACAAACATCTTAAAGAGCAAAAAGAGCATCAAGAACATAACTGGACAATGTTTACCAATTGTTCATATACTTAGAATAATTATTCAAAAATGTAGTACAATTTTTTAAATATTCACTTTAAATTTTATTAAAGTTTAAAAAGAATAAACACAAAAATTAAGAGGGAAAATAATTTTTAAATTCAGACATTTATTTAACATGATTATTCTCAATGTAAAGAATTTTTTCATTCTATCAAAATGTAAGATTTTTAACTGAAATTTTAAATTCTTGAAGAAAGAAAAAGCATTTTCGTTCTTTAATCTCCAGTCACAATATTGATATGTAGTGTTATTTCTCAATCAGCCTAAGTCAAAAAAAAAAAAAAAAAAAAAAAAAAAAAGCTCTTAATTCTAACAGGTTTATCATCAAGTGCAACTTACCCGTCCTCCATATTGTATTTTAGGTGCATCTATAACCCTTCCTTCAACTTCCACCATCTTTGTACTGACACTGACACCAAATTGGTAAAGATATGGATCTCCACAGAAATCAGCTCGAGAAACCTGACATTTTAGATAAAATATTTTAGAATAAACAGCTGAGAATCTTTTGTTTTTAAAAAAAATTATCTGCATGGAATAAGAAAGTAAAATTTATAACACATATTTACATAGTTCCAGCAATATACTGTTCACAAGAATGTAACAACATTTTAAAATTAAGACAGCTATGAAAAGAAAAATGCCTTCTGACTTAATAGAAAATTTTTTTTTAAATTCAAAAGACTATAGACCTTGAAGAACACAATTGTAAAAGAACGATTGTGCTTAATGGCTCCCTCAAACAGGTTTTATAATTCTTCAAATATGGTTGAAGGAAAATTTTTCCCAAGTATGGCAGAGAAGAAGTTTTAAAGTTAATCAGGTCATATTGAAAATAAGTTTTATTGTTTGTCAAGAATGATTGAAAGTAAGTTTTTGGTTTGTGTAAACACTTATAAACATCTTTTATTGTAAAGTCAAATCTTTTTCATAAATTGCAATGTTTTCTGGTTTAATGTTTTCAAAAAGTTTTCTAAGATTGTTCGTTTTGTAATACTTGTTTCAGATTTCCCAGAACATGGTACACATATTGGTGGTATTTCATTTCTCAATAAATGTCTGTGAGTAACATGTGTATGTCTAATACAGAGTCTAGTGAGAACCACCTTCTCTCTTTTTATGATTTAGCAGCCATAGAAACAGTCACTGATGATTGGCTGAATATTGTGCAGTTTATTATTATGACAGTTATTCCAGAACTGTTGCCATTTCTCTTTAACAATCTTATTAATGGTTGGTCAGAGATCATTGTATGAGATTTTTATATTTGATAAGTTCAATATTTAATGATGTCTTTGCTGCTTTGTCTGCCTTTTCATTTCCCAGAATGCTGTGACTCAGTATCCAACATAATATGATTTCTTTGTTTTTGGAGAGGAGATCTAATTTATTCATTAGTGAATTCTTGCTATTTCTATTTTGAGTTGATATGTGTGGATGTAGAATCCAAAGGGATAATAAACCTCTGTTGTTTGGGATCTTAAAATAATTTTTAGTTAGATATATAGTTGAACTTCTGTGCTGTAGATTGAGGACCCACCTGGTAGTTGTTTCATGGCTTTAATGCTGTTCCATATGCATGCACAGCCAATTTTATCCCCACTTTTAGATCCCTCCATATATTCCTATTTCCTTTTGGTAATTTAATGGATTGGTGCTCACTTTTCAGAGTTTGGTAAGTTCTAATATCACTTTTGGTTGTGTTAGTAGCCAGGGTGGTACCTTTGAAATGATGTGTATTTTCATAGGTTCAATTGTGCTTCAGTGGAAGATTCATCTATGATACTTTTCATTCACAGTTCAAAGGTTTTTCAGTTTTCTTTTTTATCAAATAGATTTTTGTATTTAGGGTTAAAGGTATAATGGTAGGCAGGGTTAGTTGGGCAGGATTTGAGTTTTAGATAATATTGTAATGCCAGTTTTTCTTGTCCCAATTTTAATGGTGCCTTATAGTATATAAACTTTCAATGAGTGATGTTTTGAAGGCACCCAAAGCCATTCTCAATCCTGCATGGTGGATCAAGAGTTTTTAGGTAGGATTTCCGGGTTAACCCATATCTGAAACATCCATAGTCCAATTTGGTTCTTATTAAAGTTCTATATAATTTCAGGAGGGATATTGGATTCGATTCCCAGTCATTGCTAGCCACAACCTGTAGTAATAGTAATGCCTTGTAGCATTTGTTTTATGTATTTTAGGTGGGGGATGAAAGTCAGCTTTTTTATCAAAAATGATTCCCAGAAATTTATGTTGGTCAGTAATTTCAATTTCTGTTCCTTCAAGTCTAAGAGTTGGATCATTGTGCATTTTTTTCAGATTGCAGAAATGGGTACACATTTTTTTGGTTGCAGAGAATTTTAAACAATTTTCAGTAGCCAATCAGTTTAATTTATTTAGGCACACTTGTAGTTGTCGTTCTATAGCATGCATATTTTTTGATCTGTAGCAGATCAAAAAGTCATCTACATATAATGAACCATAAACTACTTGATTTAAGCAATTAACAATATTGTTAATTTTTTTTTATGTTGAAAAGAGTAACAGACAGAATGCAACCTTGTGGAACTCCTTGGATTTTGACATCTGTAAGCGTTCTGAAAGCAAAGGAAGTATTTGTCGCAGATTACTTCCACAAGACAAAGAAGAATCACTGTAAGTCCAGACTCGAATATCGTGGACAGAAAGAAATGCTGAAAACTCGATTCGCCGGTACTATTTCAAATCACAATGCGTGTAACTAGTCAGAAAAATAACTCACTCACTAACAAACGCCGAAACCAAAAATGCCCGAATTTTTCCTCCCGAATTGAGAACACAAACTGCTTTTATCGGCAGAACCTATTTCTTCCATTCGTCGACAGCTGGGATATGATTTACCGTAATTTGCATATCAAAATACTTGTTTTTTCTTTAATTCAATTATTCCATTTTCAGCATGTTATGCGGAATATGTTCCCTTCTGTTTGGTAAGTAGTTTTCTTTTTCGACACTTTTTCCGTCGTAGAATACACGCGACACACTGTCGCTTGGTTTGACGAGGTAAGTCGCTGTTTTCTTCGCTATAATGTCCGAGAGAGTAGATGCTACACAGACTTTGAAACTTCTGACAAGTTATTTACACAATTGTAAAAGAATTCTAAACTCAGAACAACAGAAAATGTTTTGTTAAAATATAACAGAATTTAAAACAACCATTTTAATTTAAAAAATAAGGATAGAGATATCAATAAATAAACAAGTTCATACAATAAAATACAAGTGGAATTTCTGAAGAAATTTCAATTATATTTGAAATTTGAAAGAACAATTCTGAAAATAAAGAGGTTTTCTTTTCTTGATGTTGTCATTACAATAAATTAATCCTTTAAAAATAAAACTGAATCATTGTTTTTAATGTTTTCATTGAGAAACTTATTTAAACATTATGTAAATTTTCTTCAAATTATAGCAGTCTCTTACATGCCAAAAAGTAATTAATTAAAAATACTAAAATATTTTTTCAAAAGAAAAAGATTTTCAAATCAAAAAATTTAAAAAAAGATTTAAAAAAAAAAAAAAAAGATTTAGAAAAAAAAAAAAAGATTTAGAAAAGATTTTTAAAAAAACAGATTTAAAAAAATTTTTTTAAATTTTTAAAAATAAAGATTTTTAAAAATAAAGATTTTTAAAAAATAAAGATTTTAAAAAAAGAGATTAAAAAAAAGATTTTAAAAAAAAAAAAAAAGATTTAAAAAAAAAAAAAAAAAGATTTAAAAAAAAAAAAAAAAAAAAAAAAAAAAAAAAAAGTATTTTGAAATGTAAAGACCTAATGATATAAAAATGAGCTCAGTACTTACCAAACTATTAATTTCTCGTTCTCTGTCAGGTGCAGAACGGGCTGTTGCCTACAAAGACATTTTTTTTTTAAAATGAATTATTAAAACAGATTTTTAGATAACAATATTATTCACTCATTTAACAATGCCCTAGCAGTCTCTCAATTTTCAGCAGATGCTCATTTCAATTGAAATTGAAAGTTAAAAATTTCATTAAAATTGAAACTTAAAAATTTAAGATCTGATTTCTCTGATCATCATCATTTTAAAAAGTCAGTTCACTGTGTTGTGCAAGACAATTTTTCTCTCCAGAATCTATCTTATGTATCTCTAAGTCTACCATTCATCCATGCTTAGAATATTGCTGCCATATATGATCCAGTGCTCCTGCTATTTACCTTGAGCTCCTTGATAAGATCCAAAGAAGAATCTTCAATATTATTAGTCCTGATCTGGCAGCTCAGCTCCAGTCACTTTCCCACCACCATAAGGTTGCCTCTCTATGTCTTTTCTATAAATACTTTCATGGTAATTGTTCGGATGAGCTCTTCACTATGGTACCTAGCCTTTTTAAATTTAAGTGCCGCACTAGACTGGGGTCGAGATCTCATCAACTGACAGTTGAGCTACTAGATGTCAATTCTAGGTTAATCATTTCTTTTCTCGCACTTCTCGCTTGTGGAACTCTTCCAGCTCCATGCTTTCTAGCCAACTTTAATCTGCAAAAATTTAAATGGTATGTCAATTGCTATCTACCGTCCTCTTGATTACTCTTTTCGATTCACATTCGTCATTATTCTTTCTGTTCCTAATTACTCCACACCTTGTAACCCCTTGTGCTTTAGTGGCA
Source organism: Acanthosepion lycidas (assembly GCA_963932145.1). Classification (NCBI taxonomy): domain Eukaryota; kingdom Metazoa; phylum Mollusca; class Cephalopoda; order Sepiida; family Sepiidae; genus Acanthosepion; species Acanthosepion lycidas. Next base: position 9,768,608 of record OZ010583.1, read on the forward strand.
TTACTGCGCTTGCTTGGAGTGAGACCAATTTAAAAAAAAAAATTAAAAAATTATATATATATATATATATATTTGAATAAAAACAGATCACTTTAAGGTTCCATGTAATAAGTTATTTCACCACAACCCTTTTACAGGGCTCTGGATCATCAGACTTTACTTCCAAAAGTTGAAATGAAAAATGAAAAGAAACTTGTATATATATATATATATATATATATATATATAACTGGAATATTCTTGTCACTCAAAGCTTCATTTTGTTATTTCAAAAAATACACCTTTTAAAATTAAAACCAATGTTATTCTGTGACATTTTAACAATTTACAAGCAACAGATTCTCTGTTTTATTAATAATAGTTTATAGGTATTAAATCTGAAAAAAAAAAAATATTTCATACAGTGTAACCCGGATATAAGAGAGTTGTCAGGACCAGAGAAGAAGTCACTTATATCCGGGTTTTGTCTATTTTGTTTACATTAACACAGGCTCTAATTTGGGACCAGTGAAAATCTCTCTTATATCCGGGTTACACTTTACTAAGAAAACGATTGGTTCTTTATATTCTACCTTTTGCTAACATTCTTATATGGCTTTAAATATTTTTAGTGAAGCTACAATATATATATATATTAGTCATCCACAGACAGTCTGTTTCGCAGCTCATCAGTATGGTTAGACATCTGATTGCCTCAAGCTGGGATCAAAACCATTTCACCTGAGCTATCAGTGTCCGGTTGAAAGGAAGGCTAATTTTTACGTACTTATTTCTTGAATAAACACACCAATGACCGAGAGGACTCAATCCTTGGAAGAGCTATATATATACACACACACACATATTATATATATATATATATATATATATATATATATATATATATAGAGAGAGAGAGAGAAATAGTTAAACAATATTGTATCTTCAGCTTGAAAATGAAGTATATGAATGAGATATAGCACAGACAAGTGAATTTCTCACACAGTAAACTACATGTACAAAGATATTTCATCATGACCCAAAATTTAATCCATGACCAAACACCAAAGGTCAAATCAAAGTAACAACATACATTTTTAATCACATGATGATGTGAATACAACTTACCTTTATCATGGTGGATGTTTGCATATCTGTTAATTTCTTTATACATCGTTGTCCTCCAACAATATTACATACCTAGGTTAACAAAGAAAACATTTTTTAAGTTACAGTCTTTACAAAAAAAAAAGTGGGTAATACCATTTTATTAGGTGCCTAACACAAGAGGTTGGGTGAGGTGGGTGGTAATAATCAGGGTGGAAATCAGAATTTTTCTCATGATGCAAGAAACTTTGAGGAATCTTAATAAAGAGGTAGTTTGGAAAATCATTTAAAGCTTTGGTTCCCAAATGGTGCAACCTGCCTCATAGGTGAAGCAGAAGAGGATAACAGGTGAATGATTCAAAAACAATCAAAGATTTACAAACATTTTTAAAAAATTCAAATGCCAAAAATAAATATGGATTACTTGTAATTACATGCCTGAGGTCCAGTAGAAATAGTTATAATTATAGACAAATTTTATCATTGTGATATTCTTGCACTATATCAAGTATTAAGAAGATAGTAACTGGACTTTGCAAATTGGAGGAGAGAGTTATCAATGGTAATGTTCTGATTTCGAATCCACGATTATCTCCCTTTTACTGTTTATTATTTTAAATGTATTTTTTTATAACATAAAATTTGGTGAGGCATAGGCAAATTTTCATTCCAAAAATATGGCCCAGGGAAGAAAAGTTTGGGAACCACTGATTTAAAGGGTAAAAATGAAATTAATAAATGAAATGCTCTTAATAAGTTCAGATGGAGAGAGCCAGAACATTCCCTTAATAAATAAACATCCCTCAGTATATTAGGTACCTAAGTGTAATTGAAAAAGTAAATATCACCATTTATTTTTAAAAAAAAAAAAAAAAAAAAAAAAAGTTACTGAGTATGACCTGAATTTTAATCTATGAAAAATACAATGAAACAGAAATCATTATGCCAATCTTATAATCGACTACAACAAAATATTTCTGTTTATGGCAGAGAAAATATATATGAAGGTGTTGTGAAGAATGCTAAATATTTGTATTTGCTTCTAATAATGTTTCAAACCGTCTTTATTTTGCTCTTTTTTTCTTTTAAATGTTTTCTACATCAAAAGCACAAGAGGATAAATTTTTTAAAATTACCCAGTAACCATTTTCATTTGTCTTTATTTTGAAATTCAATCGCGAAAAAAATCCAGTATTTTTTATGCTTTAAATAGACAATTTATGTTTTAATTTGTTAAATGCAAAGAAAAAATATTTTTTTAGTTTTTCACTATCATATTTAAATTTTCTAAAAGAAAAACATGTTGGTATTTATAAAATTAAACAACAAATAATATTTAATATTTATTTATGTGGACAGAATTAGCAAAAAAATAAATAAAAATCGATAAGACAAGCCAAAAACTTTGGTAAAAACAATAAAATAAACATTACTCACTTCTAAGGGGAGGTAAGTATGTTTTTGCTCTTGACCTACTTGAAGACATGGTAAATGTGGATACCTGAAAATAAAAATTGGCATTAAAAAATGGGAATTTATTTACCATATTTAGCAGTATACCTAACTCCGAATTTACAAATACATCATTGATAATGGAGCTGAATGCACCTGACTTAGAAAATTCAATGCAATTTGTAGGGTTTCAGCAGATAAAAATAGCATCTAGTTGTAAACAAGGTTCTCAAAAGGCATAATAGCTAGTGTAGCATTTATTATGTTTAAGTTTGAAATGAATGTCTATTCTCATGCTGATGTGGAATAGATTTTAGTAGCACATTGTTAAAATGAACTTTAAAGTTCAAATGTATTTTAAGATATGCACACCCCAACAATGAAGTCTTATTCCAGCAGTACCATGTGATTGGACCCCAAGTTGACCAAAATTGACCTCAGGAGCATTTATGGCGAATTCCATTTATGGGACGTGGTGGAGAGGCCTCTCCACCCACACAAGATCCTACACCTATAAATATGAAGGAGCTGTAGACAGCTATCAAAACAGCATCTCTCCAGGTTTTCAAATTACTTGTGCAATCAATACCATATTGAGTTGCTGTATTTCAACCAGGCTAGAGGAGGTCCTACACAATACTCAGCACCTCCCCTGAGTTGTGTGTGCATGATTTCAATTGTTTGTTCAAAACATTTGTCGTTGTAAATTCTGCATACATTCTATAATTATAATTTTTAATAAAGGTTTCCTGAAGTTTCAGTAATAATGTGAAATTTAAAAAATCTGGTAAAATTCTTGAAACTCTTACCACATTGCAAGAGGGACATGGTTGTCTATCATTTATAAATATTATTTGAATTATCCTGCACACTAAAAGTGCATTAGTTTTCTAGAAATTAAAAAAAATAAAATGTGGCTAATATTGTACAACAATGGGTAATTTAAAATTACTAAAAAAACCTTTTATAAAATGGATATGAAAGACAATACTTACTGTAATTTCATTTTATATCGATCATAAAAATATCTTGATACAGTACATTCTACTGTTTGGCCATTCTCCAATTGCAGTGGAAAACTAGAAAATATTTATGGGAAGAACAAATTATATGAAGGGAAAAATTTAATACAAATTATTTCAAATCCAATATTTTCATTCTATATTTTTCAATCTGTAAATAAAATTTTAAAAATAAAATTCATATAAAAGTAATGATTCATGTTTTTATAGTAATTATTAGTTACAAAACAAAATAGTAAATTGACTTTATCTAAATTACTTTTATTTTTGATAAATTTTGAAATAAAATTAGGTCTTAAGAGTTATAATTTCTCCCCTAGCTTTTTTAAGTTTCAATAACAAAACCTTTTTAGGTTTGTTTGTTTAGCAGCATATCAACTCCTTATGGGTGATTTAATGCCAAAATTCAATTTTCTTTGGAGCATTAGTAATTTTCTTTACAAAAATGTATTGCTGGTATTTTTTATACTTTCAAAGTGTTTTCACCCCAGTTTGAGAGTTAACTATTTGCCCATAGCTGGAGCCCTAATAGGTGCTACCACTCCAGGTCAGGATGAGCCTGGGAACAACAGCAATTAAGAGGGGAATATAATTACTTGTTTGAATATAATCAAGCTAAAGTCCATATAGACAACTTGCTATAAACTTATCTTTGAAGAACTTTACAAGAAATAATAAATTACTAAATATGAAGTCTAACCAAAAAGGAAGATATAAAAAAAAATAAAAGAATAAACAAACAATTTTAGAAGAATAAAAATCACTTACGATTGTGTGTGAGCTGGTCGTCTGGTTACATTGCAAACTCTGTATTTACGGCGCATTTGTCCGCAATGCGTGATCTCAACTTTCAAGCCTTAGAGGAAAAAAAAAAAAATGTTGATACAAATAACAGAAATGCTCATTTATACAAATACTCAATATAAATTAAAAAAGAAAAAGATCTTTTTTTACTTTACTTTTTTTTTGTTTTTTTTTCCTATTCGAGTAGTATCCTAAGAAACTTAATTGAAATTAAATTAAAATTAAAAGTTGTTTGCTAGGGGAAAAAAAATTGTCTATCAAATTGGAGATTAGACAAGGGGTAGTCTAATAAAAGAGAAAAATAAATAAAAAATATATAATAAATAAATAACAATATTATAACAACACCAATAAACAAAAAATAAATAAATGACAACACAACACATGACTTCCCTTTTTAGAATCCACATGTTCCATCAGGGTTTACACAGGATGCCAACAAAATCTGCAAACATGGAATACAGGGCTTGCTTCTCTGCAAAGTCTTCTTTGAAGATGACAGACTTGTCTCATTTCAGATGCCAGCACATGCAGTTAAACTAAAATTTTTCAATTTATTTCCAACTGATATATTTTTGCAAAATCTTAATATACAATTGCCGGTTTTCATTTTGACTTCTATTTCACTGATTATCAGGTTGCTTTGACATTCAAGTAAAAATGCAAGCTCTCTATCCTGAAATATGTATTTTCCAGGACTCAAGTACTTCTAATTTATCATTTGATTTGTAAATATTAGCCTTTAATAATCCATTTTCATAATGAACATTACTACTATCTCCCTCCCAATTATTTGTATATATTGGGAAAATCACAAGAATTTCTATATTCGATTTTTTTTTAATTATTATAAGGCAACTTAAAAAAAATTTCTTTTAGAAATATAGAAGAAAAAGTTAGCATAAAATCTTATCCACTTACAATCCAGACATGTACCCAATGTATAAAAATGCATGACAATATTTTTTTTTCTTTTAACAAAATAAGACCTTAAACTCAATCTGCAATGTAAGGTATGTTAATATAAAATCAAAAATTTTTTAAAATGATTTATTTTTTTGTTTTTAGTATGAAAATTTGTTGAACAATTACATGAAATCAATTTTTTTCATGCATTAATTTATAAATAGCAATATCTGACTTGAACATACGTCAAATTTTTAGAAACAAGTTTTAAACCCATTTTTCATTGGAATAATTAAAAATAAACATAAAAAAACCACAAAACTGTAATTTTAAAAGCCATTTATACTTGCTATTGAAGCAATAATTCTTCAAGAGATTACAGTAAACAAAAACCAGTGCAAGGAACACTTGAATAGACCAAAAGTGAGAAAATAAATGCCTATTGTAAATTAAACAAAATCTTCCAAATAAAATCAGAATTTGAAATGGTTGCATAACACTGTTAAAACAATGATAATACTTATTTACATTTGGACTAATGTCCTTATTTTTGTTATTATTATCATAACCTTTTGGCCATTGTGCTCTCTAGCCTTCAGAGTAAAATTCAAGGACTTTCAAACTAAACTCGAGTGGACTGAAATGTTGGTTCATGAATTTGGTAGCATGGTAATTGTTGTAATTGGTAATCCCTGGGCTGGGTAGTGTAGACTTAAACTCAGTGGAAACAGGGCGACCAATAACCAAGCAATACTAAATAAGAACAAGAAGAGTTATCCCAAAACATGGACAGTGGAAGGAGTACAATCTACCAACCATGGATTAAATAAAAGGTTCAGAAGGTTATCTAGATAGATAAGTACCTGATGAAAAGCCAGCAAACACAATAGCTGAAACATTGTGATAATAACAACAAAGGTGAGGACAATAATCCATACGTAAATCATGATAATTCCTCATCCCAGAAATTCAGACAGAAATGATGCTTTTTAAACAGATTATCATCTTAACTCTAATACGAAAAAAAGTTGTCAAAAAAATAAATAAATAAAAAATAAAAATGGTCATTGGTACCATATGCTTTTAATAGCTTTTGTGTTTTTACAATTGAAAATATTGAAAAAAATAACATGAATTTTGAGCTTTGAAAATAAAATTTTAAGTATACAACAAGATGCTTCCATAATCCAACAGGATAATTACATTGTAAGTACAAGGAAAAGAAAAAAAACATTAGTGATCTTAATACACAAGAGTGCACTGAAAATTTATCAGCCTGACTAAGAATTCTGTCTTGGTAAATCAGTTCAAGAAATTTTCAGCAACCCTCAATAGTATTCTATTTTTTCTCTCACTATTTTTTTAGGAATATTATCTGAATGATTCAGTGATATAAAAAAGCTAACTAATGTTCTGAATCTATTTTTTTTTTTTTTGTCAGGAGGCACAGTGGAGTAATGGATTGCAGCTTGAATTGAGGAATTGGCAACCAGTTCAGTTGATGGAAAACTCTGAATTCAAACCAGACAGTAGAGGGTTGGACTCCATCAAGCTATCATGCCCAAAACACACCACTTCTACCATGGATGTGGTACATGTGGTGCCCTTACAAATCTAATGAGTAACAGAACTCGTGATTGTAAATAACATTTGCGCAGTACATACATGACACTAAAATATTTTTATACAGTGAAGAGTTTTATATTCCAATAAATAAGTGAAGTCACATCCTTTTGCTTACAGTTTTTTTGGGTTTTTTTTATTATTATTTACTTATTATTAATTAGAGTGAAATAGATACTTTTGTAAAGCTATGAACTAGTGTTAACATCTTCAGAAATGTAGCTTACTAAAAAAAAAAAGAAAAAAACTTACTATTTGTATGTTTAAAGGAAAGGTAGACATGACATAAGAGCAATGCATAAAGTTATACATTATGAACATATCATGATTACATGGTTTGGAATTTAAATATATAAAGAAAACAGTAGTCAGTGTCAAAACATTCTTGCTCAGGTCTCTTGTCTTTCCATGTAACCAGAAGGGTCAAAAAAGCAAGTCAAGAGGGTGTGTTCTTTGTTTGATTTGAACAATTGCAGATGGAATTTTGCCTCTTGCTTTAACTTGCTTCCTCTTTATTCTGCATTATACATCTAAATAAAGCAAAAGGCGCCAATATGGGTAGGTTTGGTATCAAATTTTCAACTGCTGTTCAAGTTAAATTTTAAATCCCTAATTCTGACACAAATACAGTCCATCCACTGGGGTTGAATAAGACCAACATATTTAGCATTGGATGAAATAGATCTATACCAACATGAGGTAATTTGGGATTTTTTTTGTTGTGTAATAATATATATATATATATATATATATATAATTATTTGTTTTAAAAATTTATAACATAAATATGTTATAAAATCACTACAAAAATAGCCATTTTGTTTCAACACCCTCGGTGTCTTATCATCTTATATATATATATATATATATATGGAGATGATGAGACAAAGTTGAAAAGCTTTAAAACAAAGAATTTTGTTAACATGTTAGGTTTGGTTCCTACACACACACACACAGAGGCACAAATACTCTTCAATAATTGCCATATTAATCCTTTGTAGAAGACAGCTTTTATATAACACAAGTGCTATCAGTGAGGAAGGCAAGGTGGAAAAAATTTAAAGAAGACAAAACAACAACTTACCCTTTATTTCTTTTGTAAATTTTACTCTCTGTGAATCTGTAAGCGGTCGCTTTTGTTCACCAATCTCCCGTAGATCGAGAACCTCACACATAAACTCAATCACAGGCTGAGCTTTGTAGAATGCAGTGGCAGACACTACAAAAGAAATGTTTTATTTTCGACTTGTTTCCATAATACAGCAAAAAAGAAAGTGTCTTCACTGGTTAAAGAGGAATGGGTAGTTTAATCTTAAAAAAAATGACAAGCAATTTTAGAATGAAAAGATTTCTCCAAGACTCAAACCATAATCATTTAAGGAATTGTTAATTCCCTGTGCCTTTTCTACAAATATTTTCATGGCAATTGTTCTGATGACCTTTCCTCTATCGTACCTAGACTTTATAAATTTAAGCACAGTACTAGATTGACAGCAAGGTCTCATCATTTTACAGTTGAAATGGCCACTAGATGTAACCATAAATTCTATGCTAAAAGTTTCTTCTCTTGCACCTTTCACTTGTAGAGCACTCTTCTGATTTCTTGCTTTCTAGTCAACTTTGATCAACAAAAATTTAAATGCAGTGTAAATCATTATAGTCTGTCTTTTAATTCATCTTATTTTATTGGTTCTTTCTATTTAATAATGTCTTTTTTCCTCATTCTCTCACACTCAGTTTTAGTGGCTTTATTGCATGGTTTGGGGTGAAACCGTGGCAGACTTCACCACATTAATTTAACTTTAGATTAGGAAACAAGACTGACATGGTAAAGGATAAGCAAAAGACATCATTACACATAAAATATGTATTTAACAAGATGTACAATATCAAACAACGACATGAAAGAAAGCATGCATTTAAGTAAGAAAAGGTTGAATAAAACAAAAGTTGTCTCTCTTTAACTGTAATTTTAGTATTTCAAAGTTCACTGGAAGAATGTTTGAGAGTTTCTTATAATGACTGTTCTCAGAAGATTTTGCTGTGTAAGAAAAGATTATGTGAGTGTATAAGGAATGTTCAGCATGTGAATGGTGTATGTCAGTGAGAAATTTGGCGCATGGTTTCAACTGTCGTGGATTCATTTGACAGTTGAATTCTCACTAATTAGCTAAGAAAAATTCTTGCTTATATAGGTGACTATAGGTTCCAGATCATTGCATGGGAAAAGTTACTCTTCACATGCAGACAATCTGATTGGTTGGCATTGACCAATCAGTGAGCAAGTTTTGAGGAGACTTAAGAAAACTTCAGTGATCCGTTTCTCCCAAAAGTGCACAAAATTAGCTACATGAAAATAGAGCGATTACAAAATTGTCGCATTGCTGCAATTTGCAAATTGTCTATAATAACATAGTGGTGATTAATTAGCTAATGAATGCTTGTCGTTGTATGTGGTTTTTATTAGTGTATGTATGTATGTGCAATATAGATCAGCACAAAATGATTAAAAAAAAAAAAAAAAAAAAAATTATATAATAAGCAAACAATATAACAAAATGAATGAATAAACATGGCAGAAATGAATTTACCATCAATATTTAACATCATTTTCCAATTTGATGGTCTGACACTCTGGTGGAAACCAAACCATACTTCTCGACCTCCTCCTAAGGGATGTTCATAATCTTTTGGTTGTGAAAAAAAAGAACGACCCACTGGTGTATATCTGAAAGACATTGCACATGAAAATTTATAGCAATAAATTTTAACCAATTTGAAAAGGATAATTGAAGAATTTCATTAAAATTTTAAAATGTTGTTTAACATAAAAGAACAAAGTTTATATTTACTAGCTATCTATTTTATAGTTAAATATGAAAGAAAAAAAAAATAAAGATTTTACCATTGCAGTAAAACTGGACATATTAAAAATGTACAAGGAAATGAAGAACAAGGAGGATAGAAAATACATACTGATATAAAAAGGTAAATAAAAAAGAAAAAGAATAAAAAAAGAGGTGACTGGTTATCATACCTCACTCTTCAGAGTTCTAATGAGGCTTATTGGGCATATCACATTGTAACACCCGAACCTGTATGATCACCAAAGTTAAGCAACATTGAGTTTGGTCAGTACCTAGATGAGTGACCCCTTGGGAATACCCGATACTGTAAGCTTGGATGTGCAGGTGGTGTAATTGATAATGGCTCAGAATTGTTAATTGGAGAGCAGAGTTCTAATTCCAGTTGGGTTTGTTATATTCACTTACATGCAAATACCCTTAATAAGCCACAAAAATATTAAAAACAAATCACTCAATCAATCAGAGCTCTACTATGGAGAATAACAAAGCTGTTCACAATGATTAAAATAGCAGGTGGGGGTATCCCAACAAGATAATACATATTTTTTTTGATTTACCTCTTTAAAATAATTATATTTTTTTCTCTTTGTCCTTACTTTTCATTTCTTCTTACAATTTTAAATTTCTGTTTTTACTGCAATAATAAAATGTTGTGAAAATATTTAAAAATAAAATTGCAATCCCCTGAACATATATTTCAATTTACACAACATTAAACATACAGCTCATTTATAGCTGGATGAGAGTTAATGATAGCATATACAGATAAATATGTGCATGTTGACTAACACGAGCATCTTGCTGGGACAGGAATGGCAGTAGAAGAAGTTGAATAACATGACACCTTTCAAAATTCCATCCACAAACGCTGAAGGCAAGTGAGAGTTATGTCTGCGTATCAGGAGCAAAGATACTTTGGATGATTATTGACATTACTTACATTCAAACTAATGTCTTCATCTTTGTTATAATCATTGTTTTGGCCATTATGGCCTCCTTCAGATGTATGTCGGTCTGGGTAACTTTCAAAGAATTTCAAAGTAAAACCTTCGTTTAATCTATATAGGTAGACTTTTCTCATTTCCCTGTCCATGTATAGGGATAATTTTCTTCTCTCATACTTCTCGCTTGTTGAACTTGACTCCAGTTTCATGCTCTCTACTCAACTTTGATCTTCAGAAATTTAAATGCAGTGTTAATAGTTATCTTTTGTCTGTAATTCCTGCTCATTTATTGTTCACTCTTCCTAATAAAGTTTTTCTTTCTCATTATTTCACACTAGGTAACCCCCCACCCCATGTCTTAGTGGCTTTATTGCCATGCTTGGGGGTGAAATGATTAAAAAAGAAACTGTACAAGTCTCACAGTTGATGGCAATTCTTATTTCAATAAGATTTTTGTAGAATTTTGAGGGGATAAACTTTGATACAGCAGCTGCTAGTCTCACCAAATTCTCGTTCATGCTGGGTTACGACTCGGAGCCAATTCACCACTGGTCACATGCAGCACCTGTTTATATCTAGGTCAAGAAGTCAGGGATTGATTGAGGTGCAACCCAAAATTTGTATGACATTCTCATATATAAACAAGAGTCATATGTGCGCTTTCTTTCTTTTCTGACAGGATACATGCAACACATTATCACTTGGTTTGAAGAGATAAGTCGCCATTTTCTTCGCTACACTCCCCCCTGATCTCATGATCACAAATCAGACAGTCTGGAGTGGATCTCTTTACCTTGGTGCTTCGTCGTAATGGGAGCATTTCCATTATGTGTGTTGGAGAGTCATCTCCTGAGAAGTCATCAGGCATATCCAGAGTTTTGAGAATGTCTGCATCTGTGGAAGCATCAGATTCATAGAGCTCAATTACCCAATCACTTTCAGATGATAAATTGTCATCAGAGTCGCACATCAATGTACCAGAGACTATAAAATGGTAATGATCTTTTATATGTAGAGGCACCTGTAAACTATAACTTTTTGTGAACTTACAAGGTCTGTCACACGACCGATTTGATATCTGGAGGTACACCAGCCATGAGGAGCTTTTACTCACACTGTTTCCAAATCTGTACATGAAGTGATTCTTACAATGATCAGGTGGTAATGTTGTACTAATTCCCTTCACTCTAAGTTGGTAACAGTGAATCATATTGGTGGGCACCGCAGTGGATGATACGTCATTCTTTGGTATGATATTATGCAAGAACTATGTCTTCTTGCTGCTGTTCTCTTTATGCTCCAATGAGATCTTTCCACTATGCTGTTTCCTGCAGGAACATATGCACAAGAGAAACAAAGTTGGACTCCCCAATCATCCAAGAAATCTTTAAAAGACTTACTAGTGTCGTTGTCAGTTAGGATTTTTGATGGTGGGTCTCATTCAAAAAATAAAAAAATAATAGTTTCCAGCTGTCAAGTGACACTTCTTGAGTCTTGATGAAGCAAACATTGCCATATCGCAAATCAACCTCAGTAAACCTATGTAAGGTAATGTTGTCCACCATAATGGGTAATATCCATTCCCAAGCGGGTTCAGATTCCAGTCACACTTAAGTTGCCTCATGGCCAACGACTTGAGGCTGGGTCAATCAGATAGCATTCTTTACATTTTCTGACTACTGCTCTGATGGCCGCCTTAGATGTCATAGGGTGAACTCATCTCATAAAAATACAGCATCCACCTGACCTAGGATGTCCCATTGGCAAGGTATGGCATTTATCTGGTCTGGAGAAATGTCATTCATCATTGAAGGGCATATAGGTCAAGCCGGCTCAACCTCCTTCTTGATCACACCATACCATCATTGCAGTACTTTTGTGAGCATATCTGCTTGTTTCTGACTTGATGTTACTAAAGTAATGGTAACCAATAACTTGTAATCTTAGACCAGCTTTTCAAGAGTACTCAAACACCTCAACTCACTTGCCACCTTAATTTCTATTGCTGCTTTGTCAGTGAGCATGTCCAATTCCAACTGATGCATACATGTGGAGTCCATGAAATGATGCAGCCCCATTGCACCACAGAATAGTGCTAAATTGACACTCTCCAGGATAGCATCCAATTATGCTAAATTAATATGTTGTGCGCCATTCACAGGCTGCAGTCAACATGCATCCTCTACATGCGGCAAGAGAATTGCATCGACCCACACATCATAAGTGTGTCCATTTGTGCACCACTTGCCGTGTGCGGGCTCATTCTATCATATTCTTGATGCTATGTCCCTAATCATGTTCTTAAGATTAGCATCTGTCACTCTGCATCTGCTTTTTGCTTTGTACTTAGCTGGTGGTAGATAGTAAATGCTCCTCCAGTCAATATCAAGGGAAGAACATGTTCAGCCTTCTTGATTCCACACAGATTGCAAACAAGTTCTGCTTTTTCAAGCCATTCAGTAACTGCTTGTCCAAAATAGCTTGTAGAATTTTGAAGAGATGAACTTCAATGAAATAGCTGCTTGTCTCACGAAATTCTCCTTCATGCAGAGTAACAACTTGGAGCCAATTTGCTGTGTCACGTGCACCTTTTCTTTTCTGATGTAGGATACATGCAACACACTGTTGCTTGGTTTGACAAGGTAAGTTGCCATTTTCTTTGCTACAATTTTTTGTATATAGCTTCAGACCAAATCCAAATAAATCGAAACACATTCATACAAAATTAAAAACAAAAACTATAATAGTAAAATAATAACTTAAAATAAATTTCAACAGCAATTAATTTCTTCAGTTAGTAAGAAAAACAGAATCAATAATTCCAATTTCTTCACATTTATATAATGGAAAAAAAAAAAAAAAAAAAAAAAAAATCTATTGATAAGTAACTGCTTCACAAAAGTGGGATAAAAATATGACCAAAAGTTACATTCAAAATATCCTATGCAGTTGTGATAAAGATTGAGAGAGAAACCATCTGACCTCTAAAAATCAAAATTAGAAAACAGTAAAAGTTGTTACCAAAAGCAAGACTATTTAATCAGACTTATCAGAGCATATGAAGAAGGAAATGGAACAGACTCCCAAAAGGATACTACAATCTTAATTTTTTCAAGTTTAGGATCAACAATTATCTTCCCCACATATCCTCATAAACTGTGCATCTTACTCTGTAACCCTCTACTTCGAGTGGCTCTTAAGCCATGTACAGGGTGAACATCACTGAAAAAAAAAAATTAAAAATGTAAATTCCATAAGGTGGCAGCAATCACTTTTTAATATTTACACTAATTACATTGTTCAGACTGTTATCAGCTGAAGAAGACCCAAGCATATAACGGCTGAAATGTGACAGCAAAGATGAGGACAAACGTCCAAACAAATAAATAAATAAAATGTAAATAATTACAATACCTCATCTCAGAAATAGAGGCAGATCACTTTTTATTTTTTTTTAAAAAAAAAAAAAAAAAAAAAATTAATACCATATGGAGATTAATGCTTGTAAAACTATTTCTAGCAGTTAAGGCCTTCCATATCAGATATCAATGTAAGGCTATTTGAAAAACTTTATAGCATTATGGACAAAATATCTTCCATAACAAAGGTCAATAAAATATACATAATTTCTTGAAAACCAATGTCATCTGTCTTCATGAGAGCTTAATACTCAATCCCATGGCTGTTAGACTTTGGTGTTCTGGTTGAAAATGAAAACTTTGATAAGTGATTCCTAAAGACAACTAGATGCAGCAATATGCACCTAGGTAAATCTGTGAACGTATTTCAGCAAAAGTATTAAGTAAATAAAAAAAAAAATAAATAAATATATAGCATAAATGTAAAACCAAATTGATATCACTTACGTCATACTGGGTCGATGTCTCATGACTACATCAAGAGCCTGAATAGCATCAAATGGAATTTGTTGTGTTCTTCCTGTGAGTGCCTCTTCCAAAGCGAAAAGATTGACCTGTGCAATCCATTTGATACCAACTTTAAATATTCTGTCTTTGCCTTCTCCTGGTAATGTGACTTCAAGCTCAACCTAAAAACATTGAGAGGAGAAAAAGGGCAAAATCATTTTAACAGCACAATTCAAAAAAATATATATATTTTCCTTACGACCAAATTGGTGATGAATCTGATCAACAGTTAAGATGAAAGATCACACAGAAACATCAGAGATTTTGACAATATAATAATGTAAGCAAAGCTTAATAAATATCAAAGAAATTATGTCCATATTATGTGGCTTTGTTCCTTCATTTTAGAAAACTTCAGTCATACTTTAATTCATCAAATATCTTTGACTGTCATTTTGTTTAGCAAGAGCTATGGCAACTAATTTTTCTATGGTTACTAAGGGGACTCTGGAGCAATTTTTTTTTTCTTTTTTGCATATTAGTTTTTGAAAATTCCTAAAGGGTTTGATTCAGATGGACCTTTACTCTGTGCACATCAGGTTAGCTAAAGCAAATCTTTATCATTTTTTTTGCTTAATTGTACTCTTTTGCAAAATCTCCACAGTTAAGAGTTGATGATGGCAATGATTTTCAAATAAGATTCCATTTCAAATGCATGATAACTTGCTGGGATCAAAAGACAGACATAGGCCTTCTGCAAGAATTTATTTAAAAGCCCACTTACAGATTTTCGGCTACTATCTAAAGCTTAATATCTAACAGATTTTATGGGAGCTTTCTGTCAATAATTTGAAGATTAAGACTAAATTGAAACATTAAGAATTTAAAACTTGGGTAAGCTTATATCTTTTAATAATAATCGTTTTCTTAGTTTTTATTGATTATTATTTATTAATGTTAAAAACCATTTTAGAGATTTATATACTTTGTCAAAAATTATGCTCCATCTCTAAATTTCATCATAAAAATGCTAGAGTCCTTTAAGAATTAAGAACAAAGAAAAATCAAGTATAATATAATAAACAATGAAAATTATATACTACACAAATATTTTAAATTGTAATCCTATTTATTTTTTAAATCAATTCATTTTTTTCACAGAACAAAAAAGTAAGAGATGTGAATGCACTAAAATAAGTTGAAATAAAATTGTAGAAAATTTACCCGATCTCTGTTAAAGGGGAGATATGCTCTACTGTACAGGTTCTTTCGTCCATCAAACACTGGTTTTTCCTCATTGAATATTTTTTTGCTATATGCTTGTACCATAGTTTCTATAATTTCTCTGCAATAATAAAATAGAACATAAATGAGATTTATGTAAACGGCTGGACAACCAATATATTTCCTATCTAATTTGGATACAGAGTTTTTAATGCTAAATTGTTCTAGGTATTCCTGATTAAACTTTATGGGCAAGAGAACATGTTTGTGTCCAATGAATGTAAATATTATCGAAATGTTTGTGATTGAACACTTTCAACTATATTTCTGTTTATTATCCAGAGTTGGGATTTTGGGGACATGTCCAGTTTTTCATCTATTCAAATACTTTTTAAGTCAACATTGACTATTATGAATTATGGTGATGTGACAATGAATCTGACATTAACACATTAATTGAAAACTAAGAAAGCCTGATTGTATTATGAGATCATGCCTGGAGTACCGTGGGTTAATGTGCCTGCCCCAAAATCATGACCCTAACTCCAAGGTAATCATCTGATAAAGGCTTTGTTGAAAGTACTACTACTGTTTTCACAGCAGTTTATTTTTATTTATATATATATATATATATATATATATATATATATATATATATATATATATATACACACACACACACACTTGTCCATGAGCATCTTAGATTTTATTTGTTGCATTTATTGTTTGGTTACTCATTACATAAAAATCAATGACACCAAGACTGTACTTACCTGTTAACACGTCGAGGACATTTGTCCGGCGTAATACACACATCATAATGATGTATGTAGCCTTTAGGAATAGATATTTTAAAATAATTAGCACGAAGCTGGATTGTTCTCCCAAGCAGACCAACATTTGGGCGAGGTGGGCTGGTGAATTCTGCCAATTGTGTAGATGATGAGCTTTGTTGACTGGCTGGAATTAAAAAGAAAAATTAAATCAAAATCAGCAAAGGGTGTTCATTTGAAAATTGAAATGCTGCTAATCATTTTCCTAGGAGGTGGGTGGGGGGATATTTATCCTTTGGGTGCTTATCAAACATTTTAAAGCTTAAAATAGTTTTAAAATTAGTGAAAAATAAAAATTTAGTTTTAAAAAATTTAGAATTTTATTAACAAACTTGTACAATTAAAATGAATAAAAACGTTTGTAATTATATACATGTACTAATTCATATTCTCTTAAGGTGTGTCATAAATAATTTCCGTTTTTAATAACCAATTGTAATGATGAATGTAATATCCTAACCAACCATTCCTTAATTATATCATAACAGGTGATGGAAAACAGGTTACATTTGACAAAGTCCAATACAAAAAGTGAACTGACATGAATAAATCTAAACAACTGACCCCAAAAGGCAAGTTCCATGGAAGAAAGGTAACATTGTGCATATGTTAAAGTCATTGGGATATTATTTATTTAAAGTCCTTAAAACACGGTGAAACACTAAATGCACTTTTATACATATAGCAGCTGCAACATGTCCCTAAAAGCATCCTACTCTTGTCAATACAAAAAAAATATTGTTCATGACAGTGCAAGTTTGCATATAGAAAAAAATTGTGTAAGTTGGTTTGTTCTACCCCACCCACTATATTCACCTGACCTTACACTAACCAATTATTACTTTTCTATTATTGCAAAATGCTTTGACAAGGAAAACTTTCTCTAACAAAAACGAAATTCAAGAGTTTGTCTAAAACCTTTTCACATCAAAACCTGTAGAAATACATTGTTGCAAATAATTGTGAATATATAAGTGTAATTGCACTTTATTTTTTAAAGAATAAAGTTGATAAAGAAAAGCAGAAATTATAACTCAACCTAATATTTGAACAATATGCATTTATTTAAATTAAATCATTTTAAACGGGAAAATTTTTTTTAAATTATCAAGTAAAAATGTTGAATATGGGAGTTTGTAATTTTATCCCTCACATCATTATTAATACACTATGTCAGATTTTATTATGCAAGTCAATGTTTACACAATAAAATTAATATTAACCAATCATATGGATAAAATTCTCTGAAAATACTTATATCAATAAATATATCATATGAGTTTCAGTATATATATATATATATATATATATATATATATATATATATATATATATATTTTCTATCATGAGTAAAAATATGGATAACTTATTTTGAGAATGTCAAGTTTTATTAAGCAAATATAATGCAACAAATTTTCATTTATAACTAAATCCAAAAGATATATGCCATAGAAACATATTTTATAAAATCAATATCTCATACAAATGATTATTTTACATGTTAATATCAGTTTATTATCATTCTATAATTCTCTGAGTTTGTTAATTTTTCTAGCATTTTTGTTGCATTCCATGTGGCCAGTTGATTCCATCCAAACCCCAACACCACTTCATAAACTGTATCAATGAAAGACTGTTTTTTTTTTCCTCGTTTGCTTTATTATCTGAAATGGACAGACATGGTAGTTTCCTTTCTAAGAGATAGCAGGAGGAAGATCTTCAAAAGAACACATGCCTACATGCTGGCATAACACTCCAGTAAGTGCGGGCTAGCCTCTCTGAAGAATCTGAGTATTGAAAGCATGTCAACTCTTCAAAATTCTTGCATCCCTCTGTTGACTTACAGTTTTGATCTTATATCCAAAATTTAGATAAAGGCAATCCTTCATTGTCATAATATGCCCACAAGGTATTCTGATCAATTGCTCAACATCCTGGTCCAGCCTCCACATTCTGTAACATTTGTAGCAGTTTGCTTACCAAAGACTACTTTTACTTGAATATTATTTCCAATTCTCATATAAATCTCTTTTACAGATAAACTATTTTCTACTGAATCTATATCTAGAGCAACTGGAAGCCATTTCATTAATTTAGTGTCTTTAAAAACTTTTTTGGTAAAGTAGGCAAGAATCATGCTTGTAAAATGTAAACAAATATTGTTTTACATGAATATGCCATTTAGCTTAAATCTTTTTTGGTCATGATCTGTACCACTCAAAAACATCTTATCCAAACTTACAATAATTCTATGTATTTATCTTGATACCATCATCAACTTTAAAAGGATTTATAATTTTGTTGCCAATTTTAGCCAAAAATATTATTTATTTATTTGATAATCACTGTTCAATATTTTTCCATTTCCAAGTTTGTCTTCCCATCACAGAATAATTTGACAATATCTTGTTTCTCTTTTGAGATTATATCTTTCTTATTAACCACATAAATCTTTATATAGCTAAAATAAAAAAAAATGACAACTACTTTTAGGTTGGTGCAAAAATAATGTCGGTTTTTGACATTTTTTAACATCGAAAACCGACATTATTTTTGCACCAACCTAATATTTTACAATGTGATGAACAATGCTTGAGTTGCATAATAAAATCTACCACCAAATAATTTATTGTAAATATTTCTAATAATACAGATATAAGCTGAAATTTACATTTATTGTATAAATATATCCTGAAAATTTGATAAACATTTCTTGGTTTATACCAGGGGTAGTCAAAGTTTTTCAACCAGAGATCCCCTTTTGTTTCTCTTCCTCTCCAGTAACCACCATTTAAAATATCTTTGAAGCTTACAACTCACACTTATGGTGTTAACTAAAATGTATAAAAAGTTAAGACATTTGGATCAGGTTCAAAATCACCCCCACCCAGTGTCATCAGGGTCAGAATTTTCCCCCAAAAAATCTATTTCAAAAATATACTAAATAACCCCAATGAATCAAGCAAATATGAATTAAGTACACCAAGCCTAAATATAGCCAATTCTATTGAACAGAAATGCATAACTGCTACTAATATCAAATTTATAAGGTATGCAAAGATGATTAAAACTGGACGTGAATTGTCTCAAATGCAAAGAAACACTGAAATTAATGCCCTAAAAAAAAAAAAAAAAAAAAAAAAAAAAAAAAGCACAAAAATGGGTATATTTGGAAAAGTATGAAAAAAGCATGTGCTTCATACAAAAAATATAGGAATCATTTAAATAATAATTTTACAAGTGTTACTTTTTGTGTCTAATGTTGTTTTCCCTGCTAAAGAAATATTTAACAATTTCTGACCAAATGAAGAAATGATGCCCAAAATATGTTCATCTCTCTGGTCACCAAGACAAACATACAAAACATAAAACTAAACAAACTAATATATATATATATATATATATAATGTATGTACACGCACATGTCTGTTACATTGAATATTTATTCCTTTGCTCAATAAGATTAATATATTTTTGTTTTTATTAGAAATGTATTTGCTCAAACTAGTTTTTTTTCCCCCCCCCAGGGAAAACAACATTAGACACAAAAAGTAACACTTGTAAAATTATTACTTAAATGACAAGAACTACCGAAAAACACAAGTATTTACCCATTAAAACCATTTGGTAATTCAATTTTTATGTGGGCAGAAATACAATTTTACTGTGTGGCATAAACAAACCTATTTATAAAAATAGTTTCAAGTTTGGCAAAAGGTTTCCTAACATTCTTATGTTTTATTGTTTACAGTTTAATTAAATATGGTAGATCAAACAAAATGTGATTAAATTGTCACATTAAAAATGGCTGGTATAAAAATTGTGAGGTGATAAAACAGTTGAATGTTTGCAGAGGGATCAACTAATCTCACTAAATCCAATTCCAGAAAAAAAAAAAAAAAAAAGTGTTCAGTTCGTATGGGGAAAATCATTGAAGTTGTCAAGAGGGTGACAAGAAATCCACAAAGAAGCATGAGGAAAATAGAAAAAGAGCTGGATGTTTCAGATAGGGTTACTAACAAGGATTGTGAAAAAGAATTTAGGGTTAAAACCAAACAACTATATCATCGACAGCAATAGATGATCTCAAGTGCCTCCAAACAAGAACGGCTTTGGCAGAGAAAAGAAAATATTGGAGAAGATAGAGTATGCTGTAGACAAAATCTTGGACAAGAAGTTTTTCACTGTGGAAGAGCTGTGGTCAACTACCAAAATAGAGTTTAAACCACTTCACCAAGAAACATTCATGAAGAAAAAACACATTTCAAACAGAAATTAACTGGTGTCATGGTTTGGGTTTGCTGTTGCTTCTGATCTTTCATAATCACACCTTGGTGTTCATTGAAGAAGTGAAAGTGAAGAACAGAGTTTACCAGCAAATGTTGGAGAGAGAGAGAGAGAGAGATGTGTTGCTCTGGTTGCTAGTCACATTTGGAAGTTGCTATGTCAATACACATGATTGAGCTTCTTCACACATTAACAATTTAACACAGAACTGATGCAATATTTCCATGACTTTTTTGACAAGTCAATTTCACCTCCATCAAGCCCAGATATTAATCCTATGTACTTTGTGACATAGCCCATATTGGAGAGCAAGGTCTTACATTTCTCATGCTAAAGTGTGTCAGACCTTAAAGAAGTTCTTATGACATCGTGGTATAATTTGAGTGAAGAGGTGAAGAAGTCATGCTACTTCAGGTGAGAATAGATTAAGGGCTATAGTGAAAACAAAGGTGGCCATTTCGATTGTAAATATATGTAAAATATAACAATCAGCCTGTAAACATTCCTTAACCTAAAACTTCTAACTTTATAATAAAATGAATAACTGATAAATAAATATTTTACACACACACATATATATATATATATATATATATATATATATAGTTAGATAAATCGAATGACTAGATATAAGCAACTATATACATTTATGTTGGCATGCATACACAAGCAAGCAAATAAATAATCATCAAATTTATTCATGAGGTGTAAACATAACAGTGCTCAATGTGGTTAGACAGAGCAACAATATATATTAATAAATACACATATACCTATGTTTTGGTGTGCAACTTAAGTTTCACCGGTTTTAAAGCTCATTGGGCACTAAGTATATCTTATGTTTTTATAAAAATACACAGATGTCACATGGGAGGAACACTGCTTCATGGACCAAAAATAAAATAGTACAAAAGGTGCAGGAAATGAGGTGCAGGTAGAGTTTATTTTCAAAATAAAAAATAAATAATGGGAAAAAACAGAAATTTATAATTCAAAATTATTACTGGAGACGATTGTTAATATTTTTAAGGATTAATTTTCTTCAAATAGACATAGGTTGCATTGCCCGCCCCCACCCTCGAAAGTGATTTGATTTTGGCTACGAATTCCCAATTTACAATGTAAGTGTACTTAATAAACGAAATGAACTCATGATCGCTTGTAGGCACAGAAAAAAGATGAATTTAATCTGGTTTACAGTATTTTAAGAGAAATGATTTTCTGTGCCTACAAGCGATCATGAGTTCATTTTGCTTATTAAGTACACTTACATTGTAAATTGGGAATTCGTAGCCCAAATCAAATCATTTTCCGGGGGCGGGGGCGAGCAATGCAACCTATGTCTATTTGAAGAAAATTAATCCTTAAAAATATTAACAATCGTCTCCAGTAATAATTTTGAATTATAAATTTCTGTTTTTTCCCCATTATTTATTTTAAAAATAAACTCTACCTGCACCTCATGTACTATTTTATTTTATTTTTGGTCCATGAAGCAAAATTCCTCCCATGTGACATCTATGTATTTTATAAAAACATAGGATATACTTTGTGCCCAATGAGATGGAAAACCAGCAAAATTCAAGTCACATACCAAAACGTAAGTATATATATATATATATATATATATATATATATCTCTTCCTCAAGTGTCATAAATACAGTTCTCAATGTTATGAAACAGAGCTATAAGTATATAATAGTGAATATACATAATATCCAAAATTGGTACCACAGCTAAGATTTTCATGCAGTCTTGAAATTTGCGGGTGGTGAGTTTATTCTGTTATAGAGTTTCACTATAATGGTCAAAATATACACAGCACCTGAAGATGGCAAGACTGCATGAAACTGAGCCATGCTACCAATGGCAGATATTTTATATATATATATATATATATATATATATATATATATTACACACACACACAGAGGGTGTATCAAAAATACTCTTTAAAAACTTTGGGAGTGAGTTCCTCACACCAAAACAAGGACAAAAGTCCATCTAAACATATTGAGTGAAAGAGAATGAGAAGACTTTAGAAAGAACTGGAAACCCAATCCTATGCAAGAAACAAGGGATAAATTTCTACATCTGTTCAATAAATGGGAAAGGAGTGTGAACAGGGCAATAAGCGAACGTATTTACTCCTAGTAATCAACATTATTGCTTCACTGTAAGCAACGAAAGTGTAATTTTAGACCTAACCAGCACCTTTAGTATCATATCTGCCTGCTCACAATATATTGTTAAACAGAACACTTCTCAGTTAACTCACTACTACACGTTAAATGTTGAGGATAGACTAGCCACAAGTGTACACAAATGACAAATGTAACCTAGTCTACATGACAACACAGAGCCATCTATTGTAAACTTACTTTAAACTTAATAACTCAAAAACAAAGGATTTGCGTACATATATTTATATAGCTATTGTCCTTTTTTTTGGTGCAAGGAATCCGCTCCCAAAGTTTGTAAAAGTATTTTTTGATACACCCTCTCTCTCTATATATATATATATATATGCCATAACTTGTAAGCTTAATTGAGAATTACTTTCAAGACTAAATTATTCTATATTATTTTTTTTAATAATCTTAATCTATGGCACAAGTCTCATTTATATAATAGCCATAAATGTACAGTAATGTAGTGTGTTTTAAGTGAACCAAAGAAGATGCACAAAAAGTATTTACTTGTCTAAGCCAATTCAGACAGTCATATGCCTATACAAAATTTAAGTTTGATATCCTCAATTTGCTTGTGATAAAACTGCTTGAAACCAATAACATCATTAAAAATAAACTTAAAATCAATGTATTAACTAAGTCAACATTTAATAAAGTAATATGGTTTTGCAAAAATTTCTCTAAAGTATATTGGAATTTCATGGAATTCAGCAAACATTTTAATAAGAAAAAACTTTTACACTTTGTAAATAATAAACAAATACAGACTTTAAATATAAAACTATTTCAAGAAAAACAAGTAAAAAAAGAACTTTTATGAAACAAGTTCTAAAAAATATAGAAAAATATTCAGTTTTCTATCCTCTAAAAATAAATGTCATTATTTGTAATTTTCTTATTTTTAATTACAAATTTCTAATCAATAAAAAAAAAAAAATGAATTAAAATAAAATTAGCTTTGAAGACATTTGATAGGATGAAAATAGACAGTTTTTTTTCATAGCTTCCATTAAGAACATTTTCTAATTCAACATTTAAAAAGTAAATTATGAATTCTTGAAAAACTAAGTCGATTAAGTTAGAAATATTTCTCTTATAACAGAAACTGAGGATGACACATTGAAATGAATAGCTACTGAGGCTGGTCAAGGAATGTGATACAAAAATCAACCCTTTTTATTGTGATTAAAAATTTCCTTAAAGCAACTCATTAACATACATATATATATATATATATATCTCAATCTTTCTATTTTGTTTACAACACAAAGATTACAATTTTCCTTTAGATAGAGACTAGGGGCTTGACTTTAGGATATGGTTTGACTTCAACTAGGTTCAAACACCAAATGCCAGGTATCTCCATTTATCATAAAGGACCCCTGCATTTAGTAGAGTTTTCTTTTGCTTTTTTTTTTTTCTATTTTAGGCGAAAAGGGGCAGGGAGTGAAGAAAAGAATGGATTTGCTCTTATAATTAATTTTTTTCTGTTAACAGAGTAACTATTTCTATAAAACAATTATAACAGAATGTTTTCCTGAAAATATAACAAATATGAAAAAAAAGCAGAGTTTAAAGTTTAGTTTGATGTTTGTCTGCAGTATATATATATATATATATATATATATATATATATATAAAAATAATATATATTGCCTGCATTGTCTGTATATATACAAATAAAGGAAGTAAATTAATGTAAAAGAAACAAATATTGTTTTATATTTTGATAAAATAAAAAATGTTCATACTAAAAATCAAAAAGTCACAATTGGAAATTATGACTTTAGTGTCATCTTACTTGTGGACTATTTAAATTCATATAATAAAAATTTTCACATAAAAGCATTTCAGAATTCTATCAATGTTATTTAATGACACTTGTGTTAA
Organism: Acanthosepion lycidas; assembly: GCA_963932145.1. Lineage (NCBI taxonomy): Eukaryota > Metazoa > Mollusca > Cephalopoda > Sepiida > Sepiidae > Acanthosepion > Acanthosepion lycidas. The sequence continues at coordinate 9,793,605 of OZ010583.1, forward strand.
AATGCTCTACAAAATAAATTAATTCTTTTAATTTAAAAAAAAAGGAAAAAAATTCTAATAACACCTTAAATTCAAAGAAAAACTGCTTTTGCTTTTTATAAAGTAAAGATTAACTGGATCAATCACAGCTTAGTGGTGTCAAAGGTCACAATACTGGATAACCCTGCAAAGATCAAACTAGCAACAACTTTCAGAACATGTTGGCTAACAATTTTACAACATTTTGGACAAAAAATTTAAGCTCAGTTTAGTTGGCCCCAAAATTACAAGAGTGATGCAATCACATGAAGGACTGAAATGGCTTGAAAGTTCAAGATGTTAACCACTGTGCTATGTCAGATTCTTATAACTTGTATTTAAAAAGAAATGTAATTTTTTTTAATGCTTTATTTGAAAATTCAAATAATCATCAGTGTTTAATATTTTTATAAAAAAGTGTTTTGTTCAAGCAGCACATAAACCATCATAAAATTGTTTTGCAACATTCCTGTTAGAAATAAATCAATAAATGTTCATAATAAATTGAATAAACTCTGAAACATTGTTGTGATAACTTTACTGAACCCTTTATTTAATCTACAGTGATAGAATGTTCATATTCTGTTGTCCATATTCATGTACAAAAAAAGAACAAGACGAGATATGCACCTAAAAATGGAAAGCAGAACAACTAATCTACCTCTGTAGATTAAATAAAAGGTACAGTTTGAAATTCCATGAAGGTTATCAACAAGCACCTGATTGATTGATTGATTTTTTTTTTTTTTTTTTTTTTTTTTTACAGTGTAACCCTTTGTGGGTTATTTAAAGCAAAATATCTTGGATTGTAACAATTTTTTTTTGGTAAGGGAGTACTGCATGAACAATTTTTTGAAAACAATGATTTTTCCATATATAAGTCTTATTATTTAACCCATTGCTAGGGAGAGGAAGAGGATTCATACCATTCCAAAAGATATTTACAGGTATGAATGTAACGAACCCAATTGGACAACAAACACCTGAGGAAGGCCAAAGAGCACAATGGTCAAAATCTGATAACAAAAAAATGAGGTCATCTGATTTTAAGTAATTTAAGTTATTTTTAATGTAATTATTTGTAATAATTACTGAGAGATAAAACAACCATCATAATCTGCAAGTTATTTTTATTATATTAAAAATTCTCTGAATCCTAAAGGAAAACTAACAACTTGAATACA
>OZ010583.1:9799806-9959806 GCA_963932145.1 Acanthosepion lycidas
TTTTGTTTTTTTTAAAATAAAGCATTGGAAGGACAAGTGATAAAAATTGCCTGAGGATGATATAAGGTCAAAACCAAGGTAGCAAAATCATTGATTTCCTAATTTTTAAAATATGTGTGTGCGCACACACACATCTCTCTCTCTCTCTCATATATATATATATATATATATATATACATACACACACACACACACACACACACAGGAATCCCTCTTGTAAGTACAGCCTACCTGAAGAAGCTGCTACCTGAGGATCCCAGCTACCTGCTGCTGAAGTAACAAGTGGAAAAAAAAACATTTTAAAATCGGAAAGCAGCGACACAGAACTAGCAGGCTGGTTAACAGCGACTGCAAAGTTATGAGAACCAAAAGCTTGGTGGGTCTGTGCACAGATGAGAGGAATGTACAGAAACAATATGGTCTTGATATTACAAGAACCAAATAATAACCAATAGTGTCCATGTCTTGATTTGGTATCAATCAAGAAATCTAACTCTGTTGTCCATAGTTTTACATCTTCATAGGAACAGGGTAAATAACCATACAAAAAAATTTTTTTATTCCTTTTAAAATAGCAAAAAAGTTAACCCGTCTCTTTTAAATACCCTAGAATAAAGAATATAAAGGAAATATGTATTGGCCTGTCAGTAATATAACACAAAAAATTATAACATGTCACATAAAATCAAGGGAATTCATTTTGAAACAAAAGTTATCAATATATTTTCAGAACATATTTTAATGCGTTTCATTCAAACCTATTATTCTACATTTAATAGATCTCTTTTACGACTTTTTTTTTTTATTATTTTCATTACATAAAATAAGTGAAATAAACAACAATAATTAATATACAATCTAGGCAAAAAATATAAGAAGCTACTTTTAATAATTAAAATTTTTAAAAACTGGAACACTTCAACCAAGACATTAAAATTTTCCTTTACCTTTTCCCATACTTTATTTATTCTTTGATTTTTTTTAAAACCATAAAATTCAGTTTGGTTATATTTTAATTGATTTTTTTTGTTTCAAGTGTAATATAACTGTGGTTTAGTCTTTGCAAAATCTTAGATATTAAGACAGAATTGAAGTTGAATCAATGGAATAAATGAAGGAATATTAAAGGGTTTTTTTTGTTTTTTTTTTTTAAACCAAAATATATAACACATGGATTTGTCTGTTGAAAGAAAAATGGAAAGCAACACAAAAGTGACACTGCAACCATCCCTCATTACACATTAAAAACTAATCACATTATTTAATTATATTAAATCTTAAGAATCTTGTGCCAGAAATATAACAATTCTAAAAAAAATTTCAACCAAAATATTAGCCTATTCAATTTGTTCAGAATATTTATTTAGCAAGGAAGGAACTATTTTACATTTCTTTCTATATAGCAACCAATACACTCATTTAAAAATAAATATTTTTTTTTATTTTTTTTTTTGATATTCACTAATGAAAGTAATCTATTACATTTTACCAAGACAAATGTGTGGTGGTGTTAATCTTATATTAAAAAGGATTACAATATCTCATTTTTGTTGTGATAAAGCAAAATACAAAATGTACTTTAAATAAATCAAGAGATGCAAACAACTATTATTAATTTTTGACTCTTATTTACTTTCATCAGGTGCAACTAAAATTTAAAAAACACTGAAAGTATATACTACAGTGTAACCCGGATATAAGAGAAACCCGGATGCAAGAGAGGTTTTATCTGGTCCCAAATTAGGGCCATACTTACCTAAAGAAAATAGACCAAACCCGGATATAAGAGACTTCTCCTCCGGTCCCGACAACTCTCTTATATCCGGGTTACACTGTAGTCAAAAATTGATAATTGGCATTGCTTCATCTAATACAATGAATGAATGAATAAAAAAATAAAATAATGTAAATAGAAAATAAAATTGCTGATAACCCCTGAAGAGTGAATGGACTCTGGATGTTGAAAGTAACATCAATCAGTTAAGTAGTGACAAAGTTTATATATATATATATATATATATATAGGATAAACAAATAGAAAATGTTTATAAATTTAACATGTTTTATTTTTGTGTTTGATTTTCATTGGTTAAGCAGACTTTATGTTCATTGGACTAGTCAAGTAGCATTTGTGTATATAATTTATGTAAATATTATAATTTATCTATATGGGATTCAGATGATAATGTGCGTGTATATATCATTTTCTCAGATGAAACATTAATAAAAGTGAAACATTAAATTTTTAATCATTTTCTATTTGTTCTTTATCCAATCATTCTGTTGGATTCCAATCTGCATTTGATCGATCAATAATGGACTCTCCCATTCATTTTCTCATATGAGGATCCGACAACCTCATTCAGTTTTTATCCTTGTGTCATATGTTACACTTCAATCCTGCTAGTGACCTGGATACAAGTCCACATATTGTGCAACACCTAGGATTTCGGGACATAGTTACAGGAATATTTGATGACCCTTTCCGCCATTGTCTTTCATTTCACAGCCAGTTAATATGACTGATATGGAAATTTCTGATACCACTCTAGCAAAATATCTCCAGTTATTTCTATCCAAGGTAACTTGCTCTAAGGCACATTGACAGCTGAGAAGTTATCCTTTAGCTTGTCTTTATATCTCAGTGTCAGCCATCCAACAATCTGTCAAGTTAGCTATAACTTAGCTATACATGAGGACCTTAGATATTCTGTTATCATTCATTCTTGCAAAATGACCAACCCGGCAAAGTTGTGATTGCATCAGGAAAGTCTCAATTCCACCAATGTTGGTTTATGTGAGAAAATCAGCATTGGACACCTTATCGACAAAAGTATAGCCACAGATCATGCACAGACAACTTTTGTGGAAGACATACAGCTGATTGATATGGGACCTATATGGGTCCATGATTCTGAGCCGTACAAGAGTGGGGGCAAAACAGCTGCTCCATAAAACCATATTTTGATGTCTAATTTTATTCATATATATATATATATATATATATATATATATATATATATATATATATATGACAATGTAAAGTTCTTCTCTTATCAATATCAATTATTAACTGCTTTGCACATATTTTGAGAAAATAATCTCATACATTTACTGAAGCATATATTTCTAATTTATATGTATTCCAAATTCATTAAAATCAGGAAAACTTGAAAAATCACCTCTTACCTTAAGAATTTTCCTTTAAATTCATTGACCTTAAAAGGCTTTTTAACAAATAATCATTATATATATATATATATATATATATATATATATGGTAAGAAAAAGAACAAAAATGAACAAGTAGAAAACAGATCTTAATCTAACATGTTTCATTTTATTAAATCTTTGTCAGAGATCAAGATAGAAATGAGAAAAAATGAATATAAACAAAGAAATGCAGATTAATTATATGTTGTGTTAGGCTATTTCATTGCTTAGATATATATCACATGTACTGGAGTAACAGATGATATACAAATAAGTGTAAGAAAACATTCTGGATATTAAAGTATGTAACGGTTAGACACTGCAGGATATTTTCAACAATTTTTCATTAGAGTATATCTATGGATTTTTATGTATTTGGAAGAGATAAGTTAGATTCATGAATAATGGATCTGTAGAAAAATGATGATGTAATGTATTTTTTATACATGTGTTAACAGTTGGCAGTGTGTGTGTGTGTGTATTATATATATATATATATATATATATATATATATATATATATATAGAGAGAGAGAGAGAGAGTGGGAGTGAATACAGATACTGACATGTGGTGTTATGAATTATATAAATGTTCATTCTGAAATTAGGAAAAATTCAAGTGGTCTATATTAGTCAAAAATCAAAATATTACTCAAAATACATTCAATATGCAAATTAAATTTATAATCATGTTTGATAGTCATTTTACAAGTGAGTACATCCCACCTATTAAAGCATGATGTCAATCCTCTCTGAGATTAGAAGGTTAGTTATATATTTACACCCCTCCATATAGCAAGCTAGTCTCAGACTACTCGGAAAATTCAATGTATTTCTATAAGAATAAACCTGATCAACATTGCTGACTCTTCCTATCAGGATATGCTAATGAGTGACAAAAAACAACATTTTATAAAGAAAACCCAGAAAAGTCTTTCCAATAAACATTTGTATGAAATAATACCACCAATGAAATTAATCTTTTCAAATGATTCCCATTTACACTACAAATACTGAAGCCTTTACATATGCATGTGATTTCCTTGTCAAAAGAAAATCCTGTCAATCTCCAAATAGAAAATCTCCCTATCCTCCAGTGTTTTCTACTTTCGTCAATGTAACCAAGAGTAGCCATCATCTTTTAAGTACTTGTTGAATAATCAAAGCAAACATTTTTTTTATCAAGTTTCATTATACAAATTTGCACAGAGGCTCTTAAGTAAACAAAAAGAGAAAGTATAAATTACTCCTTTGAGATGTTGAATGTGGTACTATCAGAAATTATACAAAGATTAAAATTTGCCAGAACCAAATCGTTCTTCACAATTAACTACTGCTGATTACCTTTCACTTCTTTATTTACTCATTATATTTATAAAATGAGAAAAGTTGTAGCTGATGGGTCACCATGGAGAGGGAGTATGATGTTGAAAGACCCAAAACTCCTAATGAACCTCAGCTAAAAGTATCACTGATGATGTGTGCCAAGGCATCAAACAGATGTATTTCATTAAAAACTCACATTTTAACTAAAAAGGGTCAATTAACAATACTCTATAGAAATAACACTTAAAGAAGTTGAGAGGCTACCTAGGGAAACATAATATAAATAAAAATTTTTAAAAATCCAGGAGTAGATAGGCTTGCTACTCTCCTCCCCAGTCTTTTGAACAGGAGTAGATGTTTATCTACTCATTTCCTGTTTAGGATTGGGTTTCTGGTTCCTTCTAACTCTATACTTCTAACATCTCAGTCTGAACTCTGAAATTTCCAATTTTCAGTTTCTTCTAAAGTCTTTCCTTTCTCTTTCACTTCCAGTATCCCCTTGCGTCTTAGTGGCATCATTGCCTTGCTTGAAGAGAATTGATTTTTCCTATTAAATTTAAAAAAAAAAAAAAGAAAAAAAAAAATTAACTCCAACTACCACATTTGTCAGCTTATGTTTTACAAGAGCATATTTTGAACTTATTCTGATTACCCAGATCAGACTATCATTGTTTGATCTCTCATCAATGAAGAAAATGTCATATTTAGATTTAAAAAAAAAAAAAAAAAAAAAAAAAAATATAAGATGGAAAATATATTAATAATAGATAAATAAAAACTTAAAAGATTTTAGCAATTACTGTCAAGAATTTATTCAGATGTAATTCTGATTAAAAGAAAGTAACCCAGTCATAAATAATATGAATGACAACAATGAAGTGAAATATATTACTCATTAAAAATATAATAAAAAATCAACAAATACTACCTTTGTAAATCATTTTAAGAGAAGTATATGTACATAGATTTCCAACTAAAACCAGCTTTTGGTTAGTATTCTGGAAAGCTAAAGAATTTTTACAATAATTTACAAAAGAGAAATCTATCTAATATTCAAAGTTTCATTGTAATTAATCTTTTCAATAAATAAAATCACAATATTCAAGAATACAGAAACAGTTTTTGCCTTTCAAAGAAACTAAGAATGTTCAAATTGCTTCTTTAGAGTGCTGAACACAACTACCTTTGCATCACCTGAACTTGCAGCAACATCAGAAAAAAAAAAAAAAAGCACTAAACAGTTATCAATTCAGGGAATTAATTTCTTTTTATACCAATGATCTATTTTAAATTCATTACATTCCTAAAATGCAATAGTTTTTTTTTTTTCAATATATATTGTGACATTTCTAAAATAATCTCTAAAAGAACATTTTTTTAATATATAAACAAAATGATTCATAAATGTCTTCAAGTCTAAATGGTTGGCTAGGATGCCACTTCTGTAGGCAGAAATCTTAAAATATAATGATTTTTATAACACTGATTCTTATATAATGTTTACTTAATCTTTAACATTCTGGAGGTGATTTTGTTTACAAAGCAAAAATTTTATCTTGCCACTGCAAGTGACTCAGATGAATGAATGATAGTTTGTTTAAATTGTGCAGTTGTGTTGTCATATCCTACTATGGCAACATAAAGTGATCATGACTGAAATTAAGTAGTGCAGTAGAGAAGTCTTGGAAAAAAATGCAATTGAAAGGAAAGTAGTGAATAATGCAGTGTGTTAAAGGTTAAACATTTAAAGTAAAGTATTTATCTTTCAGAGACTCAAGGTAAATTATGTGACTTTAGGTCAAACCAGAAAATAATTGGAAGAGGATAAACCTGGCTCCAAGGTAATCTGAAATTGAGCAAGAAACTGAAGCATTCAACTACCCAAAATTCATCACATCTTAAACATGGCAAACCGAGTGATATGACAAATGTTTAACTAAAAATACTGCTCTACTTCAGAAAATATAAGTAATTACTGGGCACTACTCAAAAAAAAAAAAAAAAAAAAAAAAAAAAAGCAAATAATTTACATACCTTATAGCCTAAGCAGAAATACTAATAAAATTAACATGAACTCTAAAAGTACAATTTCTTTTTTTCTAAATAACTGGAACTGATCGAGACAAGGCAGCTGATTTTAAAAAGTTCACCTTACTACAAAGTCATGCAAACAGATATGATTTTCAAAAGACTTTGTAAAAGTGAAGATACAAATTTATTTGGCAAGGTGATAGGAGTGATAAGAGGGATTAAAAAGATTGAATTTGAATGAAATATAAACATTATTAAAACTAGACAATTTAAAATGATATTTAAATGCAGAAAATCCCCAAAAAGTAAAAATTACTAAATTTTTTTTTCTCCTTCCTACGTCTTTCTATAATTGCTTAACATTATATTAAAGGGAAACAAAAAAAGAAATGTAAACAAAGCATAAAAATTATTTCCTTGTAATCATGTATTTGTATCTCCACTAACATAACATCATTTAATGTGGGTAGTTTTTGTAGCCTAATGTAATATGGAACACAATGCAAAAACAGGGTGAAAATAAATAAAAAAAAAAAAAGAGAGAATAAAAAAAACACCAATGGTAACTTGGCATTTACCAGACATCAGTTTTAAGTGCAATGGGGAAGTGATATCTAGGGAAATAGTGCCCAGTTGCAATTCCACGGCTAAAATGTGATTTTTTTTTTTTTTTTTTTTTTTGCCATTTCTCTCCTGGTAAAAGCTCAATTTTGACAGCAGAGTAGGATGAAGAAGTCCAACAGTAAGAAGAGGCAGAATGGGGCGGAGTTTATTGAATCACTGAGAAAGTGTTTCTTAGAATATGGTGTTTCTGTACCTGACGGTGGAGGTGTTGGCTGCTGAGACTGTTGTGGCTGCTGTTGCGATGGCTGTTGTGGCTGCTGTGGCTGAGGCTGTTGTGAGGTGGAATCATCCCAAGCAGCTAGTGAATAAAACAAGTTGGAATGAGACATAATAAGAGAGAGAAAGAGAGAGAGAGAGAGAGAGGTAGAGAGCAGAGGCTTTCAATCACTCAACACTACTCAGATCTAAGTAGAACAGATCATCACTGTCAATTTGGAAGGAAAGAAGCAAGTTATGTGGGGAGGGGTAGATTTTAATAAAATAAAATATAATGAATTAATAAATAAAAATAAGAGAAGAAAAACAGATAACAGACAGCCCTTTTCTTTTTTGCCACCCAAGAACTAGAGTGTCTCCTCAGGGTTTCTATTATGACTTTCCATTAAAAAAAATAAAAATGGATTTTTTAAGATTTCTCAAAAAAAATGTAAGAATTTAAAAGTTAAATTGACTTTTTATAAATTTATAAAAATTAAAAATAAAGCACTTTCACGAAAGCCTTCAAGATATGCCAAAGCCACACCCACTCTAGTTAGAAATGGTTTTATTAAACTGTTTACAAGTACATGTCAAAAACATTGACTTGTCTGATCAACAAAGTTTAAATTTAGCCACTCTTTAAATGAGGAACCATGTTCAAACACTAGATAATATGAGCAAAACACTTTTTGCTTCAGAACAGCCAATCCAAAGTCAGGTTAGAAAAGGAAACTTAGGGCTCCTCTGTAAAATAGGGGCCGGGGGATCCGTTAACAAATATGAATATTTAAACAGAGGCAACAATATCAATCATTACTTTTTTTTGTACACTATAATTATAACATCATGAATTTGCAAGTTAAAACAGAAATATATTCTTGTTCACATATTACAAGTGCACCATAAAAAAATAAGGGCCAAATTGTTTGCTAGTAACTGGAATTTTTTTTTTTCTTCTTCAGACAATGTAATTTTAGAATTCTTGTTACAATGATGTCATTTGATCTTCAAACAACTTTATTATTTACAGTTTCACTTTCTTTAACACATTTCTGTTAAAAGATTTAAATTTTACTTGGTTAGTAGAACAGATTTGTATTCTCATTATGTTAGTAATCAAAAGTACAGAAAGCATTGAAAAGGTTAAAGATTTAATTAACAAAGTTTACATGGTATTAGTAACTAAAGAAATAAGCAACTTTTTTTGATCAGTCATGCAACAATTAACATGAAGACAACATGTACAGCAAATACATTAGTATATTTAGTTAAAACTAGTTATAGTGTTAATAAGTTGATTATTAACAGAAAAGATTATTTATCTTTACAAAATAAACAAGTGTTAGCAATCAAAACAGATAAAGCAGTTTTAAATTAATAATGAAATGTTCCCATAATTATCATTTTTTTTCCATTTTATAATGAAATAAACATTTTTGCATATTAAAATGTGAGCAAACAATCAACCAAAAGAAGCGTGAAAAAAATGTGCTCTTTTTATATTAAAAAACAAATAAACAAAAACAAAAAAGGGTATTATAGCCAAATGTTTTTATTATAAACAATGTACCAAAAATTAAATAATCAATGTCCTTTATAATAAATCATAGTTAATTTTATATCTGCAGCTTTTAATGAACATGATTTAAAAGTGGTAGTTGAATAAGGTTTCAATGTTTAATAAATAGTAATGTTAGATTATCACAGGATAAAAAAAAAAGAAAAAATATAAAATTTTGCAACACAAGATAAGAAGCTAAATTCAGACAAAAACTAACTCCTACCAAACTGTGATACAATATCAATTTCCAATATAAACACCATAGATATAAAATCTTTACTGTTTTTTGATATTACATTTATTAATTAACACCAGAGATTAGATAGATTCCCTAAAAATATTAAGTGATTAATAGTAATTATAATAAAAAAAATCCAAATAAGTAAAAAAAAAAAAAAAATCCAAATAAGTAAAAAAAAAAAAAAAAAAAAAAAAAAAACAACTACAAAAGAAAAGCTGTTTAAAAAGTGTTTGTCAATCAAGGTCACTTTCAGGGAATTTGAAACCCTTTATTTAATCTACAGAAGTAACCTAATGTAATATGGAAAGCAATGCAAAAACTAAGTTCACCGTGTTTCCATTAAATCTAAGTGTCTACCTGGTTCAAAATTACTAAAATCGTCAAATTCACAAACCAACACTTTAATCCACTAGGCTATTATCCAGTGGGACAAATACTGATATCTAGAACTTGGAGCCTTAAAAGTACTTCTTGCCTGCATACCTGCCTGTTACTGATGCTCCTGTTGTCACGCTTGACCTATTTAATTCTTTGAAAAAACAATTCTTTCCTTCAAAGTAGAAAGTTTCCAAATTTGTTAAAAATTTCACTTTATGCTTTAATGAACATTCTACATAACCTTGTATGTGTATGTTTATATGCATGAATACAAATTGGCATAAACTTGCTCTAAAAAATGGCTAGCAAAACCTGGAAGCTGAAGAAAAAAAAATAAGATTTCACAGATAGTAAAGTATCACTTAGATTATATAACCTGTAAAATTGGAAAGCAAATAGGTATTGAAGCTTTGTGCACATACTCTGCAGGTCACTTACAAACTTCTGAATTCAAACTTGTAGAGTATTACACTTGTATCCAATGAAGGAAGTTATTATATTTGATTGATACTAAAATAATGTAAAATCCATAAATGCAGAATTTTCAAGGCTTTTGTTAAAGCAATCTTTGTTCTCAGTGATCTTACATTAACTTTTGGCCAAATACATAAACAAAAAAAATAAAAATAATTGAAATGAAAAAGTAAAGCTTCTCAAAAATAAAAAAGAAAATCCTAAAAAGAGATATATACAAAAGTTCTATGACATCTTTGTCCAAATTAAATGATTTCTAATGAAATTCTTTTACAAGTTTGTTTAATTGTTTCAAAGTATTATTTTGTTTCAATTTACAGATATATGAGCAAATTAGAAAACATTTGAATTTCAAGTGTAGTATATATTTCTATTTGGCAAATTTGCTAACTTTAGAAATAGCCGTAATAAATAAAAAATAAAAAATAAAATACAGTTGAAATGTTGCATTGTGAATTATTTTTAAAGATAGCTTATAACATAAATAACAAAAAAAAATAGAATTATTAATAATTTTAGAATCTAATTGTGTAATCAAATTGAATGCATAATGCTACGCATTTCAGAAAAAAGCTTGAATTTAAGTAAAGATGATACAGATTTATTAAGCTCAACTTTGTCTGGTACAAAGCCAAATGCAAAGAGGAAGATTGTGCTGAATAAATCCTCCAAGTGACTCAGTTTGCCTTGAAAAACCAATTTTCAAAATCCTAATTTTTCTTTTTTTTTTTAAGCTTGGCCTGCCTTGAATCCAGATTCACTGGTACACTGTTTGGAAATAGGCAACTACACCCATCAGCAAAAAGAATATGTTGGATTAAAGCAACCTGGACAAGTGGTAAGATTGAGAACTCATTAAGCAATGTATTCCCTAACAACAGTTTGAGATTTACCTCACTGTCTCCTTTTGGTTTCATTAAAACAAATCTTCTTTGTGCTTAATTAATCTAGTCAAACTTCTGTAAAATAATCAAGCATTATAAATTACTACAGTGTTACAAGATTGTCTTTGAGAAAAATGGTTGCTAATTAAGAATCAATATTATAAGTATAGTGTCCAAATATTAAAAAAAAAACAGAAAAACAACAGTACCCCCATAACATATCACATTAAATATGATTAAGCATATGGGGAAGCTCCTTATAGAAAATATTTTAAGATGAAATATATGAAAACCAGTTGAATGTTTTAAAAAAGATTTCTGTCCATATATATGAAGGGATACTGAAAGTTCTCATCTCAAGAAGAGATTCAATAATAAATTTTAATATTTGATTATATTTTGAGAGGTGGGTCAGACAAAGAATTTTCTGAAACTCCTTGTGTGTGTGTGGATAGAAGCAGTGTATATAGAGAAATAAACACTGCATGGTAACTGGCAATTTCACACCATCAGTCTACCATTCAATATATAAACTAACGTTTTAGCTAAAAACAAGTACACATTCATTTTCAATAAATTTCAAAATATAAACTGATTAAAAGAAAAATTAAGAAATGTCATGTCCACAAGTTATTACCTTTAGTCCAATGTTTCTTCTGCTATACAAGGGTTGGTCAAAAAGTAATTCCAGTTCTTTAATTGCAATAAATTTAATAGCAGAAATGCACAAAAGTTGCAGGTATCAAAATTTAGTCTTCCACATAATCTCCTTCATTTTCAATTGCAGCATTTCACCTTTGAATGAGGGAATGTATACTTGCCTTGTAAAAGTTTCTTGGCTGCTTTCTTAGTCATGTATGAATCAATTCTTTCACTTCTTCATCTCCTCTGAGCACTATGTTGTGCTGCTCCAAAGTTCTTGAGCAGCAACCACTCTCTCTCCTCCAGGTTTCATCAGCACACTGGAGTCCCACTTTGCACAGATCTTTGAATAGCCAAGAAAGAGCAATAAACTACAGGCACTGCCATGGCTCACCCAAAGGGTTTCACAATTTCACAATAGTGAGTCTTCTATAATGAGAGTATCAGCTTGTTTGGCCTTCTCATTCATAGCAGCAGATGGCCTGCTACTACAAGGTCTGTCATTAAGATCAGTATCTCTTTTCTCTCTAGGGTTATCATTAACTATTCTGATCCATCACCTTATTGATCTTGTATTAAGTAGTTACTCCATAAACATTTACTAACATCCTATGAAAGTTTTCAGCGCTTTTTCCTTCCAAAAATAGAATTTTTTTTTTTTTTTTTTTTTTAAGAGGTTACTCAAAAATTTTTAAATAACAGACTTCCAGACATTGAGTTATACCTTTAAACAAATAAATACTTTTAAAATTAAATGTTTGATGATCAACCCTTGTAGCAAGTCATTTCAGACATAACCAATCCATACACTATTTGTATTAATGGTAATTCTTTTACTTTTCTTGTCAGGAGAAAAAAATGAAATTAATATATGGTTTGATTAAAAGGTCTATTTCCATTAGTAAGGCAACTGTCACATTGAAACAGGCTTCCCAATAAAAGGATGCGAGTTCAACTCTTGCTTGAGGCCTATTCTTTATTTCTAATCTGTATTGCCATAGAATGAGTCTGTGAACTGCAATAAAAGCAACTGAAATTAAGATGAAACAATACTAGCCAAAAAAATTAATAGTTTTAGGCTTTATTTTTATAATCTTTAAAGAGCATTTTAATGAAACATTAAAAAGAACTTGTAATTAGAGCAAAAAAAAACTCCATATAAACTCATCTTTTAATTCTGTTTAGTGATTTTATTCTGCATTAACACATGATACAAAATATAACAAAATCATTTACTGCCATAAATTTTGACTTAAAAAAATAAAACTAATTGAAAATAAAAAGTAATTAAAACAAAACTGATACTTCAGTCAAACTACATGCCCCAAACCTTAACTATTTTAATGAAATAAAAAGATGGCTATTACAGTGTGGGTCCTTGATCTGACAACAATTTTTTGTTTTGTTTATTTGTTTCAAAGTCCATAGGCAGGGAAGAAGCTGCTGTGTTCGGTGATGACAATAAACAGGTAGGTTAAGCTTTGTACACTTCATTTGCATAAGCTACAGGGTTTTTTTTTGTAATAAATCTGTCAGACAAGTGGTGGGTTGGGCTTATTACTTACAATTGTTATTGTAATGAGCTTGAGCCTTACCATTATGGAACCTTAGGCCATAGCAATGCTGACATTTGTAAGAAGATTAACAAATATCACAAGGTACAAGTATCCGCCAGCTAATGCAATATAGAAAGATTACATCTAACGCAATAACTAAGTCACTAAACATCATTAAACAAGCCATTTGCAGCTCACTCAATAAGAAGCATTGGAAAGTCAAACTTCTAAGTAGACATGACAAAGCAAATCACTCGAGAGAAAGAGATACTCAGCAGAAATTTATTTATATCAATCATATCATTACTCTCTGTGAGCATTCAATCACTTCTAGTTTAAAACAAATAGTAAGACTAGATTTCAACTAGTTTCACTGACAAAGATATAAAAAAAAAAATCAGTTTTAGTCAGAGCAAATAAAATTTGACAAAAATTTAAGATCAATGGTATACAGTCTAAAAAAAAAAAAAAATTAATTATATTTTACTATTTTCATAGTGAAACTTTATATGGATGAATATATTATTAAAAATGAAAAATACTAATATTTCAGTTATTTAAGCAAGTTTATACCATTACTCAAATATAAGTACTAATATAGTACCTATCAAAAATAATGAGATGATATTTGAATATAGATTGACACTTCTGCTTAGGATCACATACATGCAAGATACAAAATGATGTTCCCTGGCCTTATATATATTAGTTATTTTATAAATTCTGATTTATTAACCTGATGCAGCTATTAGTTTTATCATATGTAATCCTGTATAATACAGAAATTTAAATATAATTATATGAAGTTGATAATTGCAGAAGGAGAAGATATCAGAATTTACAAAATATTTATAATTACCTTTTAAGCTCTGTATTATATACTGAGCATTTTAGCTATTTTATGTGCACAGTTTGTGCAAAATCTGACATTTAACTATATATATATATATATATATATATATATATATATATATATATATATATATATATGTGTGTGTGTGTGTGTGGACTGCAATAAAACTGAATTTGCTTCCTGTTATTTTCAAATTGCATAATAATAATTAATAAATTCTCTTATTCCATATATTTAAGATGTTTTCATTTAGAAAAAAAATGAAAGCAATCATTCAAATAGATTAATGAAAAGACTTTATCATGGAATATCAGAAATCAAATTCTGGTGGGAACCGGGGGGGGTGATACCTTAATCAAATAGGTTTCAATTATATCTAATACAATATGTCTGTTCAACTAATATGTGTGTGTGTGTGTTCAAATTTATAATACATATACATGACTAACAGACGAAAGTGAAGCAAAAACTACATCATAAATAATTCAATTTTTCTTAAATACACAATATTTTTTGTTATATAAAAGAAATATTACCTGTTGAATTGTGACTAGCAATCACAAAATTTCTCTTTAAAAAAATTATTAATTCATTGCTTAGATTTTTAATTCAATTATGCATTATTACTTATTAAAAGGAGGCACTGTGGAGTAACGGATAGCGGCTCTGACTGAGAAATCGGAGAGCAGAGTTCAAATTCCAATCAAATCCATTACATTCACTTACATACTAATACCCTTGGGAAAGGTATGAATTCTCTTCTTCTCCCCCCAGCTATGGGTAAATAACAAGACAGACCGGGTTCTATAGCCTTGGATGGCAAATGGTATACCACAAAAAGAAATGGCAACCTGCTGTGGGAAAAAAATCTGCTTTGTCAGTCATGTATCAAAAGATACATGATCGCCTAAGTGTGTAACATGCATGGCACATAACTTATTAAAAACAACTACAAATTCATAACAATGAACTCGTATAGACAATATACAACAGATTTTTTTTCAAGAGAGAAAACATTATAAAACTCTGTTTTTTAAAATTTCTTCTTAAATAAGTTTGTGATAATGTGACTATTCTGGCATCAGGATATTATTACAGCCTATTTTAGGAATATACTCTTTTTTCTTTTTTTTTTTCTACCAGTCAAATCAGAACTACATCGGTTTAATATACAAGTTTACAGCAACAATTTTAGTAGCAAGAGAAAGCATCTTTACTAACAAACCAACTGGAATTGATATGCTTAAATGGCATGCCAACTAATACAGAATTAATATACAATATACGATTTAAATTCATTATCAGTTTTGAAATAAAAAGGTTTTGATGTTTTGGGGGCTTTTTATTTTTCTTAATACATGATTTTGATCTGTTGCAAGTTCATAGTGAATTAATGTTTCATTCTTTGAAAATGATATACAATTCCAAAGCATTTTAGAACTTGATAGAGCACCTATGAGCCTACTCTGCAGATCACAGAGGCTCTGTCTATTTCCAAAATGCTTCAGAAATATATACCATTTTCAAAGGATTAAACTTTAATTCATATTATAAATATATCCCTGGAATTAACTAAGAAAGAATCAAATTAATGCTTACATAAATTTTAATAATAAATTTTGAGACTGTCATTTAAAACATTTTCTTCCTTCTGGAGGTAAGCAATTATTTTTAAATATGCAAATACAGTGATAAAAATAAGAAACTGTATTACTAAGATAAAAAGTCCTAAAAGTCAGCAATAAATATGTCATAAGAAATAATTCAATGTTAGCTTAATAGGAAAGAGATAAAATATTTAAAAAGTTTGGTTTATCTGACAAGGTCTTACTGAGTTTCAGCTATAAGAAAAAAAGCTAAATTTGAATATTAAAAAAACCAAAAAAAAAAAAAACCTTGTAATAAAACCAACAATACAATGAATTTGCTAAACTGACCTTAGATTACCACAGAGACAAATGAACATTGCTAGCATGACACATTTAAACTCAAAGAGAATTCGCTGCTAAAAAAAGTATTAGGTTGGTGCAAAAATAATGTCGTTTTCTCACATATGTTACTTTATGAGAAAACGACATTATTTTTGCACCAGCCTAATAATTTCTGGGATGAAGACATTATCTATATTCAGACTAATGTCCTAATCTTTATTGTTGTTATTAGGTTGGCGCAAAAATAATGTCGTTTTTTCACATAGTAACATGTGAGAAAACGACATTATTTTTGCACCAACCTAATATCATAACATTTCAGTTGTCATGCTCTTCAGTCTTCTTCAGGAGTCAGTTGACTTAGGTAACTTTCAGGAGAATTTTTAAACTAAACCCTTTATTTAATCTACAGAGGTAGATTGTTCTTATTCTTCTCTCCATGTCTAAGGGTATCTCATCTTATTCTTCTCTCCATGTCTAAGGGTATCTCATCTTATTCTTCTCTCCATGTCTAAGGGTATCTCATCTTATTCTTCTCTCCATGTCTAAGGGTATCTCATCTTATTCTTCTCTCCATGTCTAAGGGTATCTCATCTTATTCTTCTCTCCATGTCTAAGGGTATCTCATCTTATTCTTCTCTCCATGTCTAAGGGTATCTCATCTTATTCTTCTCTCCATGTCTAAGGGTATCTCATCTTATTCTTCTCTCCATGTCTAAGGGTATCTCATCTTATTCTTCTCTCCATGTCTAAGGGTATCTCATCTTATTCTTCTCTCCATGTCTAAGGGTATCTCATCTTATTCTTCTCTCCATGTCTAAGGGTATCTCATCTTATTCTTCTCTCCATGTCTAAGGGTATCTCATCTTATTCTTCTCTCCATGTCTAAGGGTATCTCATCTTATTCTTCTCTCCATGTCTAAGGGTATCTCATCTTATTCTTCT
This sequence comes from Acanthosepion lycidas, assembly GCA_963932145.1. Classification (NCBI taxonomy): domain Eukaryota; kingdom Metazoa; phylum Mollusca; class Cephalopoda; order Sepiida; family Sepiidae; genus Acanthosepion; species Acanthosepion lycidas. The sequence continues at coordinate 9,816,664 of OZ010583.1, forward strand.
CTCCATGTCTAAGGGTATCTCATCTTATTCTTCTCTCCATGTCTAAGGGTATCTCATCTTATTCTTCTCTCCATGTCTAAGGGTATCTCATCTTATTCTTCTCTCCATGTCTAAGGGTATCTCATCTTATTCTTCTCTCCATGTCTAAGGGTATCTCATCTTATTCTTCTCTCCATGTCTAAGGGTATCTCATCTTATTCTTCTCTCCATGTCTAAGGGTATCTCATCTTATTCTTCTCTCCATGTCTAAGGGTATCTCATCTTATTCTTCTCTCCATGTCTAAGGGTATCTCATCTTATTCTTCTCTCCATGTCTAAGGGTATCTCATCTTATTCTTCTCTCCATGTCTAAGGGTATCTCATCTTCTTATTCTTAGTACTACTCAGTTATTGCTCACCCTGTTTCCAGTGAGTCCAAGACTTCACTGCCCTGCCCAGGGATTGAACTCCAAAAATTACAAATTCTAGAAAAGGTTACCCAGAGACCAGAGGCTTCAACAGTCTAAACATTGTTCTAACAATAATAAAGATGAGGACAAATGTAAATAAAAAAAAAATGAATGTTGACTAATCTTAAACAAGCTTTTCTTCTTTTTTACATTACAATAGGCTACAAAATAAATTTAATCTACTACCCAGATAAATAAATTTGAAATAGATTAAATCAAGCCGGTTTTATTCTCAATCAGTATACAAAATTGTCTGTCCTATAATGTAAGGGTTTTTTTTTGTTTTTTGTTTTTTTTAGATATATACATAGTATATTTATGTTAAAGTATGTTAGTAGTGTAAATTGTATATTTACATTCATTGTAAAAGTTCAAGGAATGAGTAATATCTTCAGAAGATAATTTAAGGCATGTATATCAAGTCAGTCTTGCATTGTAGGAACCAGCAATAGTCATCTATAATGTTCAAGTTCAACTGGTTTTTCATTTGATATTTTCTGGTGGAATTTTTCACCATGCTTATAAATTATGATTCAGATCTGTCACAAAAGAAGTCATCCCCTTTGATACGCTGTTAACAGGTTGCTTATTAAGTCTCAGCATAATGTTCAGCTTTATGTGATCCAAGAAAGTTCTGTACAACAAACATGAAAGAATCCCATTCTATCATTTCATACCAGTGGATACTAGTATACTATTAATAATTAGCTTAAATAGAAATATCCTCACTCATCTCAAAGCCTGACATGTGACAAGAATTCTGAGTACAGAGTTAAAATCAATGTACTCTATTTAGTCTAGTACATTTTTCTGAGTACCAGTTTTTATTTATTTATTTTTGCTTAGTGCCGTTAATCTTGTGTTTAATATAAAATTGTGACATGCTCAAACAATTCCAACTAAAAATTTGGAATCAGCATCTTCAATTTAGTCCAGCATTTCTCAACCGGTGCACCTGGGTTGCACTAATGCACCCTGAAAGGTAGCCAGGTGCACCCCAAATTAACAGAAGAGTAATTTATGAATTATTTTTATATTTTTAAAAAAAAAAATCTTTATTTTTAAAAATCTACAGAGACCAAGCAATGTAAGGTCTTAAAAATAAATGCTTATTTCAAGAAACTTCTATATTATTTTCCTATTTTCAAATTTCAGAACTTATTTTTTCCTTACTAAAATCTAAAATGCATCCCAGAGTTTTAGTTATTCAACAGGTGCACCCTAAAGTGTAAAAGGTTGAGAAACACTGATTTGAACAGATCCACTTTTTATCCCAGTAGCAAAAAAGTTGCTGCCCAGTGTTATCTTTATCTTAGTAGAAAAGGACAAATCACAGTTGAAAATGAGCAAATACTTTATGGAGGAGGTCTTATTGTACAGTCCTAGCCTGTAAAAATATTTAAATAATATTTATAACATGGATATGTCACCTAGATATTTAATTCTGAAAACTGATGTTATCAATTTTCAGAGCAAAATCTCCACATATTTAATTTTACAAATTTATTGGGAACATAGCTGACTAAATATCAAATTCAATATTTTCTATGAAATTTTTCTTTAACAAAAGAAAACTGATCAAAATGATAGTAATGAAATTAAAAAATCTCAATTCTAAGTTATGAAAAAAAAAATGCTTTCTATCACTTCGTATTTGATGTTTGTCAGTCTAAAGATAGCAAATATGGCCATTTCAATAAGAGCAATACAGTTTCTAACTGGAGGGAAAAAAGTCGAGGGGGATGTTCAAATGAAATTAACCAATAAAAATCATTTTGACAAATATATTGTGTTTTCTCAAAAACTAAATCTTACAAGCTGTAAAAAGACTGACACATTTATAAGAAATGATATCTGCTAAAATAAAATAAAAAAATAAAACACATGAGATATGGAAAAGAGGTAAGTAAGGGTTGTACAGAACAAATCTATCCATCAGTATGAATATAATTAGGGAGAAGTATTTGTATAAACTATTTTGATATGTTATATATAAGATTAAACTAAGAAAACACTATTTCATCTGTTGCTCAATGTTTTTATTATGAATGAATGTATTAGCTTTTCATAGATATTTTGAAATGATTTTACAAAATGGAAAAAAAAAGATTTATCCCATAATTTTTCGTTTGTACACATTCAAAGGTAAATGTTATACAACTGTATCATATGGCTTTTTTTGGTTTATCACTTAATTTTGAAGTGAAAATAATGCTTTGCCCTACATATAAAGATATCAATTGTCAAAATTAAGGAAAAACATTTTCATGTGAATTGACTTTACTGAAAAAAAATATAATTTCTGCAGTTTCATCTGGATGAGAGGCCAATAGGAAAAGTTTAAACTCTTATAAATCCAATTTTTATCTACAATTTCAAGTAAAAAAAAAAAAAAAAAAAAAAAAAAAAAAAAAGATGCAATATGTTTGAATAAAAAAAATATAATTTATGAAATATTTCAAGTTTACATAAAATTTTGATGAAGAATGATTTCTGAGTAAACATTGTCAAAATAGCAAATATAATATAAAATTAAAATTAATAATGTTTTACACATTGCCAATGAATGAATTTCCTAATAGTCAAAGCTCAAGACTGGCTGAATTATTTCAGGAAAACTAAAATCCTTAATTTAATAAAAAGAAATATTTTATATAGGACAGTCTATATAGATTTTACAAGTATAGTTTGTTGTAACTTCTTCCAACCCAACAGCTTTGATATTCAGTATGACATCCCAAATATCAGGGTATTGAATGAAGAGTATTTGTATACTACTGTGTGTGTGTGTGTGTGTGTGTGTGCGCGCAAGAGAGAGATATCAATGAGCAAATACACCAAGTTATTTAAATTAGTCATTTTTGTATTAAGTATAGTTTTATAAACCTACCTTTTTCTACTGATAGAATCACACCCAGGATTATACTACCCCTTCGCTACACACAAATGTAGTTTAAGTTTTCTTCTCTTTCTTATTAGCAATGATAGAACTGTTTGTGTCTAAAAGAGAAGGTTTTGAATTGAAGGATAAACTTGAAATTTCTTAATACTAAAATCTGCTTGCCTTTTGCATTTGTACTGTAATGATGATGATGATCATCATCAAAAACGGAGTATTCAATTTATACAAATGGAAAATGGAGGTTTTCAAGCATAAGAGTGAAACCTAGTTTACTCAGAGATAGTCCCAATAATGTTTATTATTTAAATATAAACTTAAACTAATATACAAACATACATCATCAAAGAATGTTTTGTTTGCTTTACATGTATCTGCAGAATAGTAAGCAAAAATAAATAATTAATAATCTAATTTAAAATAATTACAAATGTTTAATGGTTAAATGCAACAATATTTAAAAATTATATCTCTTTAAATGTGTACAACTGTCTAGAAAGGCAAAGTGATAATCTTATGATATCTAATACAAAAAGGAAAGTTTTTTGGGTTTTTTTTTTATTCATAAGCCAATTTACTTTCCCATTCTTACAGGATTTGAAGTCAATCAGCTAAGAATTTAGTTACAAATATTTCCCCTATTTATACTGACAGAGGTTTAATACTTAAGCATTCAACCCACCCAAACCCACCACGTAAATATCAACTCTCAATGTTCAATCCACCGTAACCTTACCTCACACATACTCTGACATAATATATGACAACAACATCACAAATAATGCAGGAAGTCACACAAACAGCGAGACTTTGAGAGTCGATATTTACAAGGCAGGTTTGAGCATGTCGAATTGCTAAAGGGTTCAATGTTTTGTAGTAGGAAATCTTAACTCAATAATATAATTATAGCAAGTAAATTTTCAAATCCTGTAGAATGCAGAAACCAACCATGAGTAAAGGGTCCCATTTGCCCAATGGAGGGAAACATGATATTATTTTCAGAGTTTAATTCCAATAAAAGTAGTAGTAGTAATAATAGTTCATTGTAAATTTATCTTCATAAAAATTTTGCAATGTTTAAAGTAGCAGTACAATTACATTGCAATAAATGAATTTTTATTAAAAACAAGAGAGAATGCTGAAAAGTTCCCAGGCCTATGCACTTCCCAGTAGGTCAAATCTTTTCAGCATGCCCTGTAAATAAATAAAAAACGTTCCCTAAAAACAGAGTTCTAGGCATGACTTTCCCTTTAAAATAATTTGAAGAAATGTGCAAAAGGAAAACATTTAAAAAAAAAATATGACAATGCCCAATCTCTGCAAACAAAATGTAGATGAATAAATGCAATGTGCAGTTTGAAACACTTCTTGGTTCCAAGGGATTTCTCAGAAGTACAATCAGGAGACAGGGTAAGAGGTTAATAAAAGCTTTCTATTGGTATTTACATAAACACATGCAAGATGTGTGCATAATTGCTAAACTAAACACAAAACACATAGTGAGAAACCTTAATGTCTTCTATATTATTTTTTAAGGACAACAGTAAGAACATATAACTAAAACGCTAAGAACATACATAGATCATTTTCAGAGATCAAATATGCAGTTCTTTTATTTAGGATAAAAAATAGACAAACTTCTAGCATTAAGATAAATATACTTAATATATAAATAAATGGTTAAAAGTTATATTATTAAATAGTAATATTAAGAGTGATAAAAAAAAGCCACCAATTGTGTAGAAATATTTAGTATGACAAATACAAGTTTAAGACATACAAGGCCACAAAGTATATCTTCTTCAAAGAAAAGCCTTTAGAAGTAGATTATTAACTGCAGAAAAATTACCTTGCTTCCACTCTTTTATTGAATTAGAAAGAAAGGCTCTATAGATCTTCAAAATCAAGTTTTTATTGATACAAGTAATGACCTTGTGACAGCTCAAATGATAATATTCACTGTAAATGACCAATTTTCAAAAATGGCTTGTCATATTTTTGGTGGCTTAATAATTCCATTCCATTTACATGCATCTAGAAATGTATACCAAGCTATAAAAGTTTATATATTAGATAAATCAATATATAAAAATACCAATTTTAATTATAGTTTCCTTTAATAGATTAATTAAAATATTAAAAAACTTTCATTTGCCCCAAAACAAAAGGAATAAGTATCAGAAATGCTTGAGCTTTCTTAACATCATAATACTTTGAGCAAAATCAAATATTCCATTACAAAAAATAAAACAGGTAAAAAGAGTTTTTAATGACACCAACAATAAATGATGTTAAAGGCATGCAGTGTCAAGTTTTGGGAAAAGCTTTTGGTTTCCTATTTGAATTTTTAGTAACAAGAGATTTAGAAATATAATAAATTTAGTATAAATGAATTTTCTTTTTGGCATTAAAAGAAAATCAGAAGCCAATAAAGGCAAAATGATTCCTATGTTAAAAACAGCCAAATTGAGTGGTTAATTAAAAGTAAGTTGCACATTTTTTTTTGTGCGACACAAGAATTTCCTTGTTAATTTTTTAAACTTTCTTTTCAATCCACAAAGTGTCTTTTGATAAAATTTTTTTCTTGAGCACTATAATAAGATTTCAAATAGTGTTAAGAGATCTTTAGTATTAGATGTTAGTAGAACGGTCAAGTTCAAAAACACAATTATAAAGGGTAAGATGGTTAGCATATAGTTTATTCTGCTTACCAGCAGGTTGCGGATTTATACCAGAGACACCTAAAAATAAAGATGAAAAGAATATTAGATGACAAAAATTGTAACATTTCCACTATAGAGGCAAAAACTAACAGGCTCTATGCAGTCAGACAAGATATTCATGTGATTGCACACACTTGCAAGGTTGTAAGTGTTATAGCTTAAATTAATATGCAAAGTCTTAGAAACAAGTTATTTTCTTTTAGATTACATTCTCTAAGAAAGTTTTTTAAGGAACAATAGACTACCTTATAAAAGAACAAACAGAATATTAACTCCTATATAAAAATCACTAACCTCAAAAATATAATTCTGATAATGTAATAAGTTAAACTGGAACCTGGTTGCTCATTAGGAACAAGTAAAAAAAAAAAAAAAAAAAATTTTTTTTTTTTTTATTTAACTTTGAATCCTATAATTTATCTATAAAAAAAAAAAGCAAAAGCAGATTTGACCTATTATTATTTTCAGTATGGTAGAAATATTTTACAAGAGAAGATGCTCTATAAACCCATTTTAAAATGAAAAAAAAAAAAAAAAAAAAATGAAGGAAACATTGTCAGCAATCAATTTTCACTTAATTGGTCATATTTAACCAACATCATTTTCAGATAAATCACTCAATATCTGTCTATATTTCCGAGATGAGAATATTTACACTAATTCAGACTATTGTCCTCATCTTCATTGACATATACTTGTTGTATGTTTCAGCCTTCTTCAGGTGATATATGTTGGAATTTCAAATCAAACCCTTTATTTCGTCCACTGGGGTAGATTGTTCTAGTTCCACATGCTATGCTTTTCTTTCAGTTATTTCCCTTTTTTGTAAGTTAGGTATTCTTGGTCAGGTATTGAACTCACAACTCATTAAGTCAAGTCACTGATTACTTCAACCAATGCTTTTATCCACTGAGCCATGTGTCCTTGGGAACATCAGTGTAGGAATTTTTAGAATTTATAAACCTAATGTCTCAGTAATCATTTTTTTTTTTTTTTTAACAGAGCTCATATTACAATTTGTTGTTATTATTGCTTTTCTCGATCAATGAAATAAAGGGTTCAGTTCAAAATTCCACACCTGAAGAAGGTCAGATCATACAATGTCTGAAACGCCATGAATATAACAAAGATGAAGACAACAGTCCAAACAATGTAAATAATGTAAATCACTCAATGTTTTGAGGTTGATGATGATGCAAATAAACATTGAAATATTAATAAAACTGTCACTTCTTTGTTAATTGAAACAATTACCTACAAAGTCTTATATTTACTTTCATCTTTTAAATTCTCATTCTATATTGTGAAAGTTCTTATGTTAATAAAAATATATCTAAGAGCAAACACGCAGTTTTAAAAAAAAAAAAAAAAAAAAAGTTCTTAAGCTTATCTTCAATATACATCAAATTTGAAAAAAAAAAACAAAACAGAGTTATTGTGTCTAATTTATGGAAGAAAGTGCATTTATAAATAATAGTAATTCTACAAAATTAGAATACTGTTTATTGCAATTTCATTGGTATGGCTTTTTGTAGCCAATCAATGACTACAACTGCTACACCATTAAAATATATCTACATAGTTAAAATTGAAAAACAGTAACAAGTTGAGTTTCAATGTTATATCATTTGTTGATAATTAGAAAATGAAAATTGTATTTAGAAATTTGGCAATCAAATACCTGATTACATTAATTCTTTCATATATTCTGAAGTTTATAGTGTTGAAATGAATTTAAAAAGTCAACTGCATTGATACTCATAAAATTTACAAAACAAGTCAATATCTACATAATTCAATCTATTGAATTTAAGATAGCACCTGCTGTTTCCTATGTACTATAAATATCAAATCTATTCTGCTAGATCATAAAAAGTAAAACAAATAAAAGCATTCCCCATGTTCCATAAAAAACAATTTACTCAAAAAAAGTTCACAAGTGAATGCTGTTTCTTTAACTGATCTGAACAGAACTTCACTTTATACAACTATACAAAATAAGATATTTGTCTCAGACTTAAATTAATCCCTGTAGGAATTTAAAATTGTAATTTTACTGAACTTTTGATCCCATTTAGCATACGTATTTACCATCAGTAGTGTTTTGGGGTCTTTTTTTTGCTATTTTTCTTGCAGGGTGGGTGGGAGTCATTTTGTTTATTTTTAATTTTGCTTTCATTTTTACCCAGTAATCTTTATAAGGAAAACTTAAAAGAATAAATAAAATGAAAATGAAAAATTGTTTTGTTTTTTTTTTCCTTCTCATTATTTCTTTTCTTTCACTTTTTAAAATACTTTATTTAGTTACTGCGAAAATTTATGATTAAAAGCTGAAAACGTCTTGTTCCAGCCAAGAATCCATTCCAAAATTCCATACCATTTGTTGTAGCCTGGTGCAAGATTTAACTCTGATTAGTAAATATTGACAAACATTTGAAATTGAAAAGAAATGAGGCCAAATGTATTGTGAAAATCTAATCAAACTTCTGTTAAGGAGTTTGATTTTACAGGCCAGTATGTTTCACTGAGAGAAAAAAAAAAATGAAAGTCACCTCTATCACATTTAGATACTATTTTTACTTCAGCAAAACAAACAAGTTGATAGAATTTTTTTTTATCATTTTTCTAGAAAAATAAACAGACCTCTTAACCACACATCAAAATTTTTCTTTGAATTACAACAGCTTTTGACTTTTTAAAAGGCTAAGTCATTATATGAAAAAAAAAAAAAAAAAAAAAAAAATTTTTTACTGTAACTTACTAGTTTTAAAGCCTATATTATATTTGATTGACCAAAAAGGTTTGTTCTGTTTTTTGTATTAAACAAAATTAAACATGTTTAGTTTTAACTAAATTCATTCAAAAAAAGATCACTTACGATTCTATCACAGAACACAATAAATGGCTGTTTTGAACTACAAACTTTATAACTTGGCTTGAATATAAGTTTATTATTTGAAGTGATACAATTTTACCAATACTCCAGCAGTGAATTTATCCATCAAAGATAAAGACTGAAGTTATGGGAGTCAACAAACTGGTGGTAATTATTTTCAACTTGAGCTACATTGGCATACACACCTGCTAGCACGTTATATGCATCTAAAACTTGGATAAAATGGCAATCAGTAGAGGACAGGCTTTAGTAAACTAAATCAGTTATTGTCAGGTGTTTTCTGAAATATTCCATCTTGCATTGTCCTACAAGATGCCCCACCTCCCATTTCTATTCACTACTGCTAGCCAAAATGTTTGCAACCTTTTGATGCAACAGTTCCAAATCACAATAGAACTCTGCCGACATGGTCTGACCAAATTAAAACAGGCATTAATAGATAACTAAGGGCAGAAGCAGACAGAAAAATTTGAGGAGTAAAGATTTGGTTTTGAAAAAGGGTCGAGAAGTGAGGAAGTTTGCTGACTCAAAGAAAATCATTTTTGATTATTATACAGAAACTATTTTTCATCAACAGTAAGCACACAGTCAAAATGTCATATTTTGTTTTTTAAATGAATAAGCAATTTGGAGCAACTATCAAACTGCTGATCATCAATCAAATCATGGACAACTTATTTCTACTTTTTAACTTTTGCCAGATATCTTCCAACTTGTAACAGGTATCTCCAACTGTGCTCTGAACATCCAAGTTTCTAATTGATCCTCCAGTGCTGCCCTTAATTTTTCATTGTCAAGTGAAATTTGCAATCAAAACGAGACTCCTTTTCAAGACTTCAATCATCAGAAATTCATTTTTAGAACCAACAACGTACAGTCAGTTCTGAAGCTGACTTCAGACCCCAAGCATTGTTGATGTTGCAAATGCTTTTTGCAGTGCAATGACTGATTTTCAGCACAAGGAGTAGAAGGACACAAAAATTGAATTTACTCGTCTTTGGTTCAACATTTTGTATAAAAAAAAAATAAATCTTTAAAATGTGCAGAACTTTAAAATGATCCTTTAAAGAAAAAAAATAAATAAATAAATAAAATAAAAAAAAACGAGCAAACAATAATGCAAAAATGCCAAATAAACAAATGCAAAATAAAAGCAGCCATTTTTTTCCAACACAACAATGTGACAGTTGTCATCTCAGGTCTATTGATTCTAACATTCAAAAATAACCAAGATTTTCAGTATGTTATACCTTTTTATTTAAAAAAAAAAAAAAAAAAAAAAAAAAAAAAAAAAAAAAAGGTAAAAATGTGACTCAGACACAAAAGAAGATTTGTCCAGTCTAAGGAGAAGGTACTGCAAATGATAATGTGCCAAAAGTGGTTTGTGAAGTTCTATGTAAGAAATTTCTTCCTGACCAATCAAGTAGATCAGTTGAAGTTAATAGTGATTAAATCAAACATTACTTCTGAATGATCTACAAGAGATAGCTAACATAATCAAAATATCCAACTGATGCAGTGAAAATCATCTGCACCAGCTGGGGTATGTTAGTTGCTTCGATGCATAGCTTCTAAATTATTTTAGAAAAAAAAAAAAAAAATACACACAACAGGATCATAATTCCATAGACAGTTCACCAACCTAAGAAAAATACCATTTTTGAAATAAATTATGACAGGTGAGGAAAAATTGATACAGTAGTCACCAATCATCTCCAGAAACTCTTTGAAGACCTGAAACAAAAAACTGTATCAAACTATAATTTTTTTTTTCTTAGATATACACATTTCTGACAAAGTTTAATTTGTAAATTGGAAACAAGCTGATGCTTTATATATATATATATATATGATAGGAATGGATCATAGTCCTCTACTATGAGCTCCTTCCAGAAAACCAAATGAGTCATTCAAATAAGTACTGCTCCAAATTAGACCAACTGAAGCAGAAATCAATAAAAAGTATCTAGAATTAGTTAAGAAAAAAGACATAATATTCTATTTGAATAACATAAAAATTGTATGTTTATTTGGTGACTGGGCTAAAAATTGATACAATTTGTCTGGGAAGTGTTCAGTCATCTGTTACCTTTACCAGATATTGTACATTCAGATTTAGGCTTTTAAAGAATTCTTTTAATAAAGAAAATTTATTTCCTGAAGACTACAATAAAAAGACTAGAGCCATTTTATTTTTAACTCAGAAAGAGAAAACATTCTTGAAAGATAGAATTATGAATTTAGCAGAACGGTAAATCATCATCAGTCAGATGCTCAGGTGTGGTTGTAGTGTCATTGTGCAGGTGAGCAATTGACCAGTTCCCTCCATATTTCTCAGTTGCATACCAATGTTTGAGTCTCTGAATGATCTCAATTCACTCAGTGATGTTGTCATCACACTTTTACCTCTGCCTGCACTTTTCTTCTGTTACCTAAAGTGGTACCTTCTAGGATGATAGTGGAAAGATTGTTAGTTCTTATGACCTGTCCATACCATTTCAGCTTTCTATTCTTGACAGTGGTTATGAAACCTTTCAATGGAGCTGTTTCTTGTTTGATAGTGTCTCAAACTGCATCATTTGTGATACAGTCTATAAAGAAGATGGTTCTGTAGCATTTCTAATGCTTTGATTATTCACTGTAATTCTGCTGATAATATTAAAGATTCACAGTTGTAGAGAAAGATCAAGAAGGTCATTGCATAGAACAGTTTGATCTTTGATTTCAGGAAGATTTTCTTGTCTTTCCAGATGTTTTTTAGTTTTGCAGCAACTGTTAGTGTTTGTGATAAACTGGTGGTCAGGAACTTAGTGAAACAATTCAAATATCTTGGCTTGATTATTGGCTCCCGAATAGAAATAATTTCAAGTGCTGCACAAACAGTAAAAGATAAATGTTGTTCAATAAAATGAATGTCAAAACTAAAAGACTGTCTTATTTTTACTTAATCAAACTTCTCCCAAACTTATGTGCATGCATTCATTTTTGTAAGGCAGACCCATTTTATTACTTTAAAAACATTTCTATATAAATAAAGATAAAATATATTAATATTCTGAAGATTATTCACTACTAGAAAAAATATTTGTTAGTCTTTAGCAAACCAAAAGGACATAAACAAAGTTCAAGATTTGCAAAAGGAATTTACCTCCTGCAAAAATGAGTCTAATGAAAGCTGATATGACAAAACAACATTGAAAGAAAAATCTCAGCAATTAGTATTAGTAGGATTCTCTTTTTTTTGATGTTATAAATTTACTATATTCTTTTCCAAATTTCTTTTCATTCCTATTGTATCATTAACTTAGATTTAAGTAGCCATTATTTTTTTTATGTGTACTTCATGGTGTCTGTTCTAAAATTATTATAAAAACCATAATTATCATAAGCAACAGAAGAGAGTATAAAAAAAAGCAAGATACAGCATTTAAGCAGAAATTTTTAACATTATGGTTAAGTCCTTTGGAATCTAGACTCTCACAAGGGCATGGAATAGGATAGGAAATGGTAAATAAAACACAGTAAAAGAAACTGCTCTATGATGCCATTTCTTTTGCAGACTAATATTTGCAATTGGGTTAGCAGCTACTGAACAAATTATACAAAAAGAAATTGCAGTATTTTCTATTACTATTCACAAATCAAAGAAAGCAAAAATGCACTCTTCATAGGATTTATTTAAGGATAAATAATAAAAAATGTTGGATATGCAGGTAGTGTAATAGATATTGCCATAGAAAATGGAATCAGTAAATTAAGTTCTAATTCTGGGCTACTCTGTTGTGCTTACTTTTGCACTAATGCCTCTGTGAAAGGATTAATCCACTTCTCCCCTAATAGCATATTAGACTGGAATATCTACCTTTGGATATAGCACCAGTTTAGGAGAAACACTAATCTGAATTCAAAACCATGGAAGAGACAAAAGGAAACTACTCCATTATCTTTCCAAAAAATGCATGGCAATTCACAGATAAGAAAGAAAAGGAATGTGTGGAGAGTCATGATCGCCTACATCCTAAAGAGACGATATTTAAAAATTAAAAAAAAAACATTGGTAAAAATAAACTGCAAAAGTACTGAGCTTACATGCAAAAAAAAAAAAAAAAAAAAAAAATATATATTAAATGGCTATTTTATTTGTATTCATTTTTTTCTCTTCAGGAAGTAAAATATTGACTTCCCAACAAAAAACAACATTAAATATTTTAGCCATATATACATATTTTTTAAATTGGCCAAAACTTCATAATGAAAACAAAATAATAATTTTATTCTAATTATCTTGAAACAATTAAATAGATCTTAACAAGTATTGATTAAGCTAGTATACATTTTCAGTTTCTAAATCATCAAATCATTTAAGTATTAAATTTGGATTTAGCCTCATTTTTACCTCTGCCTGCACTTTTCTTCTGTTACCTAAAGTGGTACCTTCTAGGATGATAGTGGAAAGATTGTTAGTTCTTATGACCTGTCTATACCATTTCAGCTTTCTCTTCTTGACAGTGGTTACAAACTGTGACTAGCAGTAACAGTGGAGCCCAGAAACTAGTAATTAAAAGTATACAGCAAATACACTTTACAGAAAAAAGAAAGTACAAATGGAAAATTATCAAAGACAAGAAGTTCACATACTAGACTAAATTATTTCATAAAATATTTTTTACTAATCCAATAATAATAGATTCATAAAATTCAAAAACTGAAAGCCATTATCATTTTGTAAAGTTCCAAGATTAAATTTTATTATACTAGTTATTTCATTTCAACTAGAACATGAGTTTCACAGAAACAAGTGGGAAATCTCACCTGAGAAAAACTTTTCAGGTAAGACTAGGAAATTGGTGGAGAGGGTGCTAACACAGGACAAAATCCCCTAAGAAGGACAAATACATTTCCTAGTTTTGTCTTAAAAATTCTTTCTTCTGATGAGATTTAATAATTGATTTTTTGAACTTGTGATATTCTTGGTGAGAAAAGGAGAAAGCACCGAGTACAAAGAGATTTCTAAATGACTCCTGAATGCAATATTGGCCTGGAGAAGACCAAAGAATATATCAATCAGAACATTAAATATAACAAAAATTTAAATTGTGAAATAAACAATTAGAACATAGACAATAAAAATAACATCAATAATACTGGAATGTACAGGGTTATTCAAAAAGAATGAACCAATTTCATCATGCAATGCTTCAGTTCTCAAGCATCGTCATGGAATGAGTCAGTGACTATTTGAAAGAGGAGTTTTCTAATTTTTGAATGGCTGCCACAGAGGCGCTCTAGTCATGTTGTATCTTTGTCAATGTTCAGTTTTTTGTTTATCTACGGAATGGCAAGTCCTCAGCAAAAGGCATTCTGCATTCTCGAGTTCACGAAAACAAATACAGTTGTCACTCTGCAGTGTGCTTTTTGAAGGCAATTTAACATTAATCCTCCATCTCCTAAGAACATTTGACAGTGGTTTAAAAAGTTTTGAGAGAGTGATTGTCTGTGTAAAGAAAAAAAGTCCAAGACAACCACGAGTTTCAAAGGAACAAGTGGCGAGAATCTGTGCCACATTTGAGGAGAGTCCACAGAAGTCCACAAATCAAGCTAGCTGTGTGTTTGCAAGCTCTCAATCCACTATTTGGTGTGTGCTAAGAAGACGTCATTATTTGAAACCTTACAGACTATGCCTCGTTAAGGTACTTAGCAAGGCTTTGCTCTTTGTGCATGGCCTGCAAGATCTTCAGACCTCACCATGTGTGATTTTTTTTCTTTTGGGGATACATAAAAAAAAATTGCGTTTATGTTCCACCATTACCTACAAACCTTGATGACCTTAAACATCAAATAACAATCAACTCAATGGATCATGATATGCTGACACATGTCTGGGAAAAATCCTCTTATTGATGTTGCCCGTGCTGCAGGTGGTGGCCACATTGAACACTTGTAAGACAGGAAATAAAGTTGATTGCGAGTAGAATACTTGTGACTTGGCAGAAGTTTTTTTTTTTATTGCTTTTCCTTGTTAAAATATTGCGTAATGAAACCAGTTCATTCTTTTTGAATAAACCTGTACAAAGGCATTTTTACTTTACCATGAACATTGTTGAACATTCTAAAATTAACATACTTTATTTTTTTATATATATTTTTAATAAATTCTTCAATATCTGCTGAGAGAAGAAACTAAATCAAAATAAAAACTTTAGTAAATTGTGTCCCACTTTGTTAGAGAAAAAAAACCTAAACCATTCATTTCCATTACATAAAACTAAAATCAATTCAAAAGAATATTGTTCAAGTAAGTATTTGTAGGTTCCTTAACCGATTTCAACAAAAATTCCCATTATATACAACTAGGCATTACAGACAGAGTGAGCAAGTGTATGAAATGTCCAACCTGATTCATATGGGTTTCTATACTACTGAGAAAATTCTAAAGTTTTGTTTTTTAAATTTTGAACAATCCTTTCCACCTGATGATGATAAACAAATACAGACTTCAAAAAGTTTTAACATTAAAAGAATTTTTTAATCATTTCACCTCAAGAAAAATGATAATGCCACTAAAATGCAAAAGGTTAATTGGTATGAAAGAGAATAATTTAGAAGGAACTGGAACAACAATCCTAAACAGGAAACAAGGGATAAACCTATACTCCTGTTCAAAAGACAGGGAAGGTTTGTGAACTTATCTACTCCTATTCTTTTTACTTTTAAAATTTTTATTTACAGCTGCTCCTATTAAGGATTCAAATCCAACTTCTCATATTTCTTCTACCTAAACTTGTAGATTATATTTTCAGTTTAGCTTAGAAGGATACAAAGTTAAGATCAAACTTGCTGGTAAAACCGAGTTGCTATTAGGTTGGTGCAAAAATAATGTCGTTTTCTAGCATATGTTATTATGTGAGAAAACGACATTATTTTTGCACCAACCTAATAACAATTGTTCTATAGCAAAGATGTAACAACAAAACCACTGAGAATACTGATACCAAAACCATAAAGACATTTCAAGAACAGAAAATTCTATGCTAAATTATAGTCATCAAATTATCATGCACTGATTTGAAACACTAAGAAAAACAAAAAAAAAGTGAATTTAGGAAGAAAAATGAAATTTCCTAATAAGAGCTTTGTGGATAGAATAACAATTTCAAAAGATTGCTCAGTGAACAATAATGTAAATAAAATGTTCTAAAATATGATCCTGGCCAGGACAGTAGATATAAAATGATGTGCAGGATAATAGACATGATAACACTTAAAAAAAATTTAAAAAAAACAGCAAAAATATGTTAAAATTTTATCTTAGCAAATGATTATACCTCTTTAAGTTTTTTTTTGTTTTTTTTAAGAGCCACTATAAAGTAATGAAATGATTTTTTTTTTTTTTGCAAAAAGACAACTTATATATAAAGGATGCTTTTCTTTTATGTGCCATGTCCCTCCTCAAGCTCACTTAGTAAGTTATGAATTGTTTTTTTTTCTCTCTCTCTCTCTCTCTCGCCTTGAGTATCAAATTTTCCAAGCTTACTTTCCTCATTATGTGCCTTAAAAATTTCAACTTTATCTTCCTGATGTTAAGTATAAGTGTTCTTGTTGTTTCCATTTTCTCTAAAACACCACACCATTGCTCACAATTTTTGGTTCATGATATTCTCAGCATCCTTCTGTAGAATCACATTTCTGTTGCTTCCAGTCTTCATCTGCAAGGAGATTGTCCCGCATTCATTGCTATATAGAAGAACTGATATTACATAACAGTTCAGTACTCTTTTCTGTTTCTAACAAAATTTTCCTATTTCTTAATCAGTTATGTGTCATGCGTGATACATGCTTAGGCAATCACGTATCTTTTGATACAAGACTGATGAGGCAGATTTTTTCCTCACAGTAGGTTGCCATTTAAATTTTGCAAGGCATCTTTCATGATCCCAATGTGCCTTTGGATTTCAGTGTCCCAGTCTTTGTCCCCTGTTAAAACACTTCCCAGATATTTAAGTTGTTGTCCTTGTTTGATTTTGATATCTTCAATTTGTAATTTGCATGTTGTGCTGTCCCTTTTGCTAACAACCAGGCATTCCATCTACTTGCAACTGATGTTTAATCCTTTCTTCTTGCTTCCTTTCACTACCTTCTGAAGGATTTCTTGTAGTTTTATTTCTATGTCTGTGTTGGAATGTGTCACGAAAAAATAAATGATTTCATCTCTTTCTCTCCTGCTGTCGTAGTGACGGACACAGTCTCCACTTCTGAGACTGAAAACTGCCCTCCTTCTCATTCCAGCCCTTTACATAGAGCTTGGTAACTCGCCTATGCAAAACACCAACAAGCCAGCTACCAATCACAGTTCCCACGCCTGCCCACCTCCACTCGCTTTGGGGGTTTCAAGTTGACCGACCAACTCATTACACGCCCCCCTGATCTTAAGATCACAAAGCTTCTCAGTTCGAGAGATGTTTGCTTCTGTCTGGTGACTGCGTCTGCATATATACAACTTGCACGCTTGACATATTGGGATAACCACACATGCACAAACTCGTTTGCTTCGAGGTGGCAGATTTCTAGATTCATGCCGTGTCTCGCTGTCATGATTGCAGACCGTGCAACTCGGGGCAGGTCTCTTCTGCCAGGCACTCCCTCTGAGCGGAATGACAGGGACCTCATCCTCGGATGAACTCTCATCCGTTGAGCTACCATCCGCCTCCAGACAGCTGGCCACGTTGACGTCCGCAGGTAGAGTACTGATGTTTGACGTAAAATTCAGTGGATCCGACTTTAAATACACCACTCGCGCACCATCTTCAGAGTCACTTTCATCATCTGATGACAGTTTTAACCCTACAACTGGCTGCAAGTATTTAACATGATGAGGCGCGCCCATCAACCCGCACTGACTGCAGGCTGATAATCTCAGTAACATGCCCCATTCTAGGCTTGTCCTATACGGGGTCTTAACTCACACTACATCACCAATTCTGTATTTAGCTTGCACATTGCTTGAGGTCATTGCGATGTCAATGCTTCGCAGCCATAAGTGATAGGCGTGCACCATGTTAGCCGGTGCTGTTGTAGGCGAAACACCATCTTTAGGTGTATACCAATAGACTGCTTCAGGGATCGAACATCGCTTCCTGGCTGCAATCACTTTTATAGACCGGTGGCTCCTTTCTACTATGCCATTTCCCGCCGGCACGTAGGCACACCAGAACCAAAGCCGCACACCCCACTTCTTTAAGAACAGCGAGAATTGCTCTGAAGAAAACGCCACACCATTATCTGTCAATATTTCTGCAGGTGGCCCCCGGTCGTAAAAGATGGACTCCAATTGACGTATTATGCTGGCAGTGTCCTGCCGGTGCAGTAGTCGCCAAATGGTGAAGCGAGAGGGTCCACAGTCAATAATAGTCAAATAGTGCTGGCTGCCAACATGCGTAACATCTATCCCCAGCCTGTTCCAAACATGGGTAGTACTCAAATTTCCTTTTTGCCATTGCACCGGTGCCGGGTCAATTGACTGGCACGCCTCGCACATCTGCACTACTGTCCTAACATCCATCTTTTTGACTGCCGGGTCGACCATCTTCGAGAAGCAGAGCGTCCATTTAATCCCGGGATGCTCACACTGTTCATGTATGCTCATGATCCACTCGAGGTCCATACTGAGCGCAGAAGCTGTACACGGCAGCAGCAGAGGTTCAGACTCTTTCCAAGCAGCAGCCAACCAATGTTGCAGAACGCGAGTCAATGCATCTGCTCTGTTGACTGCCAATTTAACTAACACTACATCCACAGACAGGTTGTACTCTTTGATAGTTTCAATCAGCGTGGTGAGCTGCCTTCGTATCAACATCTCCCTTGATGCCTTGGTGGTCAGTCGCGCTCTTCCGCTAAGTGCATCTGATATCCAACGCTGAGTGCATGTTGAGTCCGTGACAATGTGTAGCACTGTTGCTTGCCATTGAAGCGCTAGGTTAACCCCTTTCAGAGTGATGTCTAGTTCAGACAGGTTTATGTGTCGTGCATCATTTTCAGGTCGTAACCAGCAGGCGTCTTCTATGATGGACCCGTTATCCTCAAGTGCGACACCCATGGCCAACAAGCTGGCATCCACCCAAGCGGTGAGCTCGTTACCCTTAATGCACCAGTCACCTCACACGGGATCGTCTTGCATCACTCTACATAGTTTCAGTTATCATGCATCTTAGGGTAACGTTGTGCACCTCATCATCCCATCCTGACGAAAAGGAGTTACGCGGCGCTTTATGGCTGCTGCCGCCACTCTGAGCCAATCGCATACGGGAAAATGGCCTACCAGTTTCCCACACATGGAGAAGGTACTCAGACGAGTGATCACTGGCGGGACTTCCAGGAGGTCACTACCTCACCTCCAGCAAAGTTTTTCTCCATCACTACTGACGTGTATTCCAAGTACATTCGCTCCATCCTGTAGCGGCTCTGGGGCCTTGCACACCAAGCCAAAGCGCTCCAGATGTTCCTTAACCCTCATTGAAGAGGCCACGTTTTCATTGACGTAAACATCGTCAATGTAGGATGATGTTGCCCTTCGAATTTCCTCATCCTGTGACATGACCACATTCATAATTGCTGACATGATTTTTGGAGCCACATTAAGACCAAATCCCAATCGAGTGAGGCAATATCTCTGTCCTTTTACCATGACAGTTTGAAAGGGTCAGAGTGATCGGTGGACTCGGAGGTAGGCCCTTCTTAAATCGAGGGTGGCCATATTGCTCCCTTGCTGTCGTCATTCCCGCAATTATTGGGCACAAACATCCATGTTGGCCGTATATACATCTACAAAGGTATTCAATTCCCTGTAGTCCATGACCAGTCTCACTTTCCCCTTATTCTCTTGCACTACTGCCATCAACGTTTGCTATCCAAAGCTGCAATTCATTTTCGTATTCGCTCCTGATATGCTCTGGAACCGGGTACTCTGCTATTTTATTTTTCAGTGGCGTGGGCGTTTGTCCACCCACCCACTTCCACATTGCGGTCCATACGTGCCTGCACTGGTTGAAAGTTGCACTGCAGTCAGGTTTGTTAATCCTCAAGGTAGCACAGATGGGTGGATCAGAAAACTCAACTTTGCCCGCCTCTGTGATGTGTACGCCGCCCAGCTCCTTAATAATGTCCATCCCAAGGAGCAGATCAAAACCTAATAACGCGCTGTCCACGACCAATACACTGACTGTAACGGGGTTACCGTTGTTGATAGCGAGTTTGATGTTTCCAACTCCCCAGCTTCTGAGAGCCTTTCCATCAGCCGTTACTACGTCCATCTTTTGTCTGCTCCACTGCCGACAAATCGAACCGTTCGTGAGTGACCGAGAGCAGCCCGAATCTACTAAAGTGGTATGCGTTATTCCATTGATGCGCACCTTAATCACAGGGAGCGCCTCTTTCATGCTCGGTGCAGAGAAGAGACCGGCTGACGTCGCATCCCCCATTCTATTTCCCGGACACTTAGAGGCAATGTGACCTACTTTATGACATTGGAAACATCGTTGATCGAAACGTGCCTTTCACGCTGACCCGCTGCGCATTGCTTTGCGTTGATAGCGGCAGTCTTTGGCAAAATGATTCGGCCCAGAGCACCGATAGCAGGTGACATCGCCATGGCGACGGATGGCTTGGGTCAGACCTTCTTTGACTTTAATTGGTTGAACAACTGCGGGCACTGGTTCATCAGCCTCTTTTTCGTCAATCATGATAGCACGGGCTCTGGTCAACAATTGATTAAGCATCATGTCTTCCATCCTGGATGATACACGGAGTATCTGCTTAGCATGACTAGGCAAACCAGACACGAAGGCAGAGGTCATCCATTCTTCAGGAAGCGGTGCGATCGGTACGGTGAGCTTCTTTAATTCTGCCAAATATACGTCTACTGTCTCGCCAGGTCGTAAACACCGCACCTGGAGTTGGTCATAGGCCACGAACCAGTCAGTTCCAAACGCGGTTAGTAGAGTGTGCTTTATTTGCTCAATGTCACTTTTCTGTTATTTGCTCAACTGCCTGTACACAGCAAGGGCGCCACCTTTCAAGCGCAGTGGAAGAATCCGTTCAATCTTCGTGATCTCGCATAATTCACAGACCAGTTCCACCTTTTCGATCCATTCAATGACAGACTGTCCACTCATATCACCACTGAATTTGGAGATCAGTTTTATGTCAAACGGTCTTTCCGCCATCTTGCTGGAGACAAAGTAAATGCCGAAAGAGCTTGCGTTGGAATGTGTCACGAAAAAATAAATGATTTCATCTCTTTCTCTCCTGCTGTCGTAGTGACGGACACAGTCTCCACTTCTGAGACTGAAAACTGCCCTCCTTCTCATTCCAGCCCTTTACATAGAGCTTGGTAACTCACCTATGCAAAACACCAACAAGCCAGCTACCAATCACAGTTCCCACGCCTGCCCACCTCCACTCGCTTTGGGGGTTTCAAGTTGACCGACCAACTCATTACACGCCCCCCTGATCTTAAGATCACAAAGCTTCTCAGTTCGAGAGATGTTTGCTTCTGTCTGGTGACTGCGTCCGCATATATACAACTTGCACGCTTGACATATTGGGATAACCACACATGCGCAAACTCGTTTGCTTCGAGGTGGCAGATTTCTAGATTCATGCCGTGTCTCGCTGTCATGATTGCAGACCGTGCAACTCGGGGCAGGTCTCTTCTGCCGGGCACTCCCTCTGAGCGGAATGACAGGGTCCTCATCCTCGGATGAACTCTCATCCGTTGAGCTACCATCCGCCTCCAGACAGCTGGCCACGTTGACGTCCGCAGGTAGAGTACTGATGTTTGACGTAAAATTCAGTGGATCCGACTTTAAATACACCACTCACGCACCATCTTCAGAGTCACTTTCATCATCTGATGACAGTTTTAACCCTACAACTGGCTGCAAGTATTTAACATGATGAGGCGCGCCCATCAACCCGCACTGACTGCAGGCTGATAATCTCAGTAACATGCCCCATTCTAGGCTTGTCCTATACGGGGTCTTAACTCACACTACATCACCAATTCTGTATTTAGCTTGCACATTGCTTGAGGTCATTGCGATGTCAATGCTTCGCAGCCATAAGTTCCCACGCCTGCCCACCTCCACTCGCTTTGGGGGTTTCAAGTTGACCGACCAACTCATTACAATGTCCACTATCAACACTGAAATCTACATATTTTATGTTCTTAAGATTGTGGCCACCAATAATGAATCCTGATAGGATTTCTATCTAAATTGCCTGACTGTATAATGGTTGAATAAGTCCAGTAAGAAGATACATCCTTGTCTTATACTGCTTTTGTATATTTACTGAACTCATTTTCTAAGCATATGGAGGGGGTTTGCTGCCAGTTTAAGTTCTGGATTATTCTAATATCTCTCCCAAATATGTCAAGGTTACCTAAAAGTTCCAACAGTTCTTTGTAATGTACTAGGTAACCAAAAGTTCAAATGACTGATGATTATCCAGTCGTGCTTATTTATGAATTGTATAGTTATAATTTTAGAATGCTTTAATTAAAATAGTTCATAATCTAAGAAAAATGCCAATTCATTCTTAGTGACAGGTTTTAGCTAAGAATTGTAATCACTGTCACTTAATGGCTTTATGGAAAACTTAGATTATTCAACCTGATGTTTTCATTCCCATATTAGAATGGAAGACAAAGAACAGAGATGAACTGGAAAATCTTTCTTGTTATACTAATCCAATGTACACAAAAGGATTCAATTTGAAAGTGATGAAAAATTTGACATCATAGTCAGAAACAAATCTCTGCTTTCTCTTACCAGAACAAATGTTAATGGAACTTTTAAATTATAAAACAATAATCAATATCTTATATTTCAAGATTTAATGTTAGATTTCATTAACATCTGATGCCATAACTTAGGTTTTTGTACTTTAAATTATTTCATGCTAGCAAATTCACAGGCCTCCTTATTTCAGATTAACCTATTTGTGTACCTTGTATTAAAATAAAGTGCATTTTAAATTTTTTTAAATCAATGGTTAAAGTTCAAATTCTCAACACTGGCTCTTATCTGTTAAAGCTATAATCTTTTTGATTGCTCTTTTCATAGTACAAAAGGTGACATTTCTCCCACTTAGTAATTCATACTTAGATTTTTCACTAGCCTCACATCATGTAATTTTGAATCTGCTGAAATTTATTCTTTACATGTTAATATTTGTTCAAATTTCATCAATTATTTTTTTTAGAACTCCATCTCATTTTTAAGTGAAAATACCCAAATCTTTTGTTTACTTAAGTATAGACTTAATATGAGATTCACTTGTAAACACAAGATTGTAAAACAGTGTAAATAAATAAAAGAGATTTAAATATTATCAATTGCTCAGTTTTCTGAAAAAAAAAAAAAAGATAGTAATAAAAGGGATAAAGATAGTTTTCAAATTCCTTGAATATTCAATTAGGAAAACTTCATTAAATTCATCAAAGTTAGAAAACCAATAATTATTTTTTAGATTGTAAGGGAATTCTAACTGAAGAAAATGTGTATAATTGTCCACATATTTAGATATATGGTTTCAATCCTATGAAAGGAAGTAAGGAGGCGGATAAAAGATAGAGAACAATTCTCCACTTTAATGAATAAGAAGAAAAACAACCCAACTTATCTGTAAAAAAATGAACAGAATTAATTTTGCTTATAAAGTAAACAATTATTTAATGAAAGGCAAAGACTGGATAAAAACCAGGAGAGAAATAACATTTTCTAAGGTGAATAATTTTTTATTAATTGCATTTCGATCAGGTCGCCTATGGCCAATTTTACACACCTTCCCAGTCTTTTGAACAGGAGTAGATGTTTAATGTGTTTAGCATTTGGTTTCCAGTTCCTTCTCATAAAGTTTTCTCATTCTCTTTAACTAGTAAACACTTTCACAGTAAACTTTTGTGTTTTAGTAGCATTATAACTTTGCTTGGGATGAGATGATAAAAAAAAAAAAAAATAAAAGTAAAAAGGTTGCTTATTGAGCTTTTTTTTTTCTAGTTACCCAACATAAAATTGCTTTTTAAATTATTAGGAAATATTTGGATGCTACACAAGAAAGGTGATCAAATAGTTTAAAAAAAAAAAAAAAAAAAAAAAAAAAAAAAAGGACCCAATAAGAATCAGTTAAGAATTATCAAAATATTATCGTAACAAAATTTACTACGCAAAATAAACTTCCACAGAGAAAATACTTAAACATTCAACTTGTACATGATTCAAAACTTACCAACAAAAAAAAATACACATGATAAAGTTAACATTTTCATAACTTCAAACTTTGTGTCAGTTCAAGATTTTTAAGATTGTATAATCAAGGATAATCAGCAATTGTGAGTCTGATCTTGTTATTTTTAAACAAGAAAAAATTTTAAGATGAAAATTGTGAGTAAGAGTCTTTAAAAGCAACTTTTAGGTTGGTGCAAAAAATAATGTCGTTTTCCTTTTGAAGTTGAACGTCAAAAAACGACATTATTTTTGCACCAACCTAATTAAGGCAAAAGCAAAATCATGTCAGTCAAGTTACACTATTACTGCAATTACTGACATTTTTACTCTTCCACCAGATTGTAATTTTTATTTATTATAATATTCTTATAAATATTTCATTAAAATAATATTGCAAAACCACACAAAGTACAGCTTGAATAAATAAACTTTAAAAAAGAAAACATTTAAAAGTTAATGAATTTAAACTATTACTTAAAAAAAAAAAAAAATTAATCGTCTGAAATACCACAAAAATGCAATACTGATAGTGATGACATCATACAACAAATATCTGGTTAAAAAAAAATATCAAAATTTCTAGAATTTTTTTCTATCTTTACAAAGGTTCTAATTTAGTGATGTCATATAAAGAAAGGTCACATGACCAATGTTAAAAATATGAAATTATCAAAATCTGAACTGGTAAAAAAAAAAGAAAAAAAAAACATCAGTTCAAAATTAAATTAAATTCAAACCTGTTAGAAATTCTACATTTTTGAAGCCATCAAAATACAATATTTACTTTTTTTATAGAAAAACAAAATATAGGTTTTAATAAACTATATCTCAACAGTAATTGATCTTAAAAAGTAAAATAAAATTAAAACTGCTCTTGTCTTTTCATTTATGCTTAAAATGTAAGAAGGAAGTTCCACTTAGACAACTTTTTTCTCTAAAAACTGCCACTTTGTGGAACAGACTCCCATGTGGATGCTTCCTGAATACAGTAATGTTGTCCACTTATGCCAATAATCTCCAATTTCTACCACATTCTATTTTAATTCATACCTTATTACACAACTTCAATACCTTTTGACTACGACTACACCGAGTAGCTCTTGAACCTTGTATTGGGCGATATTTAGTATTTAAAAAAAAAAAAAAAAAAAAGAAGAAAGCATTTCCACAATGAAGAAAAAGTTGAAAATTAATGTATTTCTAAACACAAAAAAATTTAATCAAAGATTATGAAACCGTTGTAATGGAATGTCCTACACTCCCTATCGCCTATGTGGACTGACTATATCAATAGCTATATATAGTGAGCACAGGATATACCTGGGGGCTTGTTTCAGCCTCCAGCTAAGCTAGTTGAACTCTCTGCCTTCAAGCAGAGAGGAACCCAGACGAGGCTATGCCAAAGGGCAGAGTCTCATACGTGGAAGAAGACAGCTGTTTTTTTACGGGGTCTACAGGGAATTTTTGCCCAAGTATACAGGCTCAGTTTTGATCTGCATTAAAACACAGCCTTGTGCCACATCCTGTTTTGCTGAGAGGTAAGGTAAATAACCTTGCTTTGGGAATTACTAGCCTGTCACCCGATTCCCTGTCTTTCAGTAGTGTATTCTCTTGTACAATAAACCTCTCTTTCTTTCATCTACACGTGTGTTGCTGTTCCTTCACTTGAGTAACACCTTTGTCTCTTTGTAATCTCTTTAAGGACACAACAGAAACTTAGACTGTTTTCTAAACAAATCCAACAAAATTGATAAGATATGGATAATTATAGGAACAACAACTGCAACAATGGGTTTTATATTTCATTTTCATCAATAGATGTATGCTCAATAGACTCAAGTAAACATCATCACACATCAAAGTTATGGCAAAAATCTGAAGCATTTGTGTTTTGGTAATGTTTATGGCCCATTCACCTCAGCAAACTCAGATAGAAAGAATTTAATCCTCACTGTCTGATCCACAAATGAATTTTATCCAGACTTGACTCAAGCCAAGTTAATCAAACTGTGCCTAAGCAATTAAATCATTTTTGTTTAGCCAAGTTTTACTAAAAAAGGAATTCAATTAATTATTGCCAAGAGAAACGAAAATAACAATCACCTGATTGAGCATACAGACTACTGCCTGCCTTTATTGGTTCTGTTTTTTATTATTATTATTTTTATATATATATATATATATATATATATATATATATATATATATATATATATATATATATGATAGACTCTCCTGTTGTTTTCAAGGTATGAATGTCTTTCAGTTCAGTTTTTATGTTTATGTAAAATAAACAACAATCCAGCACGGGATTTTCAAACAAGTCCACACAAGGGACATGCTGAAGGGTTGACCCTCATATGGGCTGATTGATGTATTGGCCAGAGATTTAGTGTTGGTTTTTAATTCTCTCAGATGGTTGAGACTATTCTTTTCAAAGTTAGTTATACATCGGTTTAGGTGTTTCTCCAGTTTACACAGTTTTCAACAGCAAGTTCGAACTCCTCTATGGTGATGTTTGCAGCAATTAAATTGTATTTAAGTTTATCTTTGAAGCATAACCAAAGACAGCTTACATTACACTTACCATGGAAAAGTTGGCTATACATGAGGATTTTCAGCATCCAATCATCACTCATTTGGATGACATGATCAATCCATCTGAACTGTGATTGCATCAGAAAGGAT
Source organism: Acanthosepion lycidas (assembly GCA_963932145.1). Lineage (NCBI taxonomy): Eukaryota > Metazoa > Mollusca > Cephalopoda > Sepiida > Sepiidae > Acanthosepion > Acanthosepion lycidas. The sequence goes on from OZ010583.1 coordinate 9,843,603, forward strand.
TCAATACCACCAACACCACATTTGATGAAAAGATCAGGGTTAGAGATTTTGTCCTGCCATGTATAACTGAACGAAGACAGCATTTAAGAAAAGCATCAAGTTGATTGATGTGTGTCCTGTATTGCGTCAAGGATTTGACCCATAAAGAAGCGTGGTGAGAATGACTGCTTGATAGACACTGATTTTCGTTTTCAGTGAAATCCCACGAATATCCCATAGGCAATGCTTCCTAAAGGCATTGGTTGCCTTTGATATTTGGTTAACTATCTCATTCTAAAAAGAGGCACTTGAATCAACTTTACTTCCTAAATACGTGAAGGATTTCACATACTTCAGGTTGTTGCCAACTGTAACGGGAACAATTGGAAAGGTGGCTTTTGTTTTACACCCTTGACCTGCTTAGGTGTAGGCCTTGGTTAATGGACAACTTCAGTTTTCTTTATGCTTATAGTTAATCCGAATGTGTTGCAAGTTATGGAAAAATGATTGACGAGTGCTTGAGCTTCTTTGATTGAGGTGGCCACGATTGCAGAGTCATTAGCAAACAAAAGATCACTCGTAATGCTTGCTAGAGACACTGATTTTGCTTTAAAATGTTGATGGTTAAAGAGGTTGCCACTTGTGCGGAATTCAAATTTCACACTCAAGATCACTAAAAGCATGGTGTAGCATGAGCAAAAAGTACAGGAGCCATGACACAACCTTGTTTTGTGCCATTTGTTACATCAAAGGCTTCTTAAAACTCTCCATTAGATAAAACAGATGCTTTCATTCTTTTGTGAAATGAGATAACAGCATGCTTTCAGGTATTCCAAGCTTTTTGAGTACTTTCCTGAGGACACCCCTGTTTACAGTGTCAAACGCTTTGGTCAGATCGATAAAGACAATATAGTTCTTCTTGCAAACTTTCTCGGCAACCTGACAAAGTGAAAAAAATCATATCAATGGTTCCACAACCGGAACAAAAGCCACACTGAGATTCGGGATAGATGCCGTCAATGAGATATTTGATTATTCTGGTGAGAATAATACAAGCAAGAATTTTGCCTGCAATACTTAGAAGTGAAATGCCACAGGAATTATCACATACAACCTTTTCACCTTTGTTCTTGAACAGATGTTTTATAAAAGCATCTTTGTACTCCTGTGGAACTGAACCAACCTTCCATATGACTTTAAAAAGCTCAAGGAGTTTCTTAACCAGCATCTTGCCACCATATTTAAAAATTTGGGAGGTAATAGCATCTTTTCCAGGGCTTTGTTTGAGGAGAATTGCTTGATAAAATCCTGGATTTCCTTTGGGCATGGCTCAAGAGACAACTGGAGAATTTCTGGTCGCTGATGAATTGAAGCAATGATGTTGTCATCAATAGCAGAGGTGGAGTTAAGGACACTTTCAAAGTGTAATTTCCTTCTTGTCTGTGTGGAGTGTGTTAGTGTCAGACAACAGAACAGGTGAAATTCAATTTCCTTGTGGGCTGTACACCTATATAAGGCCTTTATAGAATGCTTTGGGATCTTTTCTATCACCTGCGTCTGGAGTTTTACAGCCTTAGCAGACCACCAGGACTATTTCATTTTTTTGAGAGCATTTGACACTTCCAGCTTACACTGTTTATACATGTGCTTTTTTGATGAACAAATTCTGTTGTTTATGAATATTTTGTGCAAATTGTGAATCTTCTCAATGAGACGTTGCACATGAGCATCATTTACATCAAACCAGTCCTGATGCTTCCTTATGGGAAGTTTTAGAACTTCAAGGGAACTGGAATAAATAGCATCTCTCAGAGATTTCCACAGGAGGATTCAATGTCTTCTGAGATCTTGATTGAATCAAGCATCAAATCCAGTGTGTCAGAGAGTTCTTCTTAACATCAGAATTCAGGGGGGAGATGTTGATTCATTTAAGAACCATAGTGCTAATGAGAGGTTTCTTGTATACAAGTTGAAAGGATACTTTGCTGCATGATCTGAAAGATAGCAAGTGTTGTGGAAAAAGCAGGTGATATTGAGGTCATTCACTTCACGTTTCATGCCAATCTTTGGATCTGGGATGCATCCAAGTCATTTTGTGATGATTGGACTGCTGATAACGTGTGTTGGTGATAGTGAGATTGAATTCTTGGCAGAAAGAAAGAAGTTGTAGCCCATTAGAATTCATACTCAACGACTGCATGAGTGCCAAGGACACAAGACCATGTCAGCACCAACCTGTGCATTAAAGTCTCCCATAAGGACAAGTTTGCCTCTATGTGGAACGTTGGAAATGACTGAACATAGTTATCATAAAAGTTATCAATTTCTGACATAGGGGTGTTCATGGTTGGGGCATAACAGCTCACAAGAATGGCAAAAGAATTGTTATCAAGTTCTAAGACTAGAGTCATAATGTGATCATTTATTCATTTTGGAAGAGATGACAGGGATTTAGCAATGTATGATTTTATGACAAAGCCTACACCTGATAGGTGGGGGATCTTCTTCCCTTTTGTCAATCCAGAAAAAGATATATCCTGCACTAAATTCCTCAAGTTGAGAGGTGCCTGCAAAACAAATCTCACTGAGAGCAGCAATGTCAATATTGTGCTTGCTTAATGCATCAGCAATGAGGGCTGTTTTACACTCTTGTGAAAAATCATTGTCTTGAAAGGTTCTTACATTCCAAAACCAGAGGTTAACATGTTTAAGAGTTATATTTCTACTAAACCAATTATTGTGACTGCATTATTGGATGACTAGACAACTGCAGCAGACTGCCAAGTTGATTAAGAACAAGCAATGTTTAGAACCCTTTTTCTAGACACCTCCTCAGATTAGGGAAAGCAGTGCTATGTCTAAATAGACTTGCTTTGTCACCATCAGAGGGCACGAACAACACAATTGCTCAGGATTTTGTGCAAAAACGGCCATCACCCGATGGTTGCCACTGTGGGAGTGCCAGCTAGAGACTTCCAGTACTATCCCTGTACCTGTTCCCATCGCCTCAAACTCTCGTCAGTGGACATGTTGCTCAGATGGAATAACAAAGAAGGAACACAGAACTGAATTGCAGACTATCTACACAAAAGATTTGTTTATAGTGAAAGCTTGTGAAGAACCAGCCAGACTTATTTGAATTGCTGATAACAAGGAGTTGATGCAAATAGTTACCACAAACACAAGGAACAACACCCCCTCCGGTTTTATTATCATGGAGTATACCAGTGCAAAGAAGAGTGCAGAGTTTTTCAATGGTAATTTCACACGATTTAGCCTGCCTGTTGAAGCTGGTTACAGAGTGTGGCACATGGAGATTTAGGGGATGGATGAAGACCAGCGTTGCCCGTCCACCTTAATAAGGTGCAGCAGCTGAGCAACAAAGGTACTACTTCTACCCACTACTCCCTACATACATAAAACATATATTTTACATTGGATGTCCGAGTAAACAGTCCATCAAATGTGCCAATGTATTGCTATATTTTTAAAATAATAATAAAAAAAGTATAAAATTATCAAATATATGAGAACATTTTTATTATTATTATTATGTTGGTGCAAAAATAATGTCGTTTTCTCACATAGTAACACATGTGAGAAAACGACATTATTTTTGCACCAACCTAATATTATTACTGTTGCTACTGTTGTTTTTAAAACTTACTATAATATAGTAAAACAAAAATGGTGTGCAGAATTAGCGAGAAATTGGTGTAGCAAAATAACTGCAGATTGTGCTTCATCAAGGCAGCTGTGATGTGGTTAAAGTGATATCTATGAAAAAGGCCCTTAAGGTGATAGATGCAAGTTCATGACATATTAGTGGATATTTTTTTAGTTTTTTTCCTCCAATTTCATTATTTACTCTAGTAGTTAAAGACTCCTGTTGTAAACTGAGCACTCATGACCACTGGCATTTGTATACATTTCATATACAATATGTTAAAATTTCCCTTTCTCTGCTGTGCACCAATAGCTTAGGGGTAAGATCTCTGACTGATGCCAAATCGGACAAGTTTTGCTCCCAGCTTAAAGCAATCAGGCACCTAGCTACCCTGATGAGCGAAACAGGCTTGTATGTGGATGACACACTCTCTCTCTCATACATATATATAACATACAAAAATTTTATCTTCTTCCTTTATTAAAGATTAACAAATATATTAACAGATGTTTGAGATTAGAAATTAAAACAACTACTAGATCTGCAAGTGATAATTATGAGAAGAATAGTATATTAAAATATATTTATGATTTGTAAACAATAAAAACAGTTTATTTTATGAATGGTCAACAAAGGATACTCAATAAGAAAAATAAAGTAATGCTTACTCTACAAATTATATAAATGCAATGTAAAATATAGCAGAAGGACAAAGAATTAATAGATTGTCTCAGAGACATCAATAGCAGAGCAGATATTAGGTTAGTGCAAAAATAATGTTGTTTTCTCACATAGTAACATATGTGAGAAAACGACATTATTTTTGCACCAACCTAATAATTTGTTTGTTTGCTTGGGTTTTATGGCATATCAACCACTGTGGGTTATTTAATGCCAAATATATGAATTTTAAATGCCTATTTTGTATGGAACATTTTTAGCAAGCATTTGCTTGTACACTGCAAAATAATCCTAGGTATTTTTGTTTAAGTCAAGAATTTCCATTTGATAAGGACATTTTATTTGCAAAATGGTAAGAGGTAGGATATGTTGTTTATACATCAGTCTACATCTTTGATAAGAGACCAATTCTTTTTAGAAAATTCAATATAATTTTTGGTTCAGTTTTTGCAAATAATTTCTTCATGTTCTTGATTGATTATTTTGTTTATGCCAAAAAATGATTTTGAGTGACTTTAAAAGTCAAAAACGTATAGCTGGCAACATTATGGTTTCAAAAAAAAAAAAAAAAAAAAACGTATAGCTGGCACAACACTATTGTTTCAAAAACGCATAGCTGGCAACATTATTTTTCCGAAAACATTATCTGAGGCCTTGCTGTTGGATGTAGTTTATCGCCATACCCAAGACGCAGATGTAGTTTATCAGGACGTTCGAAAACGTATAGCTGGCAGCACTATGGTTTCAAAAACGTATAGCTGACAACACCAGTTTCAAAAACAAAAACAAAAAAAAAAAAAAAAAAACGTATAGCTGGCAACACTATTGTTTCAAAAACGCATAGCTGGCAACATTATTTTTCCGAAAACATTATCTGAAGCCTTGCTGTTGGATTTAGTTTATCGCCGTACCCAAGACACGGATGTAGTTTATCGTCATACTCAGGACGTTCAAAAACGTATAGCTGGCAACATTATTGTCTCAAAAAAAAGTATAGCTGGCAACATTATTGTTTCCCCCCCCCAAAAAAAAACGTATAGCTGGGAACATTATCGTTTCAAAAACGCATAGCTGACAACATTATTGTTTCAAAAACGGACTGCTGGCAACATTATGGTTTCAAGAAAAAAAAAAAAAAAAAGCACGTATAGCTGGCAACACTATTGTTTCAAAAACGCATAGCTGGCAACATTATTGTTTTCCGAAAACATTATCTGAGGCCTTGCTGTTGGATGTAGTTTATCGCCGTACCCAGGACGCGGATGTAGTTTAACGTCATACCCAGGATGGCAGAGCAGATAAGGAAATACTAAAAACTTGAGTAAATGAGGAAGTAGAGTCATAAGATAGGTACATTAAAATACAGTGCAAAGTTATGGAATTGAAATACAAACAGGGTTCGAGCTTAAAAATATATATATATATATATATATATATATATATATATATATATATTCTGGGAATAGTAAAAAGTGATTTGTTAAAATTTTAAATATTACAAACTTTTACCATAAAAAAAATTTCTTTAGTATTTTAATAGTTCAACATAAATGCAAAAACAAAATAACATAAAACTAATTGTTATCAGTTGATGTTTATTAAATGTTGGTATATGAAATATGAAGGTTTATGTGAAAATACCACAATGGTGGTATAACTTTTTCAATCAGAAAGGTAAAATTCCAATTGTATATGTTTATCTCTTCATAAGTTCTTTTTAAAATATTAACATTTTCTTTCTAAATAATTTTTCAGTACCAATGTTTGATTTCTATGTTTATACCAAGTACAACAGTATTGGCACCCTCCAACTTTAAAAACACCATAGATTTACTTTTAATTTTTTTAAATCATTTCACCCCAAGCAAAGCAATAAAACCACTAGGGCACAAGAGGTTAAGGATTGTTAGAGAATATGAGAAAAACAATTAAGGAAAAAGGACAATAAAAGAATAAGAATTAAGATTACAGAAGAAAATAATTGATGTCATATTTAAATTTTTGAAGCTCAAAGACTGAGAAGCAAAAAGCTGGAAGTGAGTTCCACAAGTGAGAAATGCAATAGAAGAAACTATTAACATAGAACTTATGCTTACATCTTGCCATTTTGACTATAAAATTATGAGACCTTGCTGACAAACTAGTACTGCACTTAAATTTATAAATTCTAGGTACCATAGAGCAAAGTTGATCAGAACAATTAACATGAAATTATTTATAGAAAAGGCACAGGGAAGTTACGTTACAGTGCTGGGAAAGGGACTAATGGCAAGATGCCAGGTCAGAACCAATGACATTGCAGATTCTTCTTTGGATTTTATCAAGAATCTCTAAATATATAGTAGGAGATGTAGCAGCAATATTCAAAGCAAGAATGAATGGTAGACTTAGAAATATATAAGATAGATTCTGTCCAGAAAAATTGTCTAGCACATCATAATGAACCAACTTTCTTAGATGCCGACTTAACAACAGATTCAATATGATCTTTCCATTTCATGTCAGTTGAAAATATTATTCTTAGAAATCCTGCACATGAAAATTTGCATTATGAGATTTAGATTGAAAGTCTAGAAACTTGTTTTCAATCAAGAAGATCAACTGCAATAAAAATGTTTTCATTTTAATACAAATTGAAGAACCTATATTAAAAAAAAGAATCTTCTCCATAAGTTCAAGAGATATGGTGTCTCAGGTCAAATATTTGACTTCATCTGATAGGGTAATGAAAATTGTGTTGAAAGTCCATTCTTCTAGATCATTTCATATTAATGTTGGAGGGAGGCAGAGCTCTATCCTTGGACCTACTTCCTTTCTTATTTTCATCATGACCTTCTCAATATTATCAGTTCCCAACTAGTTATCTATGCTGATGACAACTATTTACTCCTGTCTTAATAGTAAGCCAAATAGATCTGACAACGTAAAACTGGCAGCTGCTCTCAAATACAACTTCTAATCAGTTAACTGGGTTGGCTTGTAAATTTCAACACCTCCAAAACAAAATTACTGTCCTTTAATCATCATAAAGAACCATTTTGCTCCACATCAGTATGGCTGATGCTAACCTCAAGGAGAGCAATTCATTGCGCTTTCTTGGTCTCACATTTTCTACCAACATGAAGTGGAGCAATTGTATTGAATCAATTGCTATGTCTGCTGCTAAGAAGGTTAGTCCACTGGGTTGTGTTAAACAATTTTTCTTATTCAAATTTATCCCATATGTTTATAAATATACCATTTGTCCAGGCATTGAATATTGCTGCCATATCTGATCTGGTGCTCTGGTTATATATCTCAACATTCTGTACAAAATCCAAAGAAGGATCTGTAATGTTATTGGTCCTGACCTGGCATCTTGGCATCAGTCACTTTCCCCACAACTATAATTTCCCTCTGTCTTTTCTATAAACATTTTCATGGCAGTTGTTCTAATGAGCTCTCCTTCTCGGTACCACAACTTCAAACATATTACTAGATTGGCTATTAGGTCTCATCATTTTACTGTTGAAATAGCTAAATGTAATCATAAGTTCTATTCTAGTAGTTTATTTTCTCGCACTTCTCGCCTGTGGAACTCTTTCAATTTCTTGCTTCCCTGTTACATATAATCTTGAAAAAATTTAAATGTAATGTCAATTGCAATCTTCTGCCCTCCTGAATCCTGTTCTTTTATTGTCCTTTCTCCTCACTAAATTCTTCTCTTTCTCTTCCACTCACAGTAACCTCTTGCAATTTAGTGGCATTTAGTGGCTTTGCTTGGAATGAAATGATTAAAAAAGAAAAATTATATATATATATATATATATTCATGGTGATTTAATACCAAAAATGATTAAGAGTTTGACTTATTTACATTATTGTCCTCATCTTTGTTGTTATCATTACAACATTTTGGGCATTGCACCCTCCAGCCTTCTTCAGATGATTGTCAACCCAGTTAACCATTACAGAATTTTGCACTGAACCCTTATCTAATCTACTAGAGTAGATTATACTTGTTCCGCTGTCTATGTCTATGTCATTTTGTTCTTATTTCTGCTCAGTTATTGCTCACCCTATCTTCTATGAGTCTAAGTCTACACTACAAGGCCTAGGGATTGAACTCACAATTACAATGTTACCAAACTCATGAACCAATGCTTTAATCATATATCATATCATGATTTGTTGGTACATATTACTTTGATTTGCATCTTTGCCATAGAACTCCCACACAATCTGTAGTGAGAGGTACAAAAGTAAAATAGCGCCATAATATTTAGGCAACAAAAAAAATAAGAAAAAAAAAAAGAAAAATCATTTGGAAATATAACACACAACAATGTCAGTTGAGACTGCAAAATAGTTAATAATTATATTCTATGCGGATAATATTTGTTATTGTGGTAAAAGATCTGAATGTTTTTGCAAGACTGGAACCATATTAAAATTCCTCTCACACGCACGCGCACACAATTGTAAATTTGTAGCATAGGAAAATGAAATTCATAAAAAGCTAAGAAAATATATTTTTAAGAATAAGATATTTTTTTTAAAAATACAATTTATAATTGTACATCAAACTTCGAATGAAGCTGTTCAGACCAAATGTTTTCAATGTCATTTATTTCACAGTAAATAACACTAAATATTCTAGCAAAACATCTTTTTTCTTCATCAGTAACAATAACATCTATAAAGACAGAAAGACAGTTATTCTCTCTCTCACACACACACAACACATGTATGCATATACGGAGTATTTCATTAGTCGCTGAAGTTCCCTCATCAACAAAAACTCTGTACTGCTAGGTTTACATTGCGCATAATATGTACAGAAACAATAAAGCATAAAAAAGACAGTCATTTTTTTTTTTTTAGGGGATTGTGGTTATAAAAAAAATTAAATTAAAAACTGGAAGGTAAAATATGCTATCAATCGAAAATCAATATCAATTGCAAAAGGAAAAAAAACGTCTTGACGAAGTGGTTGAATGATTGATTTGTTTGTTTTTTCACAATTTTTCAAATATGGGTTATAAAAAGTATTGTATGAGTATGAATAATAATTTTTTGACGTGTAAATATTACATAAACTTTTTTGGAGATAACAATAAGCTAGCTGGGGAGAGAAGAGAGATAGTTACCAACCTTTACCAATCCAATGGTATTTTTGTGCGTAAGTGATATCGATCTCTACTGGAATTCGAACTCGGCTCTGCGATTTTTCATTCAGAACTAACGAAGCGGGAAGTTTGTTTGTTTGTTTGTTTTAAATCTTCGTAATGATCTTATTCTTATCTTACAAAAAAACAAAAAAAAAAAACAAATTAGCTTTAAGAACGTAAGCTTAATGTTTTTCCTTTTCTTTTATTTTTGTACGCATTGTCGTTTTTTATGAAAAATATCCTCGGCTAAATAATTTGATAACTTTTTCTGCAACATCAGCAAAAAAAAAAAAAAAAAAATGTATGTCTCTTCGTTTCCCCAGAGACACAAAATATATTTCAAAATAGGTAAAAAGTTATAAAGATAAAAATATATGACTATATAAACATTGTTTGTATCAGTGAGAGTAACTTCATATAGCGAAAGAAAGACATCCAAAATTAAAGTTACTTTTTTTTAGCAATAATAATGTAAATTTTTTCATCCACTGGAAACTGGATTTTGATCTGAAGATGGAAATATACATCGAAATATAAACAAAATTAACTAACTAGATTCGCTCGATATTTTTCCACTGTTTTGCTCTTCTTCATCTACCCCTCCTCGGGTTACTTTCTTTGTCTTAAATTTTTATTTTATTTCTATTGAAATATGACATTATATTGTAAACGTTTACAAACTCATGTAATGAACATCTGATGTCAGGTTTCAAAAAACAATGTCTCCGTTTTTGTTTTTTTGTTTTTTACAAAAAATTTTTAAAAAAAAAAGCTTTTTTCTAAAAAAAAAAAAATAAAAAAAAACTGAAGAAAATATTTTTAAGAAAAGTTAGTACTAAAATCCACATCTGTTATATTTTTGCCAGGAAAGATTGAGAAAAATGACAGATTATAAACACAGGGTGAAAATTTGCTAAATAAAATCTAACTTAACATCAAATTTTAAAAAAAAAGAAAAAAACAAAACATCACAGATGCAGTTATTTACAAATTTTAAATTTAAAAAAAAAAAAAAAAAAAAACCTTCAGGCAAAAAGAAAAAAGGGAAAGCCTGAATAAGGAGTGTTGTCAAAAATCAAGTCATTGTTCCGAAAAAGGGGGATCATTTTCTAATTTTATTGCTCTACAAAATTGATCCCCCAATTCTTCTCATTAATTATAACTATTTTTTTTCTAATTTTAAAACTTAATTAGAAAAAACAAACGAAAGATATGTTAACTTTTCTCTCATACACGAGACAATTTTTCAAATATTTTTTTTTTTTTTTAAATTCCCCAATTAAGTTTCCGATACAAACTTGGCAAATATTAACGTAAATAATAAATTGAAAAATAGGTAACAATAATAAATAAAGCTGTTTTTAGAACAAGAAAATGAAAAAATTGTTCCTATTCTTAAGAAAGGAGTCGTGTACCTAAACGAGGTCGCGATCCAAGAACTTATTTTTAATAACAATTCTTTAAAAGAGACTTCACTTATCTAGTCAATTTTTCTAAAATTATAAAACAAGAAAATCGGAAAGAAAAGGAAAATGTATTAAATCAAGACACCTGATCATCATTTTCAAACCCTTAATTTTAAAAGAATCGTCTTTTTTCTTGTCTGTTGTTCTTTTCTAACCTCTCAATATTTTGATCACATTTTTATCACGCTTTCTAATTCTGATTTCCGAAACCCGACAAAATCTTTACACTCAGTACTAAGTATAACTATTTTAGAGATGACTTTTGAAATAACCCCTTTAAAAAATATGAAAACAACAAATTTACGAGAAAAGGCGACCTTCTCACCAACAACACACGAAAAGCGAAAGAAAAAGGAGAGATGGATTTACGATCGCACCACATTGTGTCCTTGTTTATTGTTTGCCTTTTTTTGTGTGTGTGCATTTTTTAAAACCATGACGGCAAAGATAAGACTTTACAAATTGATGAGAATTCTACCTGGAGGTGTCATCGGAAACATGTCGTGCCGTCCACGTCGCTGCGTACAACTGAATAAAGCTAAAAATTGCGTCCGAAGCAGGCAACAGCGGCTGACTGTGAACAGGCAAAGAATTTAACTATGGCGGCTTGCATTCGCCTCTTGTTTTCAGCACTATTCATTTGTTCCAAATTTAAGTAATTCATCAAATATTCTCCGGTCTTATTCATTGACTATTTGGTCATCTAAAGTCAACAAAAATAATTAAAAATTATAATTATTTCTATTTTTATTCAGTAAATTTATTTTATCAGCACAATTCTTTTTTTCGTTCACCCAAAAAATACGAATATTTCGTGAAATTAGTAGGAATTTATTTGTGGCTACTGCTGCTACTTGCACCTGCTGCGCTGTGGAAACGGCTTAATGGTTAATGTTGCGGTCTAGAGATTGACAGATCTTGCCATTTATTTACTTACCTAGCTTAGTATGACACAAGGCCAGAAATATAATGCACTCAGTGGTAATCTAACTCTTTTTGAAAGTAATAATGATCAGAGAGAACGAGATTGCACTTACTGCAAGATGTCTAAAATGATCTGAGTTAAGGTAAAGAACCACATACACGGGACACCCTGTGAGGATCAAACTCATCATTGCAGTAGTAGTGGAGTAATTACAAACTATCGTTCTTTGTGAAGCTCCCAAAAGAATTAAAAGATTTTGCGAATGATAAAATATATGAAATGTTAATATTAAATGAATGCTTATTAGATGAAACATTTTGTCAAGTATTATTAATTTTTGATTAGCATTTATTTCATGTTAATTTCAATTACTGTCAGACAAGTCATTTTCTGACCATGCGTAAACAGTACAGACTGAAAATAAAGCTTTCAGTGTAACTCAAATTCACAACTTTTGTCTCAGAAAGCCTATCTTACTATAGTTAGTTTAGACCATGACACAAATGATTGGCTGTAGAGAAGATACAAAGTAGCAGCAGCCAGGAGTCTACTAGCAACAGCTGACTGGCACCTTTAAAAATTCATGCTTTCAAAAAGAAACTCTCTACACTTTTCTTTCACCTAATGCAGAGAGTCACAGACCTAACAAGAAACGTTTCTCTTTCACCAATTATTAAGCAGTACTTTTCTTTGTTCAGAAACATTGATTTCTGGATTTGGACTCTGTTGTTAACAAAAGACATAAGCATTTCCACAGGGTGACTTTTACCATTTTATTCCTATTCAATGAAATAATTATTTCATAAAATTTCAACTTGTCATGTATTTGCTTTCCTTCTGTATAATTTTGTAGAAACCATTTTTAGTGATATAGATACCTCCGTACATCATTAGTATGATACCTGCTCTTACCAAGTGAGATATAAGATCAGCATAAAAACACTTAGTCCCATGATTTTGATGTTATTATTTTTTTTTATATTATATTAGTGTATGGAAGAATATGATATACAACTCTATATATCAGACTAATAGTGGGTAACTGATTGTCAAAATGGAAAAAAATCTGTATATATAGGGGAGGGAATAAATTAGTTACAATCTACATCAAGAAAATCCTGAAGATGCAATAGCCAATAGGCTTAACTTTAGGTTGAAATTGGTAATTACTTGTGTCTAATGTATCTAGATGCATAACCTAGTTGGCTTCATTTAACTTTTTATTGCTTTTGCTTTCGTTCTTTTCATTATTTTTTAAAACTATCTGATATTATCCCAGATTGATAATGCATCCAATACACATTATTATCCCACATTACATTCATAATACACCCAACACACATTACTATCCCACATCAATAATACATTCAATACATATTATTATCCCAGATTGCTAATACACCCAATACACATTATCTCACATTGTTAATACACCCAATACACATTATTACCCCACATTGATAATATACTCAATACACATTATTATTCCAGATGGATTATACACTCAATATACAATATTATCCTACATTGATAATACACCCAATATACATTATTATCCCATGTTGATAATACACCCAATACACATTATCTCACATTGATAATACACCCAATACACATTATTATCTCAAATTGACACGTCGATAATACACTCAGAACATTAGTCATACATCATATTAAGTTTGGCTGTAATTTTAACTTAAAGAGTGCAGTTTTAATTATAAGATAAAGTAATTTATAAAGGTGAAAAATTTATAGCAAGTGCACTAATTTATGAGTTTTCCATAGTAAATTCACATCCAGGATCATGTGTACAAAGTGGAAAAGCTTTTTTTAATTATAACGTGTTTCATTGCCATGTGCTAGGTTTATGTCTTCAGCTGAGAATGAAAAATAAAACTGTGTTTTTTTTTTATTAAAACCATTAATGTCTGTTGGATTTGAAATTATCCCACTTTGAGTAGGTTTCTGTTATTCTCTCTATTATTATCAATAGCAGCACAATGTGGTGATACACAAGCTAATACAGAAGTGATGTAAGATTGGATGTGCGTGTGATTTAATGGATAATGACTCAGAAATGTTAATCAGAGAATCGAGTCCCAATTTCCATTGGGTCTGTTATAATCATTTACATGCAAATACATTTGGGAATCGTATGAATCCACCTCTTCTCCCTCCAGCAATGGAGTTAATTAGAAAGATTTGTAAAACTAAACTATTATTATCTCCCTGCAAAGATTCTTACAATCTAAAAACATTTTCTGGCTTTAAATAACCTGCAAAATGTTGATAAGAAAATGAATCAATCAATAAAAATCCAGGATCTACCATGGCCACAAAGTAAGAGATCAGTTTATATATTTATTGTAGTAGAGAATTGATCTCCCACTTTATATCTACTTATAATTTCTAGTTTGTTTATCAAATTCTGATTAGGTATGAATCTGCCTCTTACCCCACTGCTATGGCTTAATTAGTAAGACTCATATCACAAAGTCAATATTACTTGAGATAATAATGATTTAATTATATGAGCCTTACAAAAAATAAAAATTCTTACAATCTAAAAATATTTTCTGGCTTTAAATAACCTGAAGAGGGTTGATAAACTGTAAAAAATGAATGAATCAATATTTTGAAGTTCAAAATACATAACAGGATTTTTCCCCTTTTGTCATTCAATTACATACTGGTGTATGTAAATAATAATAACAATAATGTTGTGGTGTGTGTGATTCAACATCTCATAATAAATGCTCATGCTAAATGCTAGAAAAAGATTATATCTAGGCTGGAACTGCCCAGTTCTCACTTTCCCGCCTTAACAAAGTTCAAAAGCATTTAAGGGGCTTTGTGGGCAAGACATTATTTTCCACCCTACAGCCCTTTTCCCCACAGATGAAACACTACTAGCCTCTCACTACTCTATCGCTATTTCCATGGCAAATGTTCAGACAAGCTGCATTCCTTAGTTTCACCAGTTCAGACCTTCACAGCTAAGACACACCATACTATGTACACAGGGTCAACTCATCCTCATTTCCTTTGTATTCTATTGGTAAGGAGGAATTCCACTCACACAGCTTCTTCTCTAGAACTGTTGCTTTGTGGAACAGACTCCTGAGAGGATGCTTCCCCAGTCACTACAATTTTAACCTCTTCAAATCTAGAGTCAACCATTTATCCTACATATCCCCATAATATGCACTACTTATTTTCTCTCTTTACATCTTTACCTCATTCAATAACCCTCTATCTTGAGTGGCTCTTAGGGCTTGCATTTGGTGAACAATAATATTGAAAAATAACAGCAAATATGGCCTCACTGAGTGATTGCAGAAAAATAAAGAATAAGTTCATGATTAAAAATGATTTTTTATAGCCATAAAGTTCTTGAATCTCAGTTAGAGTAATTGGTATTATTGTAAGCCTCCTAAAGGGAATTTGAGTAAAACCAAGATCTTATTCTGGATTTCCAATCCATAATGTTTATTGACCTGCCCAAATCTGGAAGAAGGAAGAGGAAGTAAGCAACATTTCTGAAATTTTTTAGTTTAGGTCATTATGTCAGGGTCAGTGCAGGGGACTCATGTCCCCACCTCGGAATCCATGATACAGGGACCCCCACACTACTACATTTCAATTTTCATAAGGTAGTATTCATACAAAATACAAATTTTTATTGTAACCTTTACAATAATGGATCATATGCAATATAAATGAACAATTCAACTAGAAAAATTGAAAATAAATGCAATGTAGCTAAATACAAATTATAGACATGTCATAATAGATCATTAAATAAATCAACAATGTTTTGCAGAAATTTTTAGCATCAACTTGAGATTTTTCTTGTTAAAAAGTTGGGTAATTTTAATACATTCAACATTATAGATAAAAATAGTGAATTTTATTTTATATAGTGTTTTTTCAAGACTTAGCATGAGCAAAACAAATTCACAGATTTGGACACAAAAAAAAAACAGAATGACATCGAAATCCACAAAAATTTTCCATCCTTTAATAGTCAGTTGTGCTTAGTTTAATTTGTAACACATATAAATATAGGTAGAAAAAGCAAATGTTGATAAGATTGCAAGGATCGCAAAGCCCTGCCTGGCGTGTTTGCGGGTAGTACACACCAGACCTGATAAAAGTAATTTTTGGCTTGAGGGGAGTCAATGTTTATTATCATGTGTAAAATTTTTTGTGTCAGCTTTCAACTGCAACAAAAGAATATTATGTAGTACAAATCATTGGTCATTGCATATGGGAAATTTCAATGGTTATCAATGCTTCATTTAATAAGAATTCTACATAATATTACTACTAATACTATGAGTTTATATAAATAATGGTAATAACTGCATTGAGCAATTAGCAAAAACTCAACTGTGAATTTATATGGTTAATTTTGATCTTCAAACTAGAACAGTCATCATGATAAAGATAAATTTCAAATGCAAAAGTGATGTTAATTCAATTTTTGCTCAGAATTTTTTATTTATTTCCAACTTGCTGTAGTGGCTGCAGACTGACAGTCTGACTGTCCTGGGTAAGACAATAAACTACATCCGGCAGCAAGGCCTTTGATCAGGAGGATTTGAGGAAAGTGGAATCACCACCTAATTGCTGTTGTTCCCAGAATCACTCTGACCCATGGTGGTAGCACTTGTTAGGGTCCCAGCTATGGGCAAATAGTTAATCCCCAAACTGGAATCAAAACACTATTGAAGTATAAAAAATTTTTATAGTAAAAATACCAGCAAACCATTTTTGTAGTAAAAAAATTTACCAGCAATGTTGACAGTCTGAGTTAGTTGCAATGAAAATCAAATAAAATTAAGACAAAAGAAATATTAGTCAAAAATTAATAATATTCAAAACTCATTTTTTATGATTACACCATTTATCTGCAAAAGAATTTCTGCTAATGACTGCTAAACAGCATTGCCAAAGTAGAACTTTCATTCTCTTTACCTACAGTTGCCTTAGAGGTGTGTCTTATTACCCTCTAGGGAACCTTTTGGTCACCAGTGGACCTCATGTCACATTGAACAATAAACAAAATGCTACACAATATATATTGACCTAAGCTCATTTAGCTATACACAGATATAAAGTTTACTAAACAAACATATAAAGAACTCTTCTGAAAGGAAAATCTCTCATAATTTTACAATAAGGACATCTCAACATACACACCATCATTTACCCCTTTTTTTATTCTTGTTAAATAATAGTTTAGCAGACTATTATTTTTTAGGAAAATGTATCTCTGCTCAGACTTCCTGGGGTTGGCCTTTGAGGTCAGATACAAGACAAAATAAAGGAAGTCGATTTTGATTGGCTGAACAAGCATGGAAATGATAGAGATATAGAAAGGGCTTTCAGTGAGTCGAGTCTAAACCATCACACAATGTAGACATGTTTCTTTTGTGTCTGGAAATGGCTTCCCAGTGGTGTGAGAGAGCAACCCCACTTGATAGTTAGAGATGTATACATCGAGGTTAATAAACTAGTTAAGTTAAAATTTCCTGTGTTCTTTTATCTCCAAACCAAAATGACTAGCGATCACTGGCTGGGGGAAGACATGAGAGAGAAGATACAACATATGAGTGAATTGAAGCCGTCACCCAAGACTACTCCACCAGGGGGCTATGCAACATATACTCAATTGGTGCTGATGATCAGAGGACTGAATTCCAATTCTAGTTGCTTTCATTATATTGCCTTACATGCAAATACCCTTGGGAAAGGTATGAATCTACCTCTTTCCCTTCAGCTATGGATTAATTAGTAAAACTTGCATCATTAAATCATTATTATCTTGCCCCACAAAATCTTGCAATCTAAAATAATTTCTGGATTTAAATAACCTTCAAAGGGTTGATAAGTCATAGAAAACAAATCAATCAATATACATATATATCTCAAATATATTGTTATTATCATTTGAGATCCTCTTAGATGTTTTGGCCATGTGATAATGGTTAAATCTCAGCTCCTACCCACAACTTAGTGACAACACATTCCTTAGCACATAAGCTGTTCCAAGCAGTTCTGCTACACTCAATGATGTCAGTATCCCAAGAAGTCTTGTGAGGCAGAGAGATTCTTGGAAAGGTGATTATCTCCAAGAATCTTAAGCTGCTACAGTTCTCTGATTTGTCCTGCCAGATCTTGGTACTTCTGTATTTTTTCTTGTTCCATCTTCACACTGTTCTTATTCCAAGGCACCACAATGTCTGTCAAAATCCAGTTATGGTTGCTCTCATGCACAAGTGTGATGTCAGAACAATTGTACTCCAAGTGCTTGTCAGTCAAGGTGGCCATATCCTACATGTTCATTCTTAGCTACTGACAGTGATGAAGGGTCATACCACTTCTCTGCACACTCAAGACCATACTTCCTGAAGACTTCCTGAGGTATTCTGAGAACAGCATTGCCATATTATCATATTTTCTTTTTTTGATAATCTTTACCCAATACAAGGCCCAAGAGCCTCTCAAGGTAGAGGGTTACTGTGTGGATTTGCATAAGATTAGTTTAAGAAAGGACAAAAATTAAGAACATAGAGCTGAATCAGACTTTAGAAGGAACTGGAAACCCAATCCTAAACAGGAATCAAGAGATAAATCTCTATTCCTGTTCAAAAGACTGGGGAGGAGTGTGAACAAGACTATAGGCAAACTTATCTGCTTCTATTATCTATATTATTATTATTATTATTATTTGCTTTGTGTAGTGCAAGTTGTCCCCAGGTTTCAATAAGAGACAGGTTTTTTTAAATCAGAAAAGGAAAACATATCAGGGACCATGAAATCAGAGAAAAAAATAATTTAACTGTGATCACTGTATATATAGAAATTTCTAGAAGCTGTAAAAAGTAACTTTGAGTATGCTTTTTGGCAGTTCACTTATTTTGGGGCAACCATGAATTTGATCCGCATATTCGTTCACACCTTTTAATATCATTCCCAAAGACCGAAAAATAACAGTTAATGTTATTGCCTTGATAAGCCACATTCTACTGAATTCTATCTTGAGGTCTTTCTATTTACGCAGTTTTTCAAACATTTTATTATTATTAAAAAATTCGCTTTGATCTGCATTTATTTTATAATTACATGTCAGGTTGAAAACAGCTATTATCAAGAAAATTTAAATGGACAAAACATTTTGTAGGAAATGGGATGTGCTTATAAGGACTATTTTTTGATTTCCTGGAGAGATGCATCAGGGATTTTGTTGATTTGTTCTTGAGTTCCTTTCTTTATTAAAACCAAAGCTCCAACTCCAACAGGGACAGTTTTAAGTGCTGCATTTGTTTCTATGTTCATTTCCAGGTCATTGTATTTAATTAGTTTTTCAAAAACATTCACAGATATGTTTTTGTCACTCGATAAACTCATATCAATGTGCAAACTTTTCCTTTTCTGTCTTTGATAATAATGTCTGAGAAAATTGCTTGTAGTGTTCAATCTCTATTGATAGAAAAATCTCAGCAGATGGTAACATCTGCTCCCTCAACTACAGATTCAGGATGAGGTTCATACAACTTTGCAGCTGTTTATATACTGTAGGAATGACATGTCTTTTTTTATCATTTCACCCCATACAAGGCAGTAAAGCAACTAAGCCATAAGGGGTTAATGAGTGTGAAAGGATAAGAAAAAAGAGAAACATTATTAAGGAGCAAGAACAATAAAAGAGTAATCAAGAAGACATTATATGACTGACATTGCATTTAAATTTTTGAAGGTCAAAGTTGGCTGGAAAGCATGGAGCTGGAAGAAAGTTCCACAAGCAAAAAGTGCAAGAAAAGAAACTGATAGCATAGAACTTGCAGTTATATCTAGCCGATTCAATTGTGAATTAATGAGACCTAGCTGCTAATCTAGTACTGCACTTAAATTCATAAAGTCAAATGTATCATAGCAAAGCGTTCATCCGAACAGTTACCATGAAAGTATTTTTAGTAAAGGTACAGGGAAGCTACATTATGGCAATGGTAAAGAGATTGAAGCCAAGATGCCAGGTCAAGACCAATAACATTATTGATTCTTCTTTGAGATTTTATCAAGAATCTCTAAATATACAGCAGGAGCACTGGACCATATATGGCAGCAATATTCAAAGCATGGACAAATGGTAGAATTATAAATATGTAAGATAGATTCTGGCAAGAAAAATTGTCTAGCATGACACAGTGAACCAACTTTCTTAGCAACAGACCTAGTAATTTATTCAATATAATCCTTCCACTTCATGTCAGCTGAGAATGTTGACCCAAGAAAGTGCATCAAGTCACTCCCATGCTGATGTGAGGCAGAAAGCAGTCTCTCAGATGATTAATAGAGAAAGGTTTTGTTTTGGAGTTGTTGGATTTAACATGCCAATCCTTACCCCAGTTAACAACAGTAGGTCATTTTTTTCTTATTAGCTTTTCATATTAGTTGCTTATTTGATCTTATTCGACTGATCAAACTTACTATCAAGACAGGAATAAATGGTTGTATCATCAGTATAGATGTCAAGCTGAGAACTGATGTCATCAGAAAGGTGATTTATGAAAATTAAGAACAACATAGGCCCAAAGATAGAGTCCTGGGGAACATTTGCATTAGTACAAAAAGATCTAGTGAGTGGCCATTCAGGACAACTTTCATTTTGCAATTGGTAAAAAAGACTGAATCATTTCAAAAATCTGTCCAGTAATGCCATAACCTTTAAACTTGTGTAGAAGACTGGTATACTAAACTCTGTCAAATGCTTTCAAGATATTCAAAGCAACAGCCCAAGCTTCACTATTCTTATCTAAGGCTTCATAGACTCTTTTAGCAATAATCATTAGTACATCAGCAGTTGACCTAGAGAAACAAAAGCTATATTGCTTGTCTGATAAAAGGCTCTGTGATATGAGAAACTTAAACAATTCAGAGCTGATTAGTGCCTCTGGCAGTTTTTCAAAAAAGGTAGAAGTCTAATATGCTGATAGTTAGAAGGGTCAGATGTTTTACCTGAGTTCTTAAAGACTAGAACAACAAAGAAGAATTTCCAAAAAGCAGGAAAACAAAACATAACAAGGAATTTATTGTACAGTTTAAAGAGAACAAAGCCTGTTCAGGAACACATTTGTTAAGAACGGTTACAGAGATATCATCAGGTCCACATGCTTTCAAAGAATCCAGATTAGAGATGATAGCAGAAACTAATACAGATATTGACCTCCTCCATCATTGCAGTTTTTGTACTTATTGAATGTGAGTGTTGAACAGGTTGGGATAAGGTAATCAATAGTTTTAATGTATTGGTCATTGAACATGCATTTTGTCTTTGTAGTATAATGCAAGTAATACTAGCATATAAGCAGACTATAGTCCTGTGCAATATTAATAAATCCTTCAGTCTCTTAGCCACTGGTGGGTTGCAAATTAATCTGCATCAACATTTTTGCTTTGGAAACAGAACCAATGATTTAGAGACTTTTGGTTCCAGTTTTCTTCCATTTACTTTTGGTCTCACTATTTTGCTTCTTGCTTCAGTTTTCTTGCTGATTTTGTGACAGTTGTATTTACTGTGGCACCATTTTCAAGATTTAACCAGAATTCTCTTCTATATTTATGGGTTTCTTTTGATACAGAATAAAGCTTTTTACTTTTTCATGTTACATCACAAGTTGTAACATCGAATCTTGTATAGCTGCAAGATACTTATAAAGTTCCATTGTTGAAATTATGTAAGACAATTCCAATTGAACCATGCCCCTACCCTCACTGCTCCTTGCCAGATACAAATGGTCAACATCTACCTTAGAGTGGTGCATTCAGTTTTTATTATTTTATGTACTTACTTGATTCACTATGTTATAGACAAGCGTATGGTTGCAAGAAAGAAATACGACAACAGCAGAAATAGGTTTACGTGGTTTATTTCAACAGGAACGTGAGGGTTTGGGATAGCTACCTTGTGGTATAGTTCATAAGCTGGCTTCAGATCTGGGTCGATCTCTCATAGTAGTTCACACATGTTGATGGTGGTTGATGCTCCCCTGCTGACAGCTGCTGACAGCTGCTGACAGCTGCTGACTGCTCGGCCTGACCGTGATAGGTCTGTTCCCTGGCCACCTGTTGACTGCCTGTTGAACTTCCCTGTGACCCCTTTAATAGCGTTTTTTATGGCTTAACAGGCTCGAAAAACGAAGCAAGTATAATTAGGAGGGAAGCATTTTTATTGGACGAAAAATAGAACACTTTAAATATTATTTTATTTTTCGACCGGAACTCGTGTGTCGGGAACATTTGTAAATGAAGATAATGGTCATTTTGTGACGGGGCTTTGTCCTGTTCACATCCGGCTCTCGAGTATTTGCCAGTAAATCAGCCGAGATATGTCTTATTTTATTTTATAACAACTATTATTATTATTATCATCATCAGTACTATTGCATTATATCTTTTGTTCCCAGTATGGTATTGGTTGTAATATATTGAGACAAGGCTGAAATCAGTAATTAAGAGAATACATGTAGTGTTCACTTCATGCTTTTATTAGTTACGTTTACATGTCTAAACTGAGAGCCATCCATGATGAAAAAGAGGCTAAACCTTGTTTCTATTTCTGGCGTGACGTCAGTGAAGAGTTCTAATAAGGGGAGATAATTTCTTATAACTAGTTATTACATTGGTAGATACAAGTATCTAGATTCTGACAATTTTGTTACATTGACTGTGTCTCAAAGATATTGAAGTTGCACACAGGATTCAGGAAGCAGGAGAAACTGAAACAATATCTGACTGTAGTGCCCAAAACTGGTTTAAGCATTTTAAGGGTGATGACTTGTCCCACAAAAGTCCAAAATTAGATGACCATCAGTTGTCAATTTTTAAAATTCAAGGTAGCAAGAACCTAATTACCAGCACTCAAAATTTTTTAGAAGAGCTTGTTTTAATTAAAGTTGCATATGTAAGGCATTACATAAACATCATATAAAAATATATTACATAAAAAAAGCAAATATACTTTTGATAAACCCCAATATGTTAAGTGGATAAAGCTGTCAGTGAAAATGAAAAATAACTACATCATTATGACAGTATTGCATGTAAAATTTAACACTATTGTAACAGAGAATCAGATCAGCCCAATAAAAGACTCTGAGTTGGTTGTAGGTGGTACTGTAAGCACCAG
Source organism: Acanthosepion lycidas (assembly GCA_963932145.1). Lineage (NCBI taxonomy): Eukaryota > Metazoa > Mollusca > Cephalopoda > Sepiida > Sepiidae > Acanthosepion > Acanthosepion lycidas. The sequence goes on from OZ010583.1 coordinate 9,866,665, forward strand.
GAGTTGCATCCCCTTCCACTGTTGAGAGAAGACCTTCTACTTAGAGTAGGTGGCACTATTTGGTCTGGGACTGGGAGAACTATATAACACCATTTTCTTCTCAGTTGAGAGAGGCACTCTCAACATGCGAATGTGCGAAAACCAGACAAGATGAACACAACTCTATGAATTATTAAGGAAAACCCTAATGTGGTTTCTTTCACAGATTTTTCACAGTAATTGCCAAATTGATTAATTGAGTGATTTGTTTTTTATGCCTTATCAACCCTTTGCAGGTTATTCAAAGCAAAAACATATATCAGATCATAAGATTACTTGCATTATTTATATTACTCGGACTGTTATCCTCATCTTCCTTGCCATATTCACAACTTTTGGGCGTTGTATACTCTGGCCCGCTTCAGCTAAGTGGAATTTTGAAACAAACTCTGTATTTTGTCCACCAGAGCAGATTGTTCTAGTTCCACGTGCCATGCCTCTTCCAGATGTCTCAGTTATTTCTCTTTAACTCAACTCTCCAAGTTTTGGTTCACCACTGCTGTGGCCTGGTATTGAACTCACAACTCTTTGGGTCTAGTCACTGGATCTAACCAACATCTTTATCCACTGGGCCATGTGTCCTTGAGATATATAGACAGATATTGGATTGTAAGAATAATTCGTCTTTTTGTTTTGCTTTAGTAAGTGATTATTGCATTAACAATTTTTGTGTTGTGATAATAATGATTATTTCAGATACAAGTCCTACTATTTAACTCATAGTTAAGGGGAAGAGATAGCGTTATACATTCACCATACTCATTGATGCATAAGTAATGTAACAAACTCAACTGGAATTCAAATCTGGCTCTCGATTTTCTCATTCTATGTTGCTATCCATTACACCATCTGCACATACCCAGTAACTGCCTAAAAGAAATTAACCAACTATCAACCGTGAAGCCCTGTTACATTTTGGCATTTTGAGGGTACTTTTTCAATATTTACTGTTTATAAAATAACCAATATTTTTTACATTCTAATGTTGTTTTTATTTTTGCTTTCTTTGTAGATTACTTAGAGAGGATAAACATTTTTATCACGTTTACTTTTAAAATGAGTTTAGATCAAACTCATATCAGACTCTGTATGCTGTATAAATTAAAAAGGGAATTACCCTCACCTTGTCTGCCAGGATGCTTGTTAGATGGTGCTCTATTCAGAACAATAAAAGAACTCTCTCTCTCTCTCTCTCTCTCTCTCTCTCTCTCTCTTTTTTGTTGCTAAAAAATGTAGCAATGTAGTGAGAACATCAAGACTTGTCTCCAGCAGGGGGAGAGTTCATTACCCCAGCAAACTCACTAGTTAATTTCAAACAAAACACATGAGCATGCACACTATCACTAAATACATAAACACTTTCTTCCCCCTTTTTTAACTATCTTCTTTTGGGGCTATTCTTTATAAATATATGGAAAATTCCTCCCAATATTGAATTTATTTCACTTGAAACTTCTTTGTCACAATTTTTAAACAACAGCATCTGTTAACAATTCAGCACTTTCCATTTTGTGTATGGGGTAAATATTTTTCATTAAACTATATATATATTTTTACAAATAATATTTTGTATTAATTAATGTTATTATTAAATTATAACTTGGAAATTAAATTCAAAGTTAATTTATATCCATAGATTGGAGTTAACAAAGAACATATTAGAATAAATGTTAGTAAGGATTTATCATTGTATGTAGTTTTATTCAGAAGAAAAACAAGGAGAAGAGTAAGGCTCCATGATGAAGCTTCTGAGCTGTAGAGAAATGCCAGGGATTCTTTTTATTATTTATTGGAAACTTTATTGGAATAAATAAACAGAATCAAAGGTAAAAACAAGTAATATACATTATTTATTTGACTTCAATTGGAGCAAGTCCTTTGTAATTCAGTTTGATAAAAGTTCTTTTGGCTGGGTAGTTGGTAGTTTACAAGTTAGACTTTGGTAATAGTCATCTTGTCTTTAACTGTCAGGAGTGTAGTTACTTTGGAAATATGTGCAGCATCAATCTGTGGTGTATTCTCGACCCTCAGAAAGGCAAAAAATTCTGACTGCTACTTTCTTCATGCAACATACTTGGCTGGTTTCTCAGGCTGTCCCTTCCCTTGCTGTTGTCTTTTGACTGTCACTCTATATACACTTAAGAAAGTCTCCAGACTACTTGGCACAAAACTTTGTTTCGGCTAACATCAAAAGTTGCTTTGTTTTTTTGATTGACCAAAAATCTTTTATTTTCTGGCATTCCTTTCTTTTTTAGTTTATAATGGAAGTTATGTATGGAGCCTCTCTTATTTTGGTAAATTTCTAGTCACAATAACTAGACCCTGGACCAACAAAGTTTCATTTTGCAACCATTGTTAAGTCTTTTCTTTTTCTTCCTCCTTTTATTATTTGAGTATAAGTATAAAGAGAGAATGATAGAAAAAGAGAGAAAAAAGATATTGGGTTTTAAAGGTAAGCAATTTTAATTTTAATTCTTTTTTTAATATTTTATTTTCATATTTTATTTTATTTAAATTTGAGCTCACCACAGAACAATGGGAAAGTTTTAAAGAAAGTTAAAACAAACAGGGCACTTATATTTAGAAGCAGAAAGAGGCAGTGGAAATTTCTGGGACACATAATGAGAAAAGAGGGCTTGGAGAATTTAACACTTACTGGAAATATTGGAGTCAAAAGGGAGATTGTAATCTACCTAATGATCTTGTGTAAATGAACAGCAGAATAGGGAATGGAAGAGATAGCAGAAAAAACAAACAAACATTGCTAAGAGCTACAAAGGATAGGAAGTGTAGTCAAGTCAAGCACATAAAGTGAAGTGGTATTTTTAATTTAGAGATTTATATATTCACATCATGAGTGGAACCTCCAAGATGATTGCTACAGCACACAGTAATTGAAATGAACACATTAGTTAGTTTGAATTAATGAGATACATTATTAACAGAAAACATAAACATCCTCAACTAAAAACTCAATTTTTAGAATTCTTGAAGATTTCTTTTCAATTTTCATTCCACTTCATCTCAATCTATTCATCAGTCAATAGGTCATTTGTGTACATGTGTGAAAATAATCAAATATTTAGTTTGTTAGCTACTTCTATAATTAATGTATAAGGTCTCTATGAGAAAATTTTTACATGAAATAATAGTGTTAAAATTGTACATGCACAAAATAACAGAGACCGATTGATCTTCAAAACAAGATAACTTTTTTTTAACAAAAATAACAAAAGGAAAGTTTAAAAGTTTCTTTACCTAGAAATAAATGCAATACACAATAAAAATTGTTAATGTATTTAGGCATGACTTTCCTGTGTAAAGGTGTTTGTGTGTGAAGCATCCACAACCCTTTTTTGTTTCAGTGTAAAAAGTTGATGGCACACACTTTGAAAGAAGGAAAAACAGGAAAAGAGAGTTACTTAATGGTGTGCTTGTTTTTATACTCTCTGGACTGCTGCTGCTGCTGCTGCTGGTGGTGGTGATATGTTTATTAAGGCACTACAGATGCATGTAAATAAAAAATATATATTTGCCTGTCTGAATAATATAAGCTGTCAGTATTTGTTTTGTGTATATATCAGCCCTAGGGTTACCATCTTTGTCAAGTTATTATATAGGACATGATGAAAAAATATATAAATAGTAATTTTAAAATTAATTCCTGTAGCTATAGAATAAAATTGCAATTGAGATTGATTTTTACCTTCCAAAATTGATAAAGGACACTGACAGGAAAAGCTAAATAAAGAAGTGTCGTTTTCAATAAAGGCCAAGCCTAACCAGCCCTGAAATGATTTTATTATACAAGAAAACTAAACCTATGATAAAAATTACAAACTGATATAAAAATATAACAAATCAAAAACTGATCAATTGTCTTTTTCCAAGTTTTGTGGTAGTAGCAACTGAACTGTCATTTATATTGAAATGTTAAAGGGAGATAACTCACTGTTAAACCTCTCAAGAGTGAGTAACTTTTGCTTATAGCCCTCAATCTAAATTGTTAGTAAGTCCGTCAGTTATGTGCCATGCGTGATACACACGTAGGCAATCATGTATCTTTTGATTCCTGACTGACAAGGCAGATTTTTTCCACAGTAGGTTGCCATTTCTTTCTGTGGTAGACCAGTTGCCATCCAAGGCTATAGAACCCAGTCTGTACTGCTATTTACCCATATCTGGGGGGAGAAGAAGACGATTCATACCTTTCCCAAGGCTATTAGCACGTAAGTGAATGTAATGGATTCAACTAGAATTCAAACTCAGCTCTCCGATTCAGATTCAAATTCCAATCAAATCCATTTTTATTGTCATTAGTAAACAGTGCCATAAAAAAATAAAGAATAAGACTTAAACAAAAAGAGTTCTTACTTTTAAGAAAACCACTTCGACTAAAAAAATCATTACAGTAGTGACAACAGTAATTTTACAGTAGAGAAAAATGTAACACAATGAAATTGTGACAAATGACAAGTCTAGGAATTAAAAATTCCCATATTATAAGTAAAAAGTTAAACTTTTTTAAAAAAGCAAAATTAATATCTACTGAATAATGAAAGGATTAATTAATTAAATTAAGATTAAAAAATTAAACTTTTTTAAAAAAGCAAAATTAATATCTACTGAATAATGAAAGGATTTATGTATTAATATAGTTAATTACTCCAAAATCTACTCTACTTCTACTTTAATGTGGGGGTGAGGCTTGTGTATTATTCTTGACATGTCAAACTATGCTGAGCTCATTGGTGGGTAGGGATGAGACCAAAGGAAAGTCACAAGAAGCCATAGGATTCATTATTCAATATTGTAGGTACAAAGGTTATCAGTTATGGATGAGTTGCTTATCTTATGACGACGTTCATTTCACCAAATATCAGTATAACTGATTTGGGTATATATTGGCCTTGTGTAATGATTAATAGAAAATGCACAAAATAGCACAATATAATAATACAGAAGGATGAGATGAAAGATAAAGTTTCAAGAGTTCAAGTATGAAATTCCTGGTGCATATGAGAGAGACAAAGAGACAGCCAAGGCATAAGTAAACAAGTATATGTATGTATATATCCAAATGTAGTAGCTACCACTTGACCAGGTGGTGAAGGAAGGTATTTAAGTTTTCAATGTAGCAAGGGTGGGTTAGCCATCTAAGGTTGCCAGTTGGTCATACAAATGTACTTCGCCTTAATAGCTATGTTATGATAATTGCAGTATCGCTAAAAGGACTAAATTAATTTATCAAGCCTGATTTTGGTTGATTTTCAATCTGTTTATATATCTATCTATAGATCCACTTTGAAAAGGCCATTTGCTTTTCACTAGCTTGCAACCTTATATCCAGGTTGTGAAAGATTTCTGATTGGTTGGTTAAACTATTTTTAGAGATGGTGAAATTTTGGTCTCCTTGTTATTATTTGTTTATGCCTTTTCTTACATCCTTGTTATGAAAGCTTTGGGATTAGTTGGTCAAACTATGGCTTTGTTCTCATGGTGAATTTTATTATCTGTCTATTTTTAGAGCCCATGAAATTTTGATCTTCTTGTCATTTACTTTTTATTTATTTATTTCTTTATAATCATGCACTTTCCTTACTAGTGAACATATTTATATAAAATTAGTTATATTTGTGTGTGTGTGTGTTATGCATAACTTTTAATAGTAAAAGTATTTTTTCTATTTCATCATTCTTCCAGATTTAGATTTGAATGTTGTATTTTTGTCTGTATTAAATCCTTCAGAATTAGACGTAGAGTTTGATTTTGAGTGAGAAATTAATGCAGGCTTTAGTCTGTCAATTGAGACAATATTGTTCATCTCATCAGAAATTTTTATAGTAAAGTATTTCTGATTACAGTGTAATACTGCAAATGGACATGTGTATGTTGCCTACATGGGCTTCTGAATTCTGTCCATAACCAAATATATTTACAAGTATTTAAATCTTTGGGGATATATGAATTGGGTAAATAATGAAAACGTCTGCTGGACAGTTCATCTGTCTCACATTTCTGCATTTCCTTAGCTAAATTCTTTATTTGTGAATTTGTTATTCCAATGTACTCGTCTTTGTCTGTGTCAATTAATATTTGGGGAACCTATGCATTGCCTCCTGTTACAACAGTAAATGGGGAGTAATTCAACTCATTATGTGTTACTCCATGATTCTGAGAAGGACAACTGATATGTAAGGATACAAAAAGCAATTATCTCCCTTTGGTCAAGATAGTCACATGACGGCTGCCTAGTGACATCACTTCATACAATGATGCTTATTGGCATCAAGACACATATGTTGTTCATCCTGACTGGGACAGCCAGTTGCCAAATTCTACAGCTTACAAGTCAATGGTGCCATTTCCCTTTGGGAATATATTTTAACCCAAATATAGAAATCTCTGGTTAGCAGTCCACAATTTTGGAAAATCCAAGACTCATCATTTCCAGTTCACGAAATATGTCCTCCCTTGGGATATAGTAGATGAATCCATTCCAAATCTGGAGTCCTAAACATAGCTTCTCCAGAAACACAGAAAAATATCCATATTATATGTAACACCCTATCTTTTCATTTTTTTTGCACTCTGCTTGACTCTGAGTTATATATTATTCTCTGTGTGGAATATATATATATATATATATATATATATATATATATATATATATATAATTTTGTGTATGGCACAGTATTATAAAAGTCTCTCTAAGAACAAAGTATGTTTGTCATACCTTTTTTTTTCAGCCATTCTGTTCAGTCCATGAACTACAGTGTCCAGAGTATGGAGAAATTCTTAGCTGGGTGTAACAGTCCTTCATAAAGGATATGTCAAGCTTTGTCATCCTTCAGAAATTGCATAATGTTTTTTACTTTTGGTAACAGTAGAACTGTTAGGTTCTATTCGTGGTTTTTGAAGGTTGTAGTTGGGTCCCAGTGACAGCAATATGTACATTTCTCATTTCAATTAGAAGGGCATTTCCGTTTGTTGGGTGGGGGGATATAAGGTTATGCAGATTGGCATGATGATGTGGGTGATTATCCAAATCATGACTGCAGAAATTAGCATTGTGTACACCGAGATAAAAACATACTTGGCAAGAAATGAAACATACAGAAATAGCAATTAAGGCATTGTAAATTGTACATTAATTTCATGCAATGTATTTATTTTTATGTGCACTGGTGTGTTTATTTTTGGTTATAAATGTTTCATGGTACATGTAATGAGAGGAAGAAGTTATATTGTATTATTACACATCATGTTACAGAGAGAAGTTGGACATCTGTTGACCATAAGAAGGTTTGTGGTGAAAGGATTGAATTTAAAGTCTTGGTGGGAGGTCCATATTTCCAGCAGGAACAGTTTTTGTTGCATGAGAGTATTTTTATTATTTTTATTTTTAATTTAATTTATTTTAAACAAAGTTTAAATATTATAGTTTTTATTTTATTTTATTTAGAACTTCATTATTATTATTTTATATTCTATTTTTATTTATTTATAATAATAATGTCCCTACAAAGTCTTTCAACATATATGCAATCAGTGAGCAGGAAAACCATATCACTAAAACTTGAAACAAACTTCCTATAGAAATTAGCCATTTCAAGGAATTGTTTTAGAGTTGTTTGATGGATGAAAGTCATTTACCTCAACAAGTCTCTTAGCACTGGGTTTAACACTATCCCTAGAAAGATTCAAAATTGAGATAAACCTCAAATTTTTGTAATAATTTTCTGAGGCAGGGGATTCCAATTTATATGTCAGATTGACTGTAACATTTTATTTTATTTCCATTAGAGGATGTGAAAGATATTGGCATTGGGTTTATCATAATTCAGGTTCACATTTGACAAAGGCAATATTGATAAACTTGCACCCATGTCCACTGTTAATTTTTCATTCTTGCTGCCCCTATTTTTGCATCCATTTCTAGTAACAGTGATCTTAGAAGGGAGGTCAAAGTTCACCCAATTAGTATCTCACTTCATTGTTTTACTGGCCTTGAGTGTCTTGAACTGAGGAGAATTTGTATGTCCTGCTTTCATGGCCACTGGCACCAAAAGGCTTGCAAGTTTTGGCCCTTTCCACAAAGTAAATATGTGCATGATATATTTTTGGTTTTCGATCATTTCCATAGGGCTTCAGGTATCTATGTATCATGCTCTTTATTGTTAAATTCTGTGGTTTCGCTATTGGCTACTGGTGTTTGTATACATCACATACATAATACATTAAAAATTCCCCTTTCTCTGCCATCTCCCAATAGCTTAGGGTTAGAATCTCTGATTGATGCCAAATTGGTCAAGATTCCATCCTGGCTTGAAGCAATCAAATGTCTACCCACACTGATGAGCTGTGATAGGCTTGTATGTGGATGACTATATATATAATTAGCTGAATTTTAAGTTTAGATCATACCAATTTTTATATCCCCACAAATGTATCCACACGTTTCCGGTGTTTGTTTTTTAATTTTAATTTTAGGTCAGCAAATCGATAGTGATTTATGCATCTGAAAATAATTCCTATGTATCTGTATCTCACTCTTTTAAACCGTTATTTAACTCCTCTCTTTAAAACTTCTCTCTGTTAAATTTTAATCTCCACCTTCACCTTTAGGCCTTCCTGTTCTTCTTTCTTCTGTTACACCCTCTCTCTAGAGCTTTCATACATTTCCCTCTCACACTTGTTTCCCACTCCCACACATAAACTCTCACTAAAATTTTGTTTTTTTATACCCGGAGTTATATTTTACGATTTCTTTTTGAATTTGTAGGTCTGATGATTTGAATCGTTATTACGATTCCAATGTAATAAATTATAACCATGGAATATTAGTATTTGAGCCTTTTATATTATATCCTTACTCTGTCCTGGACATTGAGTTCTACATGGATTTTATCCTCTTGGGAATTTATATATATATATATATATATATATATATATATTGACCACTAATATTATGAATATTTATATATATATATATATATATATATATATATATATATTATGAAATGGACAAAGTCCGACAATCATTTCAAGACATTTTTATGTTTATACATTCTTTTTATAGATACAAATATTTAAGTAAATGCTCTGTTTATAATAAACAGTATTAATAACATTTACCGGCCTGAATGCCCAAAAAATTTTCATAGGAAATATCCGTCCTTCAACAGGAATCGAACCTGTATCCTATACAGAACCGTCATATATCCTGACATGCCTTAACTGATTGAGCCACAGAGGATCATTCAATTAGCAAGGTTGATTTTACTGCTTTTAAACTACAATCTTCCATGAATCTCTCACATACATTCATATCTGCTCAAAGTGTATCCAAATGTAAACGAATGACATCACACATTATGAAATGGACAAAGTCTGACATTTATTTTAAGACATTTGTTTGTTTATACATTCTTTTTATAGATACAAATATTTAAGTAAATGCTCTGTTTATAATAAATATTCAGGCCGGTAAATGTTATTAATACTGTTTATTATAAACAGAGCATTTACTTAAATATTTTTATCTATAAAAAGAATGTATAAACATAAAAATGTCTTAATATATATATATATATATATATATATATATATTCACAACATTGGAGTCATCATTGTTGTTGGTGTTCTGGTGATGCGTTGGCCTTGTCTGAATGTAATTATTTTGTATATATGTATTTTTCTTTTGGGTTAAAAGAGCATCATCAGACCACAATGGGATTATATAATTACAAACAAAATCATATATGAGATACAATGAAGTAAGCCTAGACAAAAACAATAAAATGGTTTAGTATACATTTCAGAGAAATGATTGTATTTTTTAAGGAACATATAAGTATACAGAAATAAAGAAGTTTTGCTTATCAGTAGGTGGCAACATGTTTTATTAGAAAACTGCCCAGAACGTCTGCTTCCTTCAGCCATTAAAAAATGAAGAGAGAGAAAATGTTTATTTTTGTTTCTTTTGGCAGCAAAACACTTGTTCTGATTCATCATGGGAGTCTGTCCTGGGTATGACGATAAACTACATCCGCATCCTGGGTATGATAACAAACTGTTTCCGACAATGGGGTCTCTGGTCGGGAGGTTTTGGGGAGCGTGGAGCCGCCTCTTGATTGCTGGTGTTCCCAGGTTCACCCTGACCCGGGGTGGTGGCACCTGTTGGGGTGCCATCTGTGGGTGGGTAGTTGACCCTGAAACTGAGGTAAAAAAAAAACATTGTGAAGGTGTAGAAGTGGGTTTTAGTATCAGAGATACTTTGTAGAATGTTAATGATAGAGATATATTTTTGAAGAAAAAAAAAACTATTACTATTATTTGAAAAGAGAAATTACCAGCAGTACATTTTTGAAAATAATATTGCCAGCTATACATTTTTGAGGAAAGGAGTATTGCCAGAAATAGATTTTTGACAAAACAAAATATTACCAGGAAAAAGAAGTTGCCAGCATTAAATAACTCATTGAGGTTGATATGTCGTAAAACAAAACAAACAATTAAACAATCATCATTGGAAGTATTCTGCATTTTATTTAACTATTTTTTATGATGTAACTTTTTCTTTATTTATTGTTATTTACCATCCTTGTCTGTATGTTAAAGTGTTTTTATTGCTTAACTTTAATTTTTCTTTTATTATTAGTTATTTGGATTCAAGACTGCTACATAGTCTAGTAATAAGGGCCGGGAGTTATTTAGTAATTTGTTTAGTACTATTACTACAGATCCTTTAAGGCAACCATAAATGATCTGCAGAATGGCTTGATTCTGATGAAGCATCCAAACTTCCCAAAACCAAAATTGCAAAAAGATAAAGAGGAATGTCTGGCAGTTCGTCATTACAGCTTTCTAAAATCTAACCAGTGCATCACTATTTAAGCTTACTGTCAGCAAATGAAGGAAATGGATATTCACTTAAGCAAAGTGTGACTGTCACTGGTTAATCAATGAGTTCCAATTCTGTTTCATGACAATGCTCAACCACATGTTTCAACGATGACAGCGTAGAAGCTCACTGACTTGAGATACAAGATTTTGCCACATTCATCATTTTTCTTTAATTGCACACCTATTGGCAAACACATTTTCAAGCATCTTGACAATTTTTAAGTCAAAAGGCACTCCGTTACACAGAAGATGCAGAAACTGCATTGAAAAATTTCTTGGCAACCAAACCTTTAGAGTTATATCGTAAAGGCATAAATAACCTTGGAACTCAAGGGTTAAAATGTATAAGTGTTCAGGATTCCTATTTTGACTGAGTTAAATACTGTTTAGAGTTAAAATACATTAATTCAGAAATAAAACTTGGTTCTAAAATAGGACATTATTTTTCGAAAAATCTAATAAGATTGTTAATCAAAAGTAACCAAATTTCTGGCATACAGAGTAACTATTTTACCTTTGGGTAACTTTCAATGAATCTCAAATTGAAACTTTTATTTAAACCAGGGGGCTAGAGTGTTCTCGTTCCATTTTCAATGTCTCAAGATATCTCATTCTATTTTTGAATAACTCACTGTTTCCATTGAGTCTACCACCCAGGTTATATGAATAACCAAAAAAGTTCTGTACTTGTATTTCATCAGTCATCTTTTCTAACCAATCAGAAAAGAGAAATATTACTGTCCCATCAACAAATTGTTTAGAGCTAACCTGTATTCACAAATTAAAATAGTCATAATTTAATTTATCAGTAGTTGGTTTGTCTCTTTTTGAGATGACGCATCATAACTGATTTCCGCACTTTCGCATCTTCCTAGTAATTGCACAATTTTCTTAAAATATTTATACAACTCAACATCAGTAATCAGTTATCTGGGCATATTTGCAATCATTAGCTTTTTATTTTCTTCTTTAAGACGATTTTTACAACTGAAGAATCGCCAAATATCTTGTGAAAGTTGGCGCAGAATGTTGGCTTTTACATTCAAATTAAATGAACGCTGAGCGAACGTTGTTTTGAAAGGTTTATTTTCTTTCTTATGAATACAAATTGTATATTTTGAAAATTTTATTCGGATCTGTAAAATGTAGAAAAATGCCAAGGGAAGCAACTCTCGATTTTATACAACATCGGTTGTCCCCCCTACATTACATTACACATTTATGCAATGTGAACATTGCATAAAAGATCTACTTCTAATTTCATTTTATTTTTTTTATCAAAGGTTAAATTTAATAAACGATAAAAAAAAATCAGTAATTCATATGTGTGACTGTTTGATGCGAAAGTTAACAAGATTTTTTTTTGTGTGTTCGTACAAAAATAAGATTTTTATTTATTTTCACTTAAGTGAGAAATTAGGTGTTTTTATTATCATTATTATTTCAAAAAATTCACTTTGACCTGCATTTGCTTCATAATTCTAGGCCAAGTCATAACCCATGACCTAGAGTAAAAAGCGAAGGATGCGAGGTTTTGTCGTTTATAATTACCATTTAAGCCCTGACCGCTTTCTTTACTGGTGGTAGAGAAAAATGACAATGCCCAGCCACCAGTTGAACGGAGGGTAAACTCGCAAACACTTTTAATTATTTTTACCGTGAAACATTTAATTAATTTTGACTCAGGAGCTCAATCAGAAAGGTTAAAAATAAAATTGTTCAGGAACGCAGGGCTCAAAGGGTTAAACCAAAAAATAAATAATACCCCCCAAAACACTTAAATAACTTCTTTTATTATTATTATATTGGACAGTTGAACATAAAAATAGTTTTTTGCACACGCGCACAGTCTCTAATTCGATAACACTAACAGTAACAAGCGTGTAGTGGACTCCCTGCAAGGGGCGCGATATAAAATGGCCTGTGCGCCCCAATGAATCACAAGAGGCCCACTAACATTTTAAATTAAAAGACGTGAATTCTGACAGGACAATAAAATGACAAACTAAAAAAAAATTAATACAAAATTTATTTACAATTATACAAAAAGTAGTGTTTCGATTAAAGGAAGTGGAACATGTACAAATAATGAATCAAGTATGGAGGCTGAATTAAGAAAATTGAGGGATCCAGATACTACTAACGGAACCGGACAGAAGAACCTAGCTGTGACTAAATGTTAAAAGTAGAGCCTATAGGTTAAGTTGGCATTAAGTTTGAAAGTTCAGTTTATGTCCGATGAAAGCTTTGCGTAGTCGCTGGTTAAGTCCAATGATGAACCTTCCGAGGTATTTTTAACCAAAGTGTACGGAATAGGTTGTTTGAGTCTGGACGATATAGCCAAAGAGAAGAAAGTTCAATTTTTAAATGTCCGGTGCTGGCGTTGCGTAGTCGCTGGTTAAAGTCCAATTGTTGTGGGATGTACACGGAGATAAATATATCAGAAGGCAAAATTAAGTAAGATGAAGGTTATGCGTGCTTATAGCGTCCGTATCCTACAAAAAAATATTGATTATACAAACAATTTAAGAACAAATTGTATGGCAAGAAACTACCAAATACTGTTGTTAAAGATTTAACATTAAAGAAATTTTTATATCAACAATAAAATATACATGTGTAGCGGCTCTGTGTTTATATTAATGATACTTCCACGTACAGGATTCAAGTAATAATAACAACAACTCCAATTTGTTAACCAACATTGAATAAAATACAACAAGCATGAAATAATTTTGTATTCACAATGTAGATTAAAGATAAGAAAGTTGTTTCCCTTTAACTGTAGATTGATTTGTAATCAACTGTTTGAAGAAAGTTCTCTTGTGAGATAAATGTTCCGAAATAATTGTTAGAGCAAAGTTTGCATGTGAAGAATGAATAACACGAAGAATACTATTGCCTGAAATGTGTTGTGAATAAATTGGTTTGAATCAAAAAAGTTCTGGTAAACTGTGCTTAGCAAAAGTTACAGAGAGAAAATGTAAGTTTGTAGTTACGAAATTCTATGTGTGTGCATTGACCAAGATCGTGGATTTGTTTTGACGGCTGGAATCTTACAATATTTATTTATACAAATGTGTATAAAATGTGGCACAAGGCCTAAAAAGGGGATGGGGAATGACGGTCTTCTTCTGTCTTAAATCTAAACTTAGCTAGTCCCAGACACGGACCCAAACAAACTAACAATATTCCAATCACGAAAACAACACATTCACTCCTACCTTTCTTACTACGTCCACCATAATGCCTCAAATTCTCTATGAAGTCCTAACTAGTCCCCTTATGTACAAAAATTGTCTGTGGGGGGAGGGTCAATAAAACAACAACTTTTAAAAGATCCCCAAATGAGTATACAATATGACTTAAGTATTTACAATAAGAACTAAACAAAACTGTGTTAGTAATAAAACCCCCCCACAAACCATAAATGTGGCAGCAAAATCAGTTAACTAGACGAAATCAATGCGGGGCTAAGAAAAATAAGAAAAAACATTCATTCCTCCAAGCATTCACACAGACACACACACATTCATACACAACAACAAATACGAAAAACCACACACACGAAACGAAAGGCGCCCCGCATCCACCAGAGAACTGAAGTCACTGACCACCTAACGAGGGAGGGGATGGGGAATTAAAACAAAAGGAAAATAGGGACAGAAATAAAAGGGACCAATGCGCATGCATACCCTAGCTAAGTTTACTAGAAAAAAGGGAAAACTAAAGATTCAAAAATCGAAAACCTAGTCTAACCTAAAATCTGGGTGGGTTGCCTATGTTCAACCCTGTTAGGACAAATCCTGTACCTAACCGACATCCAAGTGCCACTCTAGGTCAGCCCCTTTCACTCTACACATTCGCGCAAGATTCACCCACCTTTTGCCAAATTCCGATGAGGTGAGCCGCCGCCTTTCCGTCCTAATCTTGACTTTAAGCTGATGCTTAAAGTACAAGATCAGTTGGGAAGAGGTGAACTTCTCGCCCTCATGGAATCCCTTCTGACGCGTCGTCCAAATCACGACTCTCATAATCCCTAGTAAGCCAAAGAACACATAATGTTCAGCCTTCGTCAATTGCGGCACCACATTGCTACAAACAGAACTGGCTTCCAGGACAAAGAACTTTCCCTGCAGCATGCGAACCATGAGGCCTTCAACAAACCTGCACAACGGCACTACCGTCTTGCACTGAAAAAAGGCGTGACCAATGGTCTCGACTTCCCCAGTGCAGCGACGACAGTTTGGATATTTCTCCAAACCTGCTGAACAAAGTCTCTTGCCGACCCAGAGGGCCCCACGAATCATCAGCCAGGTGAGTGATGCCTCATCGTTATTGAGACATTTCAACCCAGGCGCCCAAGGCCATATCGAGCGCGCCTCCTGCTTCGTAAGACCGAGCTCGTCGATCAGATCATCTTGAACGGACCCCCTAACTAACAATTGATACAATGCCTTACGAGACAACACCTGGGCGTCGGAGAGACCATCCGTCGTCCGTAAGAGGAGCTTCAAAGCACTACGACATTCGCGGTAGAAGGCGCACTCGGCACGAGTTCTACGGCCGGCCTCCTCCTCGCACGAGTGCACACTTCTCAGGGATGGGAAATGTTTTCGGACATCTTCTTTCCAAAAGGTGCCCACCTCATCCAATCCGCGACACATTCGGTCTAGAAAGGTAATGCGAAGCATATATTGACGAATCTCAATGCTAGGCATACCCAGACCGCCCTCAGAGGGATGAAGGCAACAGATCTCACGAGTTACCATAGGGGCCTTGTCTCTCCACAAGAAAGAGAACAAGGTCCGGACTAATGACATTAGTCTGGCATACGGGAGCGGAAGCACAGAAAGTCGGTAAAGGAGGATCGGATATATGTGTGAAACACATACCTCCGCCCTTCCCTTCAGGGAAAGTCTCCTCCGAGACCACAGATTAACCGCGATCTCGGCCTTCCCTTGCACCTCCGACCAATTCATTTCCAAGAGATCAGGACCGAACCAGACGCCGAGTATCTTGATCGGCCCATCCGTCCAGAGGAAAGGTCCAGGAAGAGAAACTCCCTTCCACGCACCCAACCGCAAGCCCACAGACTTATCGCGGTTGATCTTGGCCCCTGTCACCATCTCATACCCACTGATCTCTTTGCTGACTTCGTCAATCTCGGCTCTGCTCGACACAAGAACCGAAACGTCGTCAGCATAGGCAGAATACCTGGCTGAGGTGGAAGCCCCAGGCAGGGAAATTCCGCGCAGGACCGGATTCGCCTTCAACTTGCGAAGGAATGGTTCCAACGCAAGAGCGTAAAGCAGAGGCGAGGGCGGACAACCTTGACGAATGGAGCGAGACAATACGAAAGGCTTCGATCTTACCCCATTCACTTCCACCAGCGCACCGGGGGTCGCATACAAAAGTCGGATCCAGGAGCGAAAGTCGGCTCTGAAACCGGCCGCCGAAAGGACAGCCTCCAGAAATCGATGGTCAACCCTATCGAAGGCCTTGGACTGATCTAAATTGATCAGCGCGGCTTCACTGTCGACTTGTTCTAAGATCAAGCGTACCATATGAAGGTTATCCTGAATAGTCCCCACTTCACAGCACAAGTCTGTTCAGGGCCAATCAGACTAGACAGGACAAGCTGCAAACGGTTGGCTAAGATCTTCGCCAAAATCTTTAAGTCAGTGTTTAACATCGTTAAAGGGCGAAAGTTCCCTAACCCATCCCCACCGTCCTTGTCCTTACGCAGCAACTTGATCACACCCCTGGTGAAGCGTTGGGGTAAAGACCCCTGCTTCATCCAGTGGTTGTAAATCAGTTCCAGCAAAGGAACAAAAACGTGCGACAACCTCAAGTACACTTCGTAGGGAAGACCATCTAATCCCGGAGACTTTGTTGCGGGGCCGATAAGGATGTCGCCCCCGCAAGCTTTATGAGGAAACGTGTGAACAGCCAAGACAATGAGGGGACAAAGGCGAAGGTTTATGAAGCAATAATGTCGATTTTATTAATGCCAATTGTACAAGAGTGTACTCTGAAGAATGTGTTCAAGTCGGTGTCGGGTCCGGTATGACTGGTTTCGATTAGGGGTAGCTGCCTTCGGTCGTATTGGTAATAACGAATGTAGAGTTGATCGGCAAAACGGATGTAGCTGGTCGACTGCCGGATGGGAGAATAGACGGGAACAGCAGCAGGTTGATCGGTGTCCCTAAACAGGGCCAAGTCAGAATAATGAATGACTTCACAGGGCGGACCGACAACAGTGATAGACTTCACAGGGCGGATCGACCGCGGAAACGGGATCGCGCCAAAGCGTATCACTTGGCGAAGGCGGAGTCCCTAAACAGGGCCAAGGCAGAATGTGATAGACTTCACAGGGCGGATCGACCGCGGAAACGGGATCGCGCCAAAGCGTATCACTTGGCGAAGACGGAGTCCCTAAACAGGGCCAAGGCAGAATGTGATAGACTAAACAGGGCGGATCGACCGCGGAAACGGGATCGCGCCAAAGCGTATCACTTGGCGAAGCCAGTCAGAGAGGTGATACGTCTTCCAGGGCGGATCGACCGCGGAAACGGGATCGCGCCGAAGAATAACACTCTCGACAAAGCACCGGAAGCTCACAAAGGCAGCGTACTACACTTTGATCCAGGCCCCCGGGCCGAGTAGCTTGGTATTTATTAATCCACCCACGAGGATTAAATGTGGCACAAGGTCGGTTTAATGTGGGTAGCCCGCGAAATATGACCTTTGAACTCGCCTGGACGGGTTCAGGTCCTGTCTACCTCCCCGAAGGAAACCTTGCCCTTCGGCAAAGCTGCCTCCGAGTTCCTCTCTGCATTAGGGAGTTCGACAGAAGCCAGCCCGCATGATCACAAAGCACAGATACTACACTTTGATCCTAAAACGGGCCGAGTAGTTTAGTATTTATTAATCCACCCACGAGGATTAAATGTGGCACAAGGCCGGTTTAATGTGGGTAGCCCGCGAGACCGTAGACTCGGCCAAAAATATGACCTTTGAACCCGCCTTGACTGGTTCAGGTCCTGTCTACCTCACCGAAGGAAACCTTGCCCTTCGGAAAGATTCCTCTGAGTTCCTCCCTGCATTAGGGAGTTCGACAGAAGCCAGCCCGCATGATCGCACAGATACTACACTTTGATCCTAGATATTTATTGTAAAAATTTACAATTGTGGCACGTGGCCGAAGAAGGGGAGGGGTAAAGGCTGGTCCAAACTAACTATCCTATACCTAGCTAATCAGATTCACGACCCATTCATACAATACAATTTACCCATTCACCACAAGAACTCATCCATCACCAATCGTTCTCTCATGCACCATAATACCACATTCTTACCAGGGGGTCCTACAAAAAACGCGCCCCACACCATAAAAATTTGATGATGAAATACATGCTGTACATTAAAATTCTAATAATGATAGAATGAGAGGGGAGGGGAGATGAACCCAATAATCAAATAAATATAAACACAAAAATTAAACTAAACATAACAGATGTTAGTAGGGGACCGTCCAACCCTCAAAATAGAGAGGCCGCTGTATTCTGCCCAGGGGACAGAATCAAGAAGCTCTCTCGCTAAGGGAGTGGGGAAAAAGGATAAAATATTATGCGGGAATGGGGAAATATACAGCTGACCCAGTCGAGATGAAAAGGAGGGTTAAAAACAAACTGGGGAGGTTGGGAATCTCGACTTGGATCATAACCAAAGAGTAGCCGGGTTGCAGGCCAGGAACAACACTTACTCACATTAACTAGGTACACTGAAGCTTGTTTAATCCTAACCAAGGGGAGGGTTCCACAGGAAGCCACCCCGATGTGCAATAGGTTGACCTAGAAGAGAAAATCAAGGCTAGCCCCGGTCACACGAACCAAGCTCGCCTCTTTTACCCACCTTTCGCTAAAGACTGTCGAATGCAATCGTTTTCTATCAGATCTAATCTTCATCTTGAGCTGATGCTCAAAGAATAGGATCAGATGCTGATGAGAAAGATGGTTGCCCCGCAAGACTTCCTCCTTTCGTGTCGTCCAAATCACCATTCGAGCCGTGGCCAGCAGCGTCAGAAACACCATTCGTTTCACCCCGGAATACGGGGGCGACACATTGTCACACGCGTATGCGCGATCAATGGACACAAGCTGTTCGGGAGCGAGACGAGCCGTCAGCTCGCCGACATGGTCCCATAAGGGGCGGACCCGGGGGCAATGGTAGAAGGCGTGCGAAGCCGTTTCCTCTAAGCCAAGACCACACCGTTCACAGTCTGGCAAATCCGCCAAACCCCATATGAAAGCCTTGTCGTTGAGAGGCAGCCGATTCCGAGCCAATCGCCAGGTAAGCGAAAACTCAGGGTTACTGAGGTAATCCGCCGCTGGCGCCCAAGACCAGTAGGAGCGATACTCCTCCTCCGACAAGCCGAGCGTATCACGTAGGGAATCCTTCGCGGGCCCCTCCACTGATCCACGATAGAAGACCTTCCTAGGCCGTGAAAGGTCACTGGACCGGGGAATGGCCCTCAAGGCTGACCGACACTCGCGGATGAAATCCGACTCGTCCCGGGGTCTACAACGGCGCTCAGCCCTCGAGATGGGGGGACTGATGGTAAGGCTAGGGAAGGCGTCCCTAACAATCCCCTCCAGAATCGGATCTCTCCCAGTCAATGCGCGGCGTAGGAAAGCCAACCTAGAGGCACGGATGTGACTCAAGAGGTGCGGCATTCCCAGCCCCCCATGACACGGACGTTTAGTGCAGACTCGTCTGTCGACCCTGTTCGCGCGTCCCCTCCATAAAATGGAGGATAGCGATCGCTCGAGCGCCTTCCGATGGGTCTCACAGAGAGGAAGTACAGACAATCGATAAAGAATCAGGGGGAGAATGTATGTAACACACACCTCCGCCCTTCCCTTCACGGACAACCGCCGTCGATTCCAAGTCTTGCCGGCGGAATAGACCTTTGCAAGTACTTCAGACCAATTCTTCTCCAGCTGGAGGTCCGGTCCAAACCACACTCCAAGAATGCGGACAGGTCCATCCGTCCAACCGAAGCGGCCCGGAAGAGCGACCCCCTTCCAGGCACCTAACCGCAAGCCGGAAGACTTGTCGCGGTTTATCTTGGCCCCTGTCACCTTCTCGTACCGATCAAGCGCCTTCTGTACCGCCTCAATGTCGTCCCGGGACGACACGAAAGCAGATACGTCATCGGCGTACGCGGAAACCCTGGCTCGAGCCCCTCCAGGAACGGCGATTCCGCGTAGGGCCGGACTGCCGGTCTCGTCCTTCAGCCGGCGAAGGAGAGGCTCCAACGCCAAAGCATAAAGGAGAGGCGACAGCGGACAACCCTGACGAACCGACCTAGACAGCACGAACGCGTCCGACAACCTTCCGTTCACCTGTACCACAGCACTGGGGGAGCGATACAGGAGGCTAATCCAGTGGCAGAAGTTGGGTGCGAATCCAGCGGCCTGCAGGACAGCAGCAAGGTAGCGATGGTCGACCCTATCAAATGCCTTGGACTGATCCAAATTGATCAGCGCGGCTTGCTCGTCGTCTTTTACACCCTCTATGATCGTGCGGATCAGATGCAGGTTGCTCTGAATTGTTCGGCCCCTCACAGAACAAGTCTGCTCAGGTCCCAACAGAGACTCGGCAACTGACTGCAAACGCTCCTGCAGGATCTTGGCCATAATCTTTAACTCTGTGTTTAGCAGAGTTATGGGCCTGTAGTCATCTAGTTTCCCCCCACCACCTTTGTCCTTTTTCAACAGAGTGATCACGCCCCTGGTGATCCGGTCGGGGATGGACCCCGACCGAAACCAGTTGTTGAACACTGCAGTCAAAATCGGAACAAAGATGTGCGACAGCCTCAAGTACAATTCATAGGGCAAACCATCCAAACCGGGCGACTTGCCTCTGCCGACCTTCTTCAAAACCGCGTAGACTTCGCCCTCCGTGATCTCTCCCTCGCAGCTAGCCGCTTCAGTCGGCGAAAGCCGAGGAAAGTCAGCCAAATAGCTACGAAACTCCTCCTCACGGAGACCAGGCTCCTTGGTAAACCGGCTCTCGAAATGGCGCCGAAACGCCCCGCACATGTCGTCAGTGGCCCGAAGAGTACGCCCCTCCGGGGATTCGACTTCACGAATGTAACGATCGCCACCTCGACGGACCTCTTCCCTGCGCAGCTCTGCGCCCAAGTTCACCGCTTCGGAAGACATCTTGCTTAACTTATGTCTAATTACCTGGCCCATGTACCGCTCGCTATTCGAACGATCCAGGGCCTCCTTAGCTAAGGCTATCTCTAGGGGATCCCCCCCAGCCACCGCCCGGGTGTAACTAGCTTTAAGCGTCTTCACCTTATCAGCTCTATCTAGAGTGAGCCGTTTGCTGAAATCAGTGGTGAAGGACCTAATCCTACATTTAAGGCGTTCCCACCACCTGTTCCCGATAACCGCCCCCACTAGCTCCCGCTGCACTAGTCTAATTAGCTGTTCCCGAAAGTCCTCCCTGCCCAGTAAGGACAGATTGAACTTCCAGTAACCAGCCATTCTAGGCCTACCGTCTAACGCCACCCGGGCACAAACGAGTTTGTGGTCCGAATAGCCTACCCAGTGGAACGTAGGGCAATCTAACAGATCTATGTCGGCTCTTCTAACTAACATTCTGTCAAGGTAGCTGACTACCTTGTCACAAGGCCAATTAAGAGCCCACGTCCACATTTTCCCCCCGGGATGATCGACCCGGTATCTATCGACGAAACCATAATCGTCGATCAGATCAACCAGGCTACGATCGCCCCTTCTCCCGCTAGCTCCCCGCCCCCTGTCTAACTTGGGGTCCAGGATGGCATTCCAGTCCCCCATTAAAACTAGGCGCGTTGAATCCACCAGGAACGGCCCCAACCGCCGAAAGAACGAGACCCGCTCCTCCCGGTCGTTGGGCGCATAAACCGCAACGACCCGGAACGAACCACTTTTCACGGCAATATCGGCCACGATCAACCGGCCCTCGGCATCGGTATGCACAAGGTCCACCTTCGCATCAAGAGTACGCCTGACAAGCAAAGAAACTCCTCTGGCAGAACGGTCCCCATATGCTGAATAGACGACAAAGTCATCCTCCAGCACACACGCATCGGAACTGCAAACAAAGTGGGTCTCCTCAATCGCGGCAACATCCACATCCAGGGACAGAAGGTCCCGGAGCAGGCGGGCAGCCTTACCCCGATCCCTTAAGCCCTTCACATTTAAAGTTGCTATCTTAATAGACATCTTCTAAGCCTGCAAAAAAGAAAAGCAGAAGTGCAATGAACCTACTCACATACAGGACGGAAATCTGCGGGTGAAAGGACCCCGACGGATTGTCCCAGGCTCCCCACGCCTAACTCCGACGTCATCCGTCCTTCTGTGACAATCCCGCCGACGTCCGTGGGGTAGGTTAATTTGATGGCTCTATATAAGGAGGGGTGGAGTAAAACTGGGACCCTCCCAGAGCAAAATTGTCTTAGATTTTTTAAGTTGTGGTTCTCCAGTTCGAACATCCTTATATTCGGGAACGCCGCCCTCGCTTCGTATAGGTGATTCCATACTTCGAGCTGGTTCCCGGTTTCTCTTATGCAAGTTATTACACCTGGAGCTCGGGGGAAATTTTGAGGGTCTTCGATGTTTTTCCCCTCTATAGTCTCCATTTTGTAGAGTCCACCTAGAAGGGTTTTCCTCTGTTTGGGGAGGCCCTTTTTGTATTCCTCTTTATCTACTTTGCAGATCCATTCCGGACCAGCAAAGGTCTTTCTCTTTCTTTTCTTCTTTTCCCTTGATGGATGAGGAGGGGAGGAAGTGGGTGAGAGGGGAAAGGTGGAAACTGAATTACGGGGGGGAGTGGAGGGAGAAGGGTGGGTAGTACTGGAAGGGGAAAAAGAATGACGTCTGGTTCTTGTTGGTTCTTGGGTATTTTTGAACGAAGCAGGGACGGAGATTGCCCTGGACTGCTCCATGACCTTCTCCGCCCTACCACGGTCATGATGTCTTTGTGGAGGTTCTTCATCATCTTCCTCCCTTGACCTCTTGAGGGATGTAGCTCTGGGTGGAGGTGTTTGTTCTACCTCCATTTGATCTTGTTCCGGTTGCTGCTGCTCCGACTGTAGGGGTTGTTGCTCTTCTGGCTGCCGGAGCTGTTGCTGTTTGTGTTGAAGCAGCTGCTGTTGTTGCTGCTTTTTATCTCCTTTCTGTCTTGGAGCTTCCACCTGTTGCCTCTCTTTCTCGCCTTTTTGTTCCGGGAGGGGCACCTTCTTTGCCCTCTGTTGTGGTGGCGTTTGCTGCTTCCTTGGGGTGTCTTCCTTTTTGGGTGGGGTAGACACGTTCTTGGGTTTTTTGCCACCTCCTACCACTTTCCAAGTTCCTTCAGCATCCTTTGGGGTTGCTTCAGTTGTCGGGGATGCTGCCACCACCGCCGCTGCTGTTGTTGTCGTTTTCGATGGTGTGGGCTGCTTTGTAGGTGGAGGGCGTTTAGCGGGGCACTCTTTAGCCATGTGGCCAGATATCCCACAGGACCAACAAGAAGGCCTTCTGCCCTCCACCACCACCAACATTCTTCTTTCTCTACACAGAAGAACATTGGGAATCTCCATAAAACTTGATCTGGTTATTGTGACCTGTAGTTCAATATCGCCTGTTGCAATCCCCGATTTCCCGGTTATTGCCTTCACCTCCTCGACACTGCCAAACTTTGAAAAGTATGCACCCATTCTATCGGTGGATACATCCACGGGCACACCATGTACGGTAATCCGTGTCCTCCGTGTGTCCATGTATTCCGTTTGCAGTCGCAGGTTTTTCGTTGTCAATATGTTTCCGGCTATTTGTTTGGCATCCTGCTCTGTAGGAAGAAGAATATCCCACATGGCATTTGATCTTCTTGCCAGCACTTTGGGAGAAATTTGTAAGACCTTTAGGACTTCCTCCATTGTTTCTCTGCTGACTCCGATTAATTTCCGGCTTTTTATGTCGGAAGTCAGCAGGGATACTGTTTTCTTTTTGACTGCCATAAATGCCTCCTCAATTGTAAGGAATTCATTTTCCTTAAACGTATCCTTCAGTTGAACTCTTAACTCCTCATAATATTCGGCGTTTTTTCCCCTGGGTCTATCTTCAGCCCAGACACTTTTTGCCGAGGACACCGGCGGTGTTATGTTGTCATCGCTCATGGCGGCCGAAACGACCACCGCGACCGATTGGACGCCTTTTAATTATTATTTTTTTAAATGGAATATCATTCCAACACGGAAGCAATGTCCAGTATAAACCAAATAAAATCAGAAAGGAAAAACGGGACAAACAAAAAGACAACCAAAAAATAATTCGATAATAAAAGTAATACAAACAAAAACGGTGGGGAGGGTAAAAAGTAAGAAAGGAAATCAACAAAAAACACAAGTATATCTTAAGAAAACAAACTGAAAAGACAGACAAAATTTTTTTTTTTTTTTTTTTTTTTTTTTTTTAGGAAAACAAAGTAAATCAAATAAACAACTTATCAGTTAACGTATGCTCGTCCAAGGATCAACAAGACTGCAAACAGGCACTGGTGAAATGCTGTTCTCCCCTGAAATTTCGAATGCTGTCCATCCTTAAAAGTATGATCTGTGAAATCCTTAAAAATATGATCCGTCAATCCTTAAA
Organism: Acanthosepion lycidas; assembly: GCA_963932145.1. Lineage (NCBI taxonomy): Eukaryota > Metazoa > Mollusca > Cephalopoda > Sepiida > Sepiidae > Acanthosepion > Acanthosepion lycidas. The sequence continues at coordinate 9,891,303 of OZ010583.1, forward strand.
AGTATGACACTATACTTTGATCCTAAAACGGGCCGAGTAGCTTGGATTTGGACGAAAAAAAGGAGCTTATCATATTTGGAGCGATTCATTCAAGAACTCCCCGGCTAGATGGAGTAGAAAACCGTAGATATTAAATTAATACAATTGTTGTTCGGTGTTTGAGGAAGCGCTGCATAATCCGATGCTCACGAGGTACGGTTTGGCATCAACGATATTCAACTAGTCGTCTGGTTTCTCGCATGTTGCTTGACTTAAATCTGCGAGATCAGGAGTTGTGAAGGTCAAGGCCGTCTTTCTAAGGAGCGGCTAATGGCGACCGCGACAACTTATCCAGGCCAACCTGCTTCAGCGCTTCCCAGAACTCCGACTCTGTAATGGGACCCTCGCACCTAGCCGCTTCAGCTGCCGAAAGGCAGGGAAAGTCAGCTAAATAGGCGTCGAACTGAGCAGAGCTCAGACCGGGCTCCCTGGTGAAAAGATCCTGAAAGTAGTCCCGAAACACCTCACATATGCCCGCGTTTGTAGTCACGGTCCGCTTATCCGTCAACGTGACGCATGCGATATGTCGCTTAGACGCGCTTCGATTTTCCTCTGCACGCAGTTCAGCGGCCATATTCGTTGCCTCAGAAGACATTCTTTTTAACCTAGCCCTAACTACCAGAGCTTGATCCTTCTTGATAAGCAAGGAGGACAACTCTGCCTTAGCTAAAGCTATGTCCCCACTAACACGGGATTTCACTGCCCGATCGACTTTATCTTCTAAAGCAGTTTACGCCGCTAATCTATCTAGATTGAGTCGACGACTAAAATCGGCTGCAAACGTTCGAATTTTAGATTTTAATTTGCCCCACCAGGCATTTCCCACAACCGCACCCGTCAATTCCCTTTGTATCATTAGTAATAGCTGGTCCCGGAAACCCTGATCACCAAAAAGGGAACAGTTCAATTTCCAGTAACCAGCCAATCTAACCTTAGGCTTATCTAAGTTTACACGGACCCGGACAAGCCTATGATCCGTATAAACTATATAATGGAAACTTGGACACCCTAAGAGCCCTACGTCGACTCTCCTAACTAAGACCCGGTCCAGGTAGCTCGCAAGCGTCCCGGGAGCCGAGTTGCCACTAGTTGTCCAAGTCCATGCTACGGCTGGAATCTTACTGGCGACTTGCAAAAAGTCGCCCCTTTTAAGGAAAAAAGAACCGCGGGAAAACTTGATCTTACATAAAAAATATGTGATTGGTTAAAAATTAACCAATCACTACACTCGTACTAAACAGAATAGGTAAGTATGCTCAGAATCAAAAGATCCAAAGGAACGACTGCGATGCCTAAATTGTCCTATACAAAGGTAGTAGTAATTTATTAGCCAATCGGAGGAGAATAAAATGACTTGGAGTGTATATGTGTGTGAAAAACATAGCAATCGCTATACAAAAAAAAAGTAGGTGATTTACCATCTCTAATGACTCTTACTTTAAACAAAAAAATATTATCAGGAAATAAAAAGGTTTTGAATTAAATTTCAGGACAATAAGTGGGGTGTAACATATTTAAAAAAAAATATTTTTTACCAAAATTTTCTAAAAAGAAATATTTCAAAAATAATTTCATTCATTTGTGAATAAGTCTTGAAAATTTCATTAAAATCGGACAATTACTTTAATTTTACAAGAATTTCCAAATCAATGGGTTTTCAACGGGAAAAAAGCGGAAAAAAAAACAATGTTATTTTAACAGCACCGCGATGACGTAAAAAAAAGAAAACTTTAACCAAAATTTCGAACGTGTTAACAAATATTAAAAAATATCAAAAAATAATTAAAATATACTTTGGTCTTTCATCTTAATAATAACATAAGCATTTTGACGATAAAAATTTATTTTCGTTAAGTTTGTGGCATTTGTTTATTACGCTATGCTGTTTTCCCGCGAAAAAGTGGAGGTACCTATAACATGTAACGACAATTACAATGTTTTCTGTTGTGATAATTAAGACAATGTCATAAGGAATGTTTGTGCAGGAATGTTGTTAGGAATTGTTGGTACTTTTTGATTGTTAAGAAATTTAAAATGATTTGGTTTCTGCAAGGAAAGAGAAATTATATGTGGTCGTTCATTTATGTACATGTGTAATTTACAAGTAAGAATAAACTTTATCAAGAGTTGCTTGCCTTTGTCAGTGTAGGCTAAGTTGGTGGGATATACAATTACTTTTTAGTAGTGAAATTGTTTCACTTTTCAAGTCAACTGTAGATGTTGGTTAACATGCGGACAATGGTTGATGAATGTTTGTTGAGATCTCAATATGGTGTGTGAGTCAGTGAATTGCCACGCGTGTAGTTTGGTAGCATCTCGTTGAACTCCTGTCTGAATTGAGTCAGCTTCGGTTAATTTATTGATTTTTTTTGTGTAGCGAAATCTGCTCAAAAGAGCTTGGCGGGAAATAGGATTCGTCTGGAATTTTGCTACACTTTGGTGTTTATTAACCAATAAAAAGATTGGAATTTTAAAAACGTGATGATGATTGGTTAAAGGCTTTTTAGAGAAAAATACATTTTTTCTGAAGGGGGTTAAAGGCTAATGTGGACGATTCCACACAATGATGAACCTTCCGTTGTATTTTTAACCAAAGTGTACGGAATGGGTTGTTTGAGTCTGGACGATATATAGCCAAATAGAAGAAAGTTCAATTTAAATGTCCAGTGCAGGCGTTGCGTAGTCGCTGATTAAGTCTAACAGTGAACCTTCCGTAATATTTAACCCAAGTGTACGGAAATAGGAGTCTGGACGATAAAGATGCAACTTGCTAAACCAGGCGAGTTAGGTTGACAGGAAAACGCCTATAATTGATAGTTGAAGATAAGCAGCGAGAAATGATGGTCACTAGAACGAAATGACGGACCGCTGAATAAGCTTCCGGTTCGACTCAAGACGAAAGATGTCAGGAGGGATATCTGACCGTATGAATTAACTAATTATTATGGCAGAAAATAGTAACAATTTTGCTGTAGTATCCGGTTAGTTGCTGGTTAAGTCCAATGACGGACCTTCTGTAGTATTCAAGCCAAGTATACAGAATAAGTTGTTTGAAGTCTGGACGATATGCATGCAGCAACTTCCTAAAGAAAACAGGTGAGTTAGGTTGAGGTAGAAATACCGGAAATAGGGACCAATGTATAGCTGGAGGTTCAGAGCTATCGTAAGCATGTCCATTAACGCAGACCAACCAGGTGAGTTAGGTTGAAGTAAGGTCCGGAAGTAATAAAAGCCAAGTATAACGGAAGATAAGGGTCCGTGGTAGCCGGAAGTAGTAAAGGCCAGGAATGCCGGAAGATAAGGTCATTGGTAGACGGATGTGGTTTAGGCCAGGATTGCTGAAAGTAAGGATCCAAGGTAGCCGGAAGTAATAAAGGCCAAGATTACCAGAAGTAAGAGTGGATAGAAAAGTTTCCAACTGGCGTCCAGTTGACAGAACAAAAATAAATTTACTGTAACTCAATATAGAATCCGTACAGCCCTACTTGGTCACAAAGACCAAGGTGCCTGCATTTCGCTTCCTCCCCCATCCTAGGATTAACCTCACCACCCCCCGCCCACTGAGCCACCAGGTTGTGACATAAGGTCGGTTTTTAACGCTAGGCCTGAGTAAGCGTTGGTGTAAGCATGTCTAAGCTGGTCTTAGCTTGTCATAGCTTTCTAAGCTGGTCACAGCCGGTCATACCACCTTTACGGAACAAGAACGAGTATTCTGTTCACGCAACAGAGAAGGGGGGGGAGAAGAAAGTCTCCGGCACGGAACAGATACTACAACCGCGGCATCTACCCCGACGGGAAGTTCCCCATCCCCCATCCTCTCTATTTACCAACCGCCCCACAAGGCAAGATGTGGCACAAAGACAGTTTTTAACGTGGGGCGTTCCGATCCCGTAGACTCAGGCAAAAATTGCCGTAGACCCTGTATACACGGGGTCAGGTTTGTCTACCTCCCCAAACGAGACTCGAGATTTATTGCTCGAAAATACATCAATTGTGGCAAAAAGTCAAAAAGGTGGGATGGGTTAATTAAAAGATTATAATTCGTTTATTTACTAAGTTTAGCTTAGTCTAACATAAGACCACAGAGTGTCCAATTCATCACATTTAACGAGTTTGATAATAGGTGAGTGACTATTCACTAATTGGAGAGTCTTACTCTTACCGTAACTATGTAGAGAAGCGCCAGACGGTCTCATCAATATTTCTCGGAAACTTTGGAATAAACGAACAGAATCAAAAGTATAAACAAATAATATGTCTATTTATTCGACTTAGATTGGAGCAAGTCCTTTGTAATTTGGGTTGGCGAAAGTTCGTTGATTGGGTAGTTGATAGTTTACGTGTCAGACTTTGGTACTAGTCAGGAATGTGTTTACTTTGTTGCGGACATCAAATGCTGTGTTTTCTCAATAACCAAGTGGGGAAAATGCCTTAAAGCATATTACTGCTTAGTTTTTTTTCTCGGGACAGGCTTGGCTGGCTTCTCTGACTGACTCCTCTCTACTGCTTTCTGCCTCCTGTCTCTTTATATACACTTAAGAAAGCCTCCAAACTTCTTGGCGTGAAGCTTGGTTTCGGCTAACATAAAAAAATCTCTTTGTTCTTTTGATGGGTCAAAATTCTTTTATTTTCCAACGTTCTTTTCTTTTTCATTTTTTTTTTATAGCAGAAGTAATGCATGGAACCGCTCTTATTTTAGTAGATTTCTAGTCACAATAACTAAACCCTCTACCAACGAACTTCCGTTTTAGCTGTTCAGTCTTTTCTTCTTCCTCTTTTTTATTTGAGCGTTGCCGTCTTATTAGTTGAGAGAGAAGCATAAACAGAGTGGGTAGAAAGGGAGAGAGAGAGAGATTTTAAAGGAAAGCAAATGCTTTTTTTTAATTTGATTTTTTTAAATAATTTTTATCTCGGTTAGTTTCCTCTTGCACACCTTAGATGGGTCTGCCTGTTTGCTATATGTATTAATTAAGCTCCATTGTGGGAAATTTGTCCCTAATTTCCCACATAAAAAGGTTAAGGTTAAAGGTGACAAAATCGATAAAAACAACAACAGCTTGAAAGTTTAGAGCGGACAATTCTCTCTTTTTGGCGACTCAAACTCCTGCTCGGAGTGTAACAATAGAAGAAAAAATGTTTATTTACATACACAAAAAAGGTAAAAGGATATACACAAAATATGAGAAAAAGAAAGGAAGAAGAAAATTCCTTTAACTTAAAGGAAGAAAAAGTGTTCATGTAAAAGCTTACTCAAAAATATTTCTCTGGGCGCCTAAAAGTTCTTTAAGCAAATAAATTGTTCTTAAGGCGTTAATGCTCTCATAAGATTTCTTCAGAGCTCTGGTTGAGGGGGAAACAATCGGAAAATCCGCAGTTTGTAGTTGAGTGAGTTCGTCGGCTGATGACGGGAGTTTCAAGGTCCTAGGAAGCAGATCACGAGTAGTTATAGTGGAGGACCGACGTTCTGTATTTAGAGACCAGCGTGTAGATTTCTTCCTTGAAACAGGTTCTGAAGGTGACTGGTGTTACTGTCGCCGATCTGATGTTATCACAGACGATGTCAAATATTCACTGCCAAAGAGGCGTATATTCTCCATATTTATCGAGACGAGAAGGCTCAGAAATATCCGGAACTTTTCCCTCCAAAATTGCTATACAATTTCCCTGCCCTCTCCTTCGTCAGAAAATATATTCTTATCTCTGATAAGAATCAAATGTTTGGGCGCTGGTTGTTGGAAGCAAGGGTCTGACAAGTTGTGAACGTTACCCCTCGACTTTATAGCACCATGGTCAGGGCAGGGGTGATCAAATTCCTTTTTATATTTTCCAACTCTCTCGTTCGTCAGAAAATATATTCTTATCTTTGATAAGGATCAAGGCTTTGGGAGCTGGATTTGAAAGCAGGGGTGAAAGTCGGAGTAAAGATCGGAAAAGAGGCTAGAATGTGAACTTGTAAAACATTGTAGTAGTGGTTCTCAAATTAAATTCTGATATCGTCTGATAAACTCACAGCCTGTGAAATCAGTTCTTTTGTCAGTATTTCAACTTGACAATAATTAATCGACTATATATAGTCCTAATAAACACAGTCGGTGAATGCCATTCGCATATATCGGGCTTCCCAACGAGAAAAGTGTATTAGTCCTGCCATCGAGTAGTTCGTCAAGGGTCAGTAGCATGAAGCTAGTCATTGCCAAATTTCTCAGATTCCAAAATGTATCGAGCAATCAACCCTCCTTTCTAAATGATTTGAAAAAGGGGACCAGCAGATTTATTGAGTTAAATATTTTAAAGCTGCCTTCCCTGTCTAGTAGCGACACCAACATACTCTTTTGTTTTACTATTATAGATACTAGTGAGTTGTAATTGTACCATATTCTATCCAAAGAGTTGGCAGGTAAGCTGAGGCCATGCTGTAACCTAGACTGAAATTTTAAGTAGCAGGTTCCTAGGTGCATAAGGATCACGAGGCAATAAACCGAGTGGGTTAAAGTGTTTTTTCGTGAATTTAGTGTGTACTTAGACTCAGTGGAAACGGGCCGAGCAATAATTGAACAATACTAAATAAAACCCAAACGAGACATGATCAACAGGACGAGAACAATTGACTCCAATAGAATAAATAAGGAGTTCCGTTCGAAAGATCGATGAAGGCACAACGAGCGAAACGTTGTGATAAAAACAAGAAAGATAAGGACAATAGTCCACATGGAAATAATATAACGCCTTGGAGATGTTCATAAAAGAGCGAGTTCGCGCCTTTCGGGAAGTTTTTTTTTTTTTTTTTTTGGCAGCGGTCAACACGCTTAGAAGAGTGCCTTTAAGCAGAAGGGAGTGTGACAAGAGACATTTCACGATAATACACTACCAAGTTGCCCCCTGCCTTTATTTTGTTGTTTCTAGTATTATCGTCCCGTAAACGTTCGAGATCAGAGGCGTCAACTTCCAATCAATTTTTCCGGTGAAAAATAGGAAAGAAGATAAGGTTCAATACTATTTGCTGTTTCAAGTTTTCGCTGGGGCTTGAAACATATCTCACATAGGTAACGGAAAGAGAAGACAAATGCAATAGATTTTTGTCCAGAAAGTTGAAATACCATTGCCACTTGTTTTTTGTTTTTTTTTAATGCAATATTTTTTAATCATTTCATCTCAAGCAAGGCGATAATACCACGAGGATGCAAGGGGTTACTGGGAGTGAAAGAGAATGAAAAGACTTTTTAGAAGGAACCGGAAACCCAATCGACCGTACTGTCCTGAGTATGACAATAAAGTACATCCGCGACTTGGGTAAAACGATAAAGTACATCCGCGTCCTGGGTATGACGATAAACTACATCCAACAGCAAGACCTCTGATCAGGAAATTTTGAGAAGCGTGGAACCAGCTCTTAATGGCTGGTGTTCCCAGGTCCACCCTGACCCGGGGTGGTAGCACCTGTTAGGGTCCCAGCTATGGGCAAATAGTTAACCCCCCCACCAAACAAGAGTCAAAACACTATGAAAGTGTAAAAATAGGTTTCAATACCAGCAATACTTTTTTGAAGAAAATAAATATTACTAGCAATACATTTTTGAAGGAAAAAATATTACCAGCAAAACATTTTTGTAAATAATTATTACCTGCATTTTGTGAAGAAAAAATATTACCTGCAATATATTTTTGAAAGAAAAAAATATTACCAGCAATACATTTTTGGAAAAAATATTACTAACAATAAAAATTTTGTCGGCATTAAATAACCCATTGAGGTTGATATGCCGTAAAACAAAACAAACAAAGCAAAGCCAATTGTAAACAGGAAACAAGGGATAAACCTCTTACTCCTACTCAAAAAACTGAGGGGGGCGTGAACGGGACAACAAAAAAATCTATCTACTCCCATTGAGGAAAAAAAAAAATGAAGAAATATATAATTTCAGAGGTTAGGCGGAGACATTAGAAGTATAGAGTTGCTTGGGATAAAATGATTTAAAAAAGGAGCTTATAATAAATTATAATAATTATATATTATAATTATATATAATAATTATTTTCCATGTTTTAGTTAACGAGGTCAGTCATAGTAAGTACTTTACTTTCTGCTGCCGTTCTTCATAGAAGATGATATGTGCAGTCAGGGCTGGTGCAAGGGCCTCGTTCCACCCACAATCTATGATACGCACTTTGTTCTGTTACTATTTGGTAATCGTTGTAGTCTTTCAGTTTTCTACTTTCATATTTAACCCTTTCACACTCCTCCCCAGTCTTTTGAATAGGAGTAGAAGGTTTATCACTTGTTTCCTGTTTAGGACTGGGTTTCTGGTTCCTTTTAAAGTCTACTTCAGTTCTATACTTCTAACATCTGAGTCTGAACTCTGAAATTTTATTTACTATTTATTTATTTATTTATTTATTTTTCTCCTCAATAGGAGTAGATAGGTTTGTCTATCGTCTGGTTCACACGCCTCCCCAGTGTTTTGTACAGGAGTAGAAGTTTATCTCTTGTTTCCTGTTTGGGATTGTGTTTCTAGTTCGTTCTAAAGTTTACTTCAACTCTATAATTCTAATACCTTAGTTTAAACTCTGAAATTTTATTGACTAATTATCTATTTATAAGACATTTTTTTATGTTTATACATTCTTTTTATAGATACAAATATTTAAGTAAATGCTCTGTTTATAATAAACAGCATTAGCAACATTTACCGGCCTGAATGTCCGAGAAATTTTCATAGAAAATATGCGTCCTCCGACAGGAATCGAACCTGTATCCTATACGGAACTGCCATATAGCTTGACATGCTTTTACCGATTGAACCACAGAACATATACTTAAATATTTGTATCTATAAAAAGAACGTATATACATAAAAATGTCTTAAAATAATTATCGGACTTTGTCCATTTTATTATTTATTTTTCTCTTCCATAGGAGTAGACAGGTTTGTCTATCGTCCGGTTCACACTCCTCCCTGGTCTTTTGAGCAGGAGTATAGTTTTATACCTTGTTCCATGTTTAGGATCGGATTTCTGGTTCCCTTTAAAATCTTTTCATTATCTTTCACTTCCAGTAACCCCTTGTGTCTTAGTGGCATTTTTGCCTTGCTTGGGGCGAATTGATTAAAACAATTCTACTGCTTAAGCAATTGGCAACCAGACCCATTTGCCTCTATCCACTTCTGTCCCTTCTTATCAGAAGCTTTTTCTTTTTTACTCCTTGCAGTTCACCTGAGCCTGTACTTCGAGGCTACATCTCCATGCATTTCTCTTCTAATCTCCCTCCTTTTCATTTTCAATCGGACCCATCCCCAGAGCCCTGTCCTACTAAGTCTGATTCAGAAGAGTTCGTTATTCTCTTCTGACTAATCTTTTTTCTTCTCTCCTGTATCCCGTCCACTCTTAGTCTATCCATCTTTATATCTTCTACTGTCATCGGTCTATCTTTCCTTCTATTTTTAACCTTTTTAATTCTCGCGTAGCTCTAAGCCTTTCTATATTTTTTTATTTCTCTTTTCTCACCCGGCATTCCTGTCTTCCTTCATCGGGCCAGAATGAGAAAACAGGGGAGGGTACTGAGAGGCTTTAACGGCTGCGTAAATGCGGAATAGCATAACACAGGGGGTCTACTACATACACCAGCCCGAACATTAACACTACCCAAAGACACCACGCACCTGTCATCTAGACATCAGAAATCTCTCCCTTCCACTTTACTTTCCCCTTTAAACAGGTTTATTAATTAATCAGTCGATGAATCAAACTTTAGTACCTGTTCCTACTCACCGAGGACCATTCCTTTTATTTTTCTTGTGTCATTTCTTAATTCATCTTTCAATGGTACGCTTATCTCAACTTCTTCAGGCTTCTATTTTTCTTTTTGCATCGCGCCTCATCAATTCCGCTAATGGAACTTGGTCGCTCGAGTTCTATTTTCATTCCAGCCGTATCGAGGTGACTCATTTATCGCTCCAGGACCATTAATCCTTTTTCTCTTCAGCTCCTGTTGGATCAATTCCAAATTGTCACAAACCTTTCCAATCGCAGTTGAATATTGTCTTTTGAACCGGTTTTCTTTAACGATCAAGAGGGGGTTCTCTCATTCTTTTACTTCGGATAATATTCAACTGCGATTGGAAAGGTTTGTGACAATTTGGAATTGATTCTACAGGAGCTGGAGAGAAAAAGGATTAATGGTCCCGGAGCGATAAATGAATTTGAAGATTGTAGTTAACAGGGAAGCAAGAAATCAGAAGGGATTTCCATTGGCGAGAAAATGTAAGAAAAGAAATTATTAGGATAGAATATACGGTTGCATCTAACTAGTTCATTAGTAAAACAGTGTGGCCTAGTTTCCAGAATCTAGTAACATACTTAAATTAATGCACTCGAAGCACTAAAGAGGAAAGCTCATCAGAACAATTACCATGGAAATATCTGTAGAAAAGACAGAGAGAAGTCACGTCAAGTCGGTGAGAAAGTGATTGAAGTCAAGATGTTGGGTCAGGATTGATTACATTACAAACACTTCTTTGAACTGTGTCAAGAAACTCGAGATTGAGGTGCATAGTAGGAGCAGCAAACCAGATATTCAATGCAAGGACGAATGGCAGGTTTATAAATGTGCAAGATGGATTCTGACGAGAAACATTGTCTGGCACGACACAGTGAATCAACTTTCCTAGTACTAGACCTAGCAATTGATTCAATATAATTACTCGACTTCATGACAGTAAAAAACGTGAGCCCAATAAGGCGCAAAGTGTTGCTTTCCTAGAGGTTAGCATCAGCCATGCTGATGGCAGGCTGAAAAAGTTCTATGTGGTGATTAAATAAAAGTAATCTTATTTTGGAGGTGTTAAAATGGACAAGTCGTTCCTTTGTCAGATGTCTCAGACTTGCCACTGACATGATTGAATGGTTGTGTCAACTCATAAATACCTATTTGAAAACTGATTATATCGCGAAGATCGTTGATGAAGATCAGAAACAACGTAGGTCCAAGGATAGAGCCCCCCCCCTGCATTACCCACTTCTACTGTGCTCCCTTTATTCTGCCCCTAACCTGAACAAATACCTTATGTTCCTGTTCAATTATAATTTCTTATTTCTTCTCTCATATACAGGGCTGTATGTAAAAATTGTTGTCTAAATTAGGCAAAAATAAAAATAATATTGACATCTCATTTTAACAGATGTATTTAGCAAAATTACACAAAAATATCTTGAAATACTAAAGAGTAAACTTATTCACTAAAATCGCCATTGGTTTCAACCACGGCCTCCAGACGACTTCGACTGTCCAGAAAAGATGCAGAAGATTTCCGAAGTCGTCTGGAGGCCGTGTTTGAAACCAATGGCGATTTTATTTGGTAAATTTACTCGTTAGTATTTCAAGATATTTTGTGTAATTTTACTAAATATATCTGTTAGAATGAGATGTCTCTGTTATTTTCATTTTTGCGTAATTTAGACGACAATTTATCCATCGCACCCTGTACACTTGAGTCAAATATGTAGACATAGGTCAGATTTACACTTGAATAAAAAGATAGACATAGGTCATATTTACACGAGTGTCAAAGAGGCAGACAGGTCTGGCTTACACAAGAGTAAAAAAGTAAGCATTGGTACAGTAAACAGGTGGCTCTTTTTGGTCACCTATTAACTTCACGAGGATGCAGTCGGCGTATTCCTGACCCCAAAAGATTTACGATTGCAAATAAGATTATTTTAATGGTGAGTATAGAATCTGTAAACGCTGACTCGAACCTGAGGCTAATTGGATCAAATCGTGACTAATTAAATTTTGGAGATAATTTTTTTTTGTGTGTAGGGCAGTATACATGATATAAAGCATATTTAAATCTGTCACAAGGCTAAATATGGAGAAATAAGTACGAGTTATTATGTTGCGCTAAATTTCCATGTGCAATGTCACTCAAGTATCTACCTTAACAATCAACATTTAAAACTTTAGCTTTTTCCTTGGCTTCAACATCGACCATTGGCAACAGTGAGAAATACGCAACTAACTCATTTGTCTGGTAGTTTTGTGTGGTGCATAGTGTATGTGTCCTTCTCTGTATCAATATATGGGGGAATTTATTATGTGGCAGTATGTAAGACATGTATATATTCATATACGCACATTTTTATAAGACTTTGTGCAATGCATGTATATTTTTAAAGATTCTTCATGTTCTCTTTCTACTTCGCCTCACTTTCTTCTTCTTTCTCTCTTTTTCTTTTTCTCATTGTCTTCCTTCTCTTCCTATTTCTTCTTGTCTATGCATTTTCATCCTTTCATCTTTCTGTTTCACCTCCTTATCACTTTCCTCCTCGTCCTTTTCTTCTTTTCCTTTCTTGTTGATCTTGTTCTTTGTCCTCTCTTATTTCCGTTTCATTAATACGCACTTTTCAACTTACACTTTTTTCAGAATTTGTTTCATTTTTTCTTGTCTTTTTTCTTGATTTTTCTCCCTTTTCTCTTCTTTCTCCATCTTCTTCTCTTCTTCTGTGCTTTTTCTTTCTTCTTCTTCTTACTTCTTATTTTACTTCTTCTTTTCCTATTGCTTCTTCTCCTTCTACTCTTCTTTTTTCGTCCTGTTCATTCTCTTTCCGCCCCTTCCCACTCTCTTCCTTCTTATTCTGTGTCCCTCCCTTCTTCTTTCCCTTTTTATCTCGCCCTTATTTCGTCTCTTCTTCATTCTTTCTTTGTCTCTCTCCTTTTAAATTATTTTCTGTTTTCTTCCTAATTTTCTATGTCATTCCTTTTAGTCATTTTCAAAATTTACTTGATTTCTACGTCCATTCCTCCTACTTCTACTTCTGGATTATCTGCTCTTCTCTTTGGACTCGTTATATGTTTCTTTCTCTCTTTCCCTACTTTCTTCTTTCCTTTCTTCTTTTCCTTTTGTCTTCTTTCTTTACATTTTTCTTTCTTTCTTATATATTATTCTTTTCTTGCTTGATTACATACTTTCCTTTATTTTCTACTTTCTTTTTTCTTCCTTTCCTTATTCTTTCTTTTTTTTCTTTCTTTATTTTTCTTTCTTTCTTGTTCCCAGTTTTTTCTTCTTTCTCTCTGTCTTCTTTCTTTCTTTCTTTCTTTCCATCTTTCTTTCTTTCCTTCCTTCGTTGTTCCATTCTTTCTTTTCTTCCTTTTCCTTTCTTTCTTTCCATCTTCTTTCTTTAGTTCTTCTCTTCTTTTTTTTCTTCTTTCTTTTCTTCTTTCTTTTTTATTTCCTTCTTCTGCGCTTTATCTCTTTTCTTTGCTTCTTCTGTTCTTTCTTTCTTTGTCTTCTTTTCCCATTCTTTCCTTATTCCTTTGCTTCTCCCGTTCTTTTTATCCATTTTTCTTCTTACCTTTCTTTATTTTTTCCTTATTTATTTCCTTCTTCCGTTCTTTCCAATGCTCTTGGAATCTAAGCCTTTCCAGTTTTAGGTCAACCTTATTTTCGAAGAGAACAGACGCTACATTCCGTTCATTTCTGTGTTGCTTATACAAACAAAAAGAAAACTAACACTTCCTGATTTCCTTTTTTTTCCCCATGATTTTTTCGTCATCAATTAAATACAAACACGTATTCCACTTCAGACACAAAATAAAGTTTGGAAATAAAACAAAACAAGGAATTACCAAAGAAGTAATAAATTGTAGATGTTAACAAGCTCGTGGGTTTTTGTGTGTATTTTTTAGGTGAAGGTGCATGTTCAATATATAAACAAAGAAGATAAAATACGCTAAAAAAACTTGAGTTTTCTGCTACGGACGTTTATTTCTTTTATATTGACTGTAGTAAAACAAAGTTAAATGTCACTTGCTTGAGTATATCTGTTTTTCTGTTTGGTTTAGAAATAATTTATGGGAAGTAAGGATAAGAAAGGGTAAAGATGGTCGAGCTCAAGTCAGCTTTGCGCTGTGTTGGAAAGACCGAACTTTTACTTCATGAGTAGGGCTGCTAAAACACGTCCGACGATGTTGTTCGTAGGTGAATAAAGTCCAGTCGTCAGTAGACCGAGGATACTAACATCCCCTCAGTGGGAACGCTATTATCGCGTGGTTCACATTTTGAAGCCAAGAGGAGAAAGAGAAAGATTCTGTCCTTTCCGGAAGTGGGGTCATAAAATCGCACATGTGACCAGGAACACTTCCGGTTTCTGTATAATTTGCATCATAGGAAAGTGAATTTATTTATTTATTTTTATTCGTTATTATTATTTTATTTATTGGTTTTATTTCATTTTTCTTACAAAACCACGAAACGTTAGAAGCCTCTCACTATTCTATCGCTATTTCAATGAAAAAAATGTTCACACAAGCTATATACATTAGTTCCACCAGTTCTAACTTTCACGGTTCGGGCCCGCCATGCTACGTACACTGTACCGAACTACCCTCGTATTCCATTGATGAAATCTAAATTCCACCCGAACAACTTATTCCCATGAACTGCTGTTACTTTGTGGAATTGACTCCCAAGGGGATGCTTTCCTGACTACTGCAACTTTAACCTCTTCAAGTCTAGCATTAATAGTTATCTTATCCCATATAAATTGCACCTCATACTCTTACTGCTCACACAACAAATTCCTTCGGTATATCTCTATCTCAAGTGGCTCTTGGGTCTTGTATAGAATGAACATTAATAAAAAAAAAATTCAATGTTTTCACAATCAAATTGGTATGCTGTTACAAAACGAAGTTAGAAAACTTTTCAGGGTATTTAAAAGAATTTGTTTTCATCGCAACAAGAATCTCAGATTTCCCATCCATATTAATGGCCCCACGTTGACGCCGGAAAAATAGGATTTTTAACAAAAATCACGAACGTTCTAAAACAAACAAACAAAAAAATACATAAAAAATCATTTTGACCTTAATAATAACAAAAATTTTGATGATAACATTTCGTTTTTAGTAAGTTTTGGACGTTTTTTCATGATATATGCTCATTTTTGTTTTGTCGGATCTTCGGAGGTACATGTATGTACTTCCGAAGGGACATTTTTGAAGTGAGGAATTATTTACTAAAACGTACAGGAAAATGGTTCTACTTCTAAAATCATTATTATTAGACTAGTATTTCATAGTAGATTTCAGAAGTATTAGAATTAAATTTGTTTAAATTTAAGTTCTAAATTTAAATGTAGAATTGAGTTTACTGCCATTTTCTAAGTATTTTCGTGAATGTATTATCCACACCTTCACAATAACCTCATATAAAATGTATCAACTTCAAATCTTGCCAACTTAAATATTAATTAATTCAATACTGAACATTCGCACAGGTATGATATATCTGTGAAGTGAGGATGAAAAGTTCTAGGCCTAATCAATAAGTGACCCCAATAACAAATTCTGATGTTTATCCTTTGTTCAGATAAATGGCTTAATCCAACAGCAACACCCCTCATTTATATATATATATATATATATATATATATATATATATATATATATATATATATATATATATATATATATATATTAAAGACGACAGACACGGTACTACGATTAAGCTTTTTATTTAATTATTATTGTGTTCGTCAAACAAGTGTTTTCTTTTCTGGGCAAAGAATGCGTAGAAACTGTCCAAATATTTTGTAATTCCGAGCGCTTTCGGCTATACTTTTAACCATTATCAAGGATGATTTTATTTGTTCAATTTAATTGGGTGTGTTGGTTGTGTGAATGTTTTTAGTGTTATAGAGATGTTTTATTTTCCGAACACAGCACATTGTGGCCATGTTTGTAGTTAATTTTATAGAATGTTGGCTTTTTCTTTTCTATTATTAAGGCTTCCATTATTCTTAATCTTTTTTTACATGTGAATGAGGTTATTATATTTGTATTTTCTGCTAGTATGTTTCAGATAGAGTCTGGTAAGTTTGTGTGTGTGTTTAAATGGGTTCTGAGGAAACTGTGATAGTAAGGCGTCTGGATAGGCATGTAGTCGTGTGATCGATGTAATTATTTATGAATTCGGTTTGATCAGGAACACAGTTCTTTAAGGGATATTTGCAATTTTGATTTTGCTGATGTGTTGTTATTTTTTTAGGATAAGGTTAGCTGTTTTAAATTTTTTGTAGTAGATAATTAATTTGATTAATTAAACTTCCTAAAAAGAGCACACCAGAATTCATCTTCTCGTCTATTCTTCTTTAAAGAACTCAATAATGCAAAACAGACACTAGTTAGCAATGGCTTCCCTAACCACCTTATAGACCACCAAATTAGACTATTTCTTCCCAAAGTAAATAATAATGGTAGTGGGCAGAGTAAAAAATAATCGGTGGAATGTTCTGGTATCATCTTTGGGAAAAGATTATGTTGTGGTCTAGCGTCTGTCTGACACGAAATGGTCGTTACATTTTCAGAAATTAAATATGAATTGTATTCTGACTAGGAATAAAAAAAAACAAGAGGAAGAAGAACATAGAGAAGCTATAAACAATTCTTCTGGCAATTCTTTGAAATGATGTTCTCGAAAGAATGAACAAGTAATGCCTCATAGTAAAATTTTGAAGATTTCTGGGATGAGAATGCATCATTATTTACATTATTTACACTCGGACTCATGTCCGCATTTTTGTTAATCACATTGTGATCATCATCATAATTACACACATACATACATACCTACACAAATTCAAATTTCAATAACAATCATTCATTGGATAGAAATCAACGCTGCTATCTTATGCGACAATTTTGAAATCGCTATATTTTCATATAGTAGATCTTGTGCACTTTTGGGAGAATCGGCTCCCAGAAGTCTCCCCAAAACTCATGCACTGATTGGTCAGTATCGACCAATCAGATTCTCTGTATGTGGAGAATGATTCTTCCCGCGCAGCACTCCTGATCCAATGACCATCTATAAAAACAAACACGAGTTTGCCTCTCTCTCTCTTTCTTCTCTATTCTTGCTGCAAAATGTAGCCCCAGAGAATAGTCGTCTTGACCTTGTGGTCAGACGTTAAAGATCATTACCAACATACGCGTACGTACGAAAATTCACTACGAACATTCACCACGAACATTCACCAAATACGAACGTCCGCACACACACATATGTTCACACACAAACAATGTTAACTGTTTATGTGCTTTGTAAATGTTTTGTTTAATACATATATTTGTTTATATATATATCTGTCTTGTTTGTTTTTCTTCCTTATCTTCAGTTGGACTTAATCTGAGTCCGACATTTTCATATTGTAGCTGGACCTTCTAGCAGGAAATTTAAACGCACGTGTTTTCTTTACATCTTCACTCCCACGGTCCTCTACAACATCATTTTCGCCCATTGTGTCTTCTGTAACTTTCTGGGAATTTTGTACCAAATCTTTTATTTAATCTACACGAGTGGCTGTTCTTGTTCCGTTTCCCATGTTTAAGAATATCTTATGCTGTTCTTTTTAGTACTACACAGTTCTGATTTCACTGAGACTGGGTTTATACTATGTGACCCAGAGATTGAACTCACAATTACTGTCACCAAATTCACGAATCAAAGATTTAATCTGCAATCCATAAGACAATCCCGAAGCTACAACTTGGAAACTTAAACCTTGCCTCTTCCTTGCTACTGTTACCTTTGCTGCTACCTTGCTAGCAAGTGATTGAGGAGTTCTGAGTTAAAAATAGAAACAAAGAAATTAATCCTAGCTGCTCAAGATTAGAATCTGCCAACAAGATCCTGTCGGATACATATTTTATTAAATTTGACAGGTCCAAAGTTTTACTTTTGTGCAAACGTTGACAAAAACATTGACCATCTAATATCTGTTGTACCCACCCCAAGTGAATTCAAATATAGATAGGGTATGGAACGACCTGTACTGGAAGATATGACAACATTATAAGCTTTATTATGGAGAAAAATAAAAAAAGAATCTGAACACAAACCACATTCAGTGTGAGAAGGTGAAAATATTACAATGGCGTCGGTCTTCCTCATGAAAATGCATTTCACTTTCGTACTGTGTACTTATGTTACTGTCTTTTGTAGAGAATTTTAAATCATCCTGTTCTTCACTTTTTCAACCATATCTTTTTTTTCTCTCTTATTAAATTATTTAATTTAAAGTCTTCTCGTATTGTCTCCTTAAAAGCTCTTTTTATTTCATTTGAGTCACAGCAATATCATTTTAGGTACTATTAGGTTGGTGCAAAAATAATCTCGTTTTCTCTCATATGTTACTATGTGAGAAAACGATATTATTTTTGCACCAACCTAATACTTTAACATACGGTCTACTGAGGTTTCCGTAATCAACACTGTGATATGACCGTTAGCATGTGGTCTACATTTCATGGTATGAATTTATTACAGATGTTTAACTTTTTTTTTAGCCTTTTGATCCTGATCGGTCAAAAATAAAATAACACATTTTACCGACTACAATACTGCTAAAAGATCTTGTAGTAGAGGTAAGCTGCACATTGAAGTGTAAAAATGCAGGTAGATTGTATACTAAACTGTAAATGACCTGGTAGGTCGCATTCTAAGGTAGCACGCTGAAGGTTATTTCATAGCGTTGATGATGGAAACTGTGGTAGACCACACCCATTTTCAAATATTAAATTTAATATTTTTCTTGGTTTTCTAGCAATGTGGATTTATCTTCAGATATTATACTTATTAAAATCTCAAGTTACCCAACTTAATCCCTCGCGCCATATCAGTTGTTTTTTTTACACTTGGTCTGAAGTTTCAGAACTATGTGCAAATTTAATATTATTAATTTCAATTAATTGATACTTAACAGTTAATAATGATTATTTATATCAACACTTAAATTAAAACACATCTCATCAGAAGATATTTTTTACGCTATTTTTTATTTATTTTATTTCAGCGTTATCTGTTTATTAACTCATGTGAATATCAAAGTTTAGAAATCAAATGTTCTCCAGCTGAATATAAACACCTGTATCGTAAAGTACAAGTTTATTTCAAGAAAGACGATAATGCCACCAAGATGTAAAGGGCGACTTGGAGTGAAAAAGAATGAAAAAAATTTAGAAGGAACCAGAAACCCAATCCCAAATATGAATCAAGGGATAAACCTCTACTTCTGTTCAAAAGACTGGGGAGAAGTGTGAACCGGACGATAGGTAAACTTATCTCCTCATATTGAGGAAAAACTGGAAATAAATAGTAAATAAAATTTCAGAGTTTAGACGGAAATGTTAGAAGTATAGAGTTGAAGTCGACTTTAGAACAGGGGGTTCTTGACCGGGGGTATCCATACTCCTTGGGGATATGGGAACCAAATGCTGGGGGTATGGGACTCGATTTCTGGGTATTATCTAAATATCTCACTAGATTAGTAAAAGTCTGTTTTATGTAGTCGAGATACTAAAAAAACTTGCATATTTATGTTCTCTTCGTTTTTCTTGTGTAATAAAACTGAATTATGACTTTATTTTGCTTTCAGTAAAAAAAAATATAAAATTATCAATGCTTACGTTTTGTTTTTTTTATGTTCTATTCCTAGCAATCCATATCTAAAGTACAGTAAATTCAAGCGATTGAAATATTTGGAAGACATACTGGCAAATAATAGTATGTGTGATAATTATTTCGACAGTCAAGTGAAGTGGGTATGGTACCATACTGGACAATCCATTGGGGGTCTGGAATCATCAGAAGGTTAAGAACCTCTGCTTTAGAAGATGTGTGGAATTTGCACATGTAGATTTCTCCTTGGAACAGGTTCCTAAGATGACTGGTGTTACTGTCGCCGACCTGATGTTATCACAGACGATGTCAAATGCACACTGCCAAAGAGGTGCATATTCTCCATATTTATCAAGATTAGAAGACTCAGAAACATAGGGAACATTTCCCTCCAAAAATTACTGTACACTTTCCCTGCCCTCTACTTCGTCAGAAAATATATTCTTATCTCATCAAAGATAAGAATATATTTTCTGACGGATCAAGGCTTTGGGAGCCGGATTGAAAGTCGGGGCAAAGATCAGAAAAGATGCTAGAACGTGAACTTGTAAAACATTGTAGCAGTGGTTGTTGGCAAGGATAGATTTGGTTATATAATTAGTTATCAGTTAGGATGAGATTGGTTAGTACTTCAAGCAATAGAGATGGTGGCTTTTTGCCGCGAGTTAATGCCTACCCAAGGAGTCGATAACTTCTACACCGGAATCGACTACCCCGCACTTAATAACAGGAAGTAAAGACACAACTAAATATTAACAATACAACAGCGGTTCTCAAATTAAATTCTAATAAAGGAACAGGAACCTAATTCTAAACAGGAAACAAGGGATAAACTTCTACTCCTGTGCAAAATGACCGAGGACGGTTGTGAACCGGACGATAGGCGAACATATTTACTCCTTAGTAACCCTCTACTTTGAGTGACTCTTCGGCCTTTTATTGAGTGAAAATAGTAAAGAACAAAAGATGCTGGGAAGGTTAAGATAGAATGGAATCTTCTCTTGCGTTAAGGAGTGGATTAAATTAGTTAAGTAGTGGACTTGGAGTTTCATTGGTTAATGTGGTGGCGTTGGTTGATGTGTAAAAACCTGTATGTAAGAAAAAAAACTGAACAAGTTGAACTAAGGAATATAGCCCGCCAGAAATAGCGATGGGATCTTGCAACGTTTTATTTGTGGGAAAGGGGTTGTATGACGGAAAGTAATTCATCATCCACAAGGCAGCGTAGACACTTTAAAATGTTATCTAGATAGACGAGGACTGGTAGCTCTAGTCTAGATATGTTAGCAATATTCCATTTTTGTTTAAGTGAGTTCGTAGGCCGACGACAGGAATTTCAAGATCCTAGGGAGCAGACCTTGAGCTGTTATAGTAAAGGACCGTCGTTCTGTCTTAAGAGACCAGCATGTAAATTGCTTTATCCACTGTGTCCTTGAGGACACATGGCACAATGGATAAAGGCGTTGGTTAGATCCAGTGACAGGACCCAAAGAGTATGAGTTCAATACCCGGTTAAGGCAGTGTAGAACTAAAGGCAGAGGGGAATTAACAGGAGATAACTGACATCCATTAAAACATGACACGTGAAACTAGAACAGTCTGCCCCAGTGAGCGAAATAAAGGGTTCAGTTCGACATTCCAACCACCTGAAGAAGGCCGGAGCGTACAACCGCTGAAACGTTGTGATAAATATGGCGACAAAGATGAGGACAATAGTCCGAATAATGTAAATAGTGAGAAAAAATAAATGTTTTCACTCCATCAATCCCACTGCTGAATATCTGTGAAAAGATTTATTAACAGAGGAAAAATATACAAATGAAAAAGGAAAGAATACATGAAGATTTATGTTGTCTACAAAAGATAATACAATAAATACATGAATGATACGAAATAATAAATGCCTTTGCCTTCATTTTTGTGAAATGATAATTCCAGGAGAGAGTTGTCCAAACGTGATTTCATTATGGTCGTCACTAGTTGTCTATCCAAAGAATCAGGAAATTTCTGTTTGTTAATTATTTTCCCATGGATATTGAAACAGCCCAGAAAATATCTAACCCCTCCTGATACGTTCTATCTATATTAGACAGATCAAACAAAAATGGAATATTGCTAACATATCTGGGCTGGAGCTACTAGTCCTCATCTATCTAGATAAAATTTTAAAGTGTCTACGCTGCCTTGTGGGTGATGAATTACTTTCCATCATGCAATCCCTTTCCCACAAATAAAACTTTGCAAGATCCCATTTCCATGACAAATGTTCTGGCGGGCTATATTCCTTAGTTCAACTTGTTCAGACCTTTACAGCTGTGACACTATTTACGTCGCTAGAAAGAAAGAAGAAAAAAGAAAGAAAGGCGAGAATTAAATTTAGGTGATAAAAAGCCATCACGAAAAGGACACTGAGCGATGTTGTTTTTCTGGCGGGGAAAAGTGGTAAGATTTTTATTTCCATTGTCGAGAAGGTAAAACACAGAATTTAATCTGATTTATGTTATGGGGCGGCGAGTAAGATATATCCAATCTAACCATGGCAATGATAAAAAAAGATTTTTTCTAGTTGGACAAGCTACCTCCCGCAGAATTCTAAAGAGATAAAAATAAAAATTAATTAAGCACGCACTGTCCGAGCAAAACAAAAGTGTCCGCTGACCACCATGAAGGAAAGGTTAAGACTTTGTCTATATGCAGAATATCGTTGAGAGGAGCATCTGTTTATCGTCAGGGCTGGCTATGATAGCGAAACTATTTTATCGGATCAGTAATTTGCACCAAGAATGCAAATACGTCCAAATGGCAACCCACTTGATGCTGGCGAAAATCTGATTGACGAATTCCAGGTGATTCGGTTAAGATAAGAGTCTAGGGTGTGAGGAAAAGGAAGAAAAAAAAAAGGGAAGATAATTTTTTTTTCTTTGAGCAAGATTTTTTAAACCGAGGCTAGTCTGGCCACACCCACGCTGCTGACCCCCCTTTGGGTGAATGGTGGCATGAGCATTAGGCGGAGGTAATCATGTGAAGAAGGAGGGGAGGCCTGTTGCACTCCCTGAAGGGATAGATGTGAGATGCCACTGTGAGAGAGAGGGGAAACCCGTTGACACCCTCTGAGGGCATGGTGAGATGCCAATATGAGAACAGAAGAAGGTGGGAAGACGAAAGACTTCCAAAAATGGAAAATAATAAAATTTTCCTGACCGAAAACAAAGAAGTGGATTGTGGGTTTAGAATTATCAAGGAACCTCAAACCCCGACAAGCCCACCCCGGTTTTGGTCGGCGTCCATATAAGCAGAGTCGCAGCGAGTTCAGTACCAGTTCGAGTTCCAGTTAAGTTCGCAGTTGGAGTTGCACCCGCCTCGCAGATAGCTGACTTGAAAGATTCCAGGCATCACGACCTCAACTTCTAGCCAAGAACAATTTAATTTTGAAGAACGACTTAGACTCATACCACCAAAACAAGTTTTACGAATATCGCCTGAAGATACACCAAGAACCAGTTTCTTAAAGAACAAACAACTTAAGATGTTAAGACTCGCCTAACAAACACAAAGTGTCACGAATCCATATAGCGGGTTTGGGAGAAAGACGCAGTCCTGTATTCAGCAACCAGATATAAAATATTGTTATCCTTTTTTTAACACATTTGAACTTTTCGAGTTATTATTTTATTTTCCTCTACATATACTTGTGCGGTGTTACCCTTGATCGAACTCGGCTTGCATTACGGCCCGGCGACTGATTGATTTCGTCTGCCTAAGATCAATTCACAACGTGGGTAGGTTAGACTGGAAATTAAAACAGTTACTTCGGTAACCAGACGTTGGAGGCGAGCTGGGAACGACAAGGCTGATACCGAATCTAACCAGATTCCCATCCGAATCACCAAAAGGTTAGAACGTCACATTTGGTGCCGCGGCCAATACCAAGCCAGTTGTTCGTCGCAGGACAGGATAGCACGACGGACGCGGCTAGGCAGACGTCACATTTGGCGCAGCGACACGAGGGGGACGTCACACAGCTAAGACCCGCTATGCAATTATCATCGTTCCCTTCATATTCCATTTGTAAGAAGGAAGTTCCACTTGGATAGCTTCTTCCTTAAAACTGCTACTTTGTGTAACAAACACCCAATAGGATGCTTTCCCGATCACTACAGTCTTAACCTCTTTACAAAAGCCATATTATACCAAAAATGGAGTGTTGCTGATATTAATAGAGAATCGTCTACGTATCTAAAATGACAAGAATTTTGTGGGAAAATATTTTTGAAAGGACAATTTTCCAGAAATTCCCCAAAATAGACATGCCAAAAACGCCACCAAAAACTGTGATGGAACTGCCAAGTCCTCACCTGTCTAGATAAAGTTCAAAAGCGTCCACGCAGCCTTGTGGGTGATTAATTATTTTCCACCCTACAACCCCTTTCCCGGTTAACCTTCATCTTTCTTACATAACTCCATAAATTGCACTTATTACCTTTACTTCTTGCGCTCATACATCATTCAGTGACTCTCCAACTTGAGTGGCTCTTGAGCCTTGATTGGCTAAACATTAGTAAAAAAATTTCTTCTTTGCAGGAAAAAAAGCAACTAAGAAATAAAATCTGCACATTGATTTTTCCTTCAGTTCAAAACCAAACTGGAAATACGAAAACTGTTTTTAATTAATATTTTTAAAATTAATAATGATAAGTTTCTGATCATAATTCCTAAGACCAACGAATGTTCGATATTTTTATTTATTTATTTATTTTTATTTTTTTATTTTTTATTTTTTTGTCAAGCAACATTTCATATGAAAGGAAACTTTTCTTGCCATTACTTACCTGTTATGTTAGACTGTTTGTTGAGAATGTGGGTCTTTCCGCGTGGTGGACCTACGATGGAAAAAAAAAGACGAGCATGTTGTCTATTCTTTTTTTTTTTTTTTGTATCGTCTTGGCTGGGGAGGAAATGACGTAATTCGTTAATGATTGGTCGCTTGAAATTTCAAGACCAGCAGTGGCAATTACTTAATGTGCCCATTTGTTGCGTGCTTGGCGAAATTCTTGCTTCAGGATCGCCTGCCGGAAGAGTACTTTTTCGGTAGGATCTCTTGGGCGAACAACTATGATGTTGCAAGACCGGAAACCTGTCATGACCCCAAGTCATAAGATCACTGACGAGGCGATCCTGTGCACTCATTGGAGGATATTTTGGTATATGTTACTATGACAAAGTGTGTGTGATATTTGAGGTTTCGGTATGTCTCTTTTTGTATTTGTATGTTCAGTTACAATCTTTCTGGAATTGTGTTAATTAATATTAAAAATGTCGATGTTAAGTGTTTTTAGGAATGAGTTCTTATAGAGTGGTCTACCTTTGACTGTAATATTTCTGAATCGTTCGAATGTTGATTTTTACTTAATAATGTAGTGAATATAGTTCACTTTGGATAAGCAAAGTTGTTTTTGGTTTGCGATCTGATGTCCACAGAGTTGGTTGAGTTTAAATTGCAAATGAGTCAGCATTGATGTACTTTTGCACGGTAAAGTCGTGATTTCGAGTGACGTGGAGTATGTTGGCAATTTCTGTGTGGATGTTCGTCTCTAATTGCTTTGGTCAGTCGGTGTTTTTTTTTATATATTTTGAAAGTCCAAAATCGGCTCAAAGATTTGGCGCAATTTTTTTTGCACGTGAAACTTTCAGATTATTGTGTCGTTAACCAATGCGATTTGTTGAGTCGCCTAGTACGGTTTTTTTATTGGTCGAAGTTTTCCGTACGTAGGCGTAAGGTATAGACTGTTCTGTTACTAGGGGTGATAGGTAGAAAAGGACGAGTCTACAAAATAAACGCACGTGTCTCCAATTCAACAACACGCAAACCCACAAGGTCCTCTACATATATATATATATATATATATATATATATATATATATATATATATATATATATATATATATCGTTTTCTAAACGGCTATAATACATCACATTCACGACAGAAACGGATAGACCAAAAGCATACGATTACGTATTCTTTAAATACTCAAAACGTGTTTGTACATCTGCATGATAATTTAGAATATAGGAACAAAGAAAGCAACCATTAATTCGTGGAAAAAGGGGAAATTAATTAAAATTCGATATTTATCTTAGCTATTGTGAATACAATATTTTTCCGTTCATATATGTAAATAATAAAGTAAAAGCTTCTCTGATCTAATCAGCTATTTCTTTCTTTTTTTTTTTCTTTTTGGAAAAAAGAAAGGAGCGTCAAGTATGGATAAAAACCCCTGAAGCATTTTCGTAACATTAACATAGAACTACTTCACTCTTTCTTCTAATCTTGGCACGGATTCAATGAACCAAACGAACACTTATAAAGGGTGTGAACAAATGCTTTCAGTTTTTGGCAACTATTCTTTTGATTTTTCATTCATATTCCCTTCCTTTGTGAATCAGCCGTTTGTATGACTAAGCGCACATCTGCTGATTTTTTTTAAATTTTCCGTTCGACCGTCAAGAAGGAGGTTCAAACACTGCTACTGTAGTTGTTATTTAATTTTTATTAATGTATTTTTAAAATTTTTGTTTACGTTTTATTTTAATCTATAAGGGCAGTATAAGGAAATGGAAATATAAATTTATGGAAAGTTGTTAATGGCGTACTAAAGGTATGACATAATTCTTGAAATTATCAATACGGTTTCGAATCCCGGATTTGCACCAAATCCTACCCGATTGTCTTGTTTATTTTCCTTGAAAGCTAATTACTATTATTTTAAGTTACTTTTTTTACCTTTTCATTTTTTTTTGTGGGGGGGGGGTTGTTTTGTTTTAGTCAATATATTTCATTTCCTCTTTTTATATATGAATTATGACGAAGCACAAGAGAACAAAAGAATAAAACAATTTTATATTGATGCTCTTTGGGAAAACGAATTCTGGTTGCTTTTTTTCCCATCTCACCTGTCATCTAGTCATGTATGGTCTTGTTACCCTCATGAAATAATAAGACAGGAGGAAAGTAGATTAATAAAGTCGATTCAACGTGTCTTCCGCGCAAAAAAATAGTTTTATTTTTAATACGAAGTAGTGCTGAAAAGCAATCGAACCGATAAAGTCAGGCGTACGTATGACCGACCACGACTGCCACTTTCGTATGCGGACGCCTTATGAAAGCTTGCAGTAGCGCGTAGGAAACTGGCAATCGTTGCCGGTCATATGTACGCCTGACTTTATTGTATAAAATATAATACTCGGCACGTTGTCTCGATATGCTCCTGCAAGAGTTGCTTTATAATATACGAGGGTTGGCTGAAAATTTCATAGTTCATATGAAAGAGTGGTAATACAGCTGTAAAGTCTTGCATGCACTAATTTCAACTCTTATTAATAACTACATTGTTTTTTCCAGGTATCCTGACATCTGACTTTTCAAAGAATAACTCAGAAGTAACGAGTAGCAACTTGAAAATTGACAAAATTTTGTATCGTGGTATTATCAAATACCTCCAGAAAAAGGGTTTAGCCCCCATAGACATTCATGTTGATATTATTGCTAAGTTAGCTTTATCAACAGTGCAAAAGTGGGTGACTGAATTTAGGAACGGAAGAGTCTTGAAGATGACCCAAGATGTAGACGTACTGCAACTGCCACCACAGAGGAAAGCATTTATCGTATTCACCAGAGGGTCATGGGTGATTGACGAGTGAATATAAATCAAATAGCCGATGCTATTAACATATCTTATTAGAGATTTGAGAATATTCTGCACAATGGACATAGCATGACGAAAGATTTCTACTCGGGGGGGTGTTAAAGACACCGGATCAAAAGCGCATATAGCTGATCAGATTACGGGAAAATCTGACATTGTTTGCAGCAAATCCATATGGCTTCCTTGAATGTTTCTTAACCCAGGATTAGTGTTGGGCTCATCACTTTCGGTCAGAGATAAACAAACAAACACCCCCTCTTCATTTGCTCCAAAGAATGTCATGGTCGTTTCATCTGCATGGAAGGCGATGGTCTCAGTTTTATGGGATGCAAAAATCATTGAGTTTATTGACTATCTTCAAAAGGGCCACACTATCTATGGAAAGTACTGTGCTAACTTGCTAAGGCAGTCACGAAAGGCTATCAAGACTAAACGCGCAAGAAGAATGATGAAAGAGGTCTTGTTTCATCAGGACAATGCTCCAGCACCCATGTCCTTAGTTTCAGTGAAACCTGTAGATGACTGTGGCTTTGAACTAGTTGATTATCGTCCCTATCTTCGTGATTTAGCCTCATCTGACTATCATCTGTTCCCCAAGATAAAAAAAAAACTTGGCTAGGAATCAGTATCGCACTGATGATGAGGTCATAAGTGATGTTGATGAATATTTTGATCAACAGAATGAAAGCTTATCTTCACCAATGGGACACAAGAACTACAGCACCGCTGGAAGAAGCGTGTGGACCACAAGAGGGAGCCTGTTAAAGAATGAACCTCATTTGGTCATATTCCATGAGAATTTCTTGGGCAGCCTATGAACTTTTCAGTCAACACTAGTATGGTAAAAATATAGTTTTAAGACATGCTATATTTATGGGCAAAAGTGCTCAATATAATAGTCAGAGAATATATAAATACAAAAGAAAACAGTGCGGTCAACACGATACGGCGGTAATCTGTTTTATGTTTGAATGTAATGTTCAGGCTATCAAACGCAATATTCAGGCCTGAAGATTGTGTTCAAGTATGAAACAGACTGTCGCAGCTGGGTGTTAACTTTATATATATATATATATAAATATATGTGTGTGTGTGTGTGTGTGTCTGTGTGTGTAATTGAATAAATTGTTTATTTTTATAATAATCTTTTCATATTCACGAATATTTTTCCGTATATCACAATTGTAATATACGGAAAAATATCCGTGAATATGAAACTAAAAGAGAATTTGCTGCCTAAATATATATATATATACATATATATATATATTATAAACTGTTATAATGGAACATGCAAGTTACCGCGACAAAGATGCATATTTGATTTGTTTCGATTGTTAACCGCCTGATGAGACGTCTTTAGACGTCGAAACAAATCAAATACATTTTTGTCACGGTAACTTGCATGTTCCATTATAACTGTTTATAATATATATATATATGTGTGTGTGTGTGTGTGTGTGTGTGTGTGTGTGTGTGAGAGAGAGAGGAGGGGATGTGTGTGTGTGTTCTTTCTTTTCATTAACCCATTAAAGACATAAATATCAGCTGTAACAACACGGTTATAAACAAGTGATTTATACAAAATCTTTCTGGCAGTGTCTTTTATAATAATACAAATATCACCATTTCGTGTGACTGTGTTTAACTCTGTATACGTCACAATTCATTACCTTAGATTTCGCTTCCATGGCAGAAATGACCAGGCAAATTTTAAAAAACCTAAAAAAAACAAACAAATTGGTCAATATTAGACACTGTTGTCATATGTAACATTTAATATACCTCCCGTCCTTTTCCTATTCTGAACATGATATAGCACATTATAGTCCTTGGTTAAGTAACCTGGATTTCAGGCCGAAGGCACGAAATGATGAAAAAACAATTTTTTAAATAAAATGAATCGCTGCTGACTCTCAGTAATCAGCAATAACTTCAAATAAGTTGGAAGAAAATATTTCAGAAATATTATAGATGAAAATCATGCCTTTTCATAACAGTTTTGATGGCCTGATTAATTAAAACCTCATTAATTATCATATGAATATACAGAGAAAATTGTTGGTTGGGAAGTTTAAAGTATGTCTGAAGTCCCAGAAAATAAATACACTAGAAATTAATCATGGGTTTCCTCTTGGAATTTTAAAAATTGACTTTAAAATGACTTAAAGGTTCTTTTTTCCGATATACTTTTCTTCAAACTTCAGAAATTTTAAATAAATTCTGTTTTATACGACCTTTACTCCTTATAATTTTCAGTTGAATTCCTTAAAACGATCCTTACCAGATTTTAATACATTCTAACAGATAAGCAACACTCCTGGGATGAAAATGTGTGAGAGACCCTGATACTTCTGAAGCCGTAGTCTGACTAAATAAGCAGCCATGAGATTGTGTTTTATTTATAAAAGAGGCACGCCTCAGCTGAAAACCGTTCCAACAGGTTACAAAGCAGGCATCTACACCAGATAAACTTTGGACGCCTGGCGTAATGCAATGGTTAGCAATTGTTCCTGGCTGACCAAATCGCTAGCGTAGAGTATCCTATCCACGCCAGATGCCCAACTGCTGCAGTCTTGTGTTAGACTAAGCGAAGTTTAATGAATAACTAAGAGCGCCTACCGTAGCACATTATTAGGAACCTCGTCTTATGGTGTAATTCATTAATGTAGTAAGTAAATCATATGCCACTGGGCATGCTATTAGTGTGTTCCTGTGCCAAACTAAGGTAATGTTGTACATAACTAAGATTAAGAGAAAATGAAGTTAAAAAATCATCTTATTTTCCAAGTGGGTGTGGATTGATTGTCTTAAAAATCAACATTCGAAATCCTGTTTTATACCTATGCACGAACACCAATCTTTGACAACAGCAGAAAATAAGTGACAATCTAAGCCACTGGGCACGTCATTAATATTTACTAATCTTGAAGCACTCGGTGAGAACCAAATTAACTAAATTAGTAGTATTCTACGAGACTAGATTGCTAAACATTGTTTCCCGATGTGTTGTCTCTCTCTCTCTCTCTCTCTCTCTCTCTCTCTCTCTCTCTTTCAGTATCATATCTTTCAAGTTGATCATAACTTTCCACGGTTTCTTCTTTTAATATGTGTAAACTTTGCCTTGCTATAATCGCGAAATAGCAGAGTGGTTTCTTGTCTCCTTCATTGAAAGTTGGCTTTCTCCCAGACTAGCTACGAACCAAGTTTAGGTAGCCCAGTCTATTCGGCTTGTAGGGATGCAAAAAGCGATTGTCTCCCTTTGGTTGAAATGAAGTCGTGACTCACTAGTGACGTCATTTCATAGAGTGTCGGAAGTGGTCAGTCCGTCAGTTACCTTCCAGGAGTCCAACCGAGTTGTTTGCTTTTTAGTACGGGCAAAAGCTAAATCTGTCTCACCCGGACCGAGACTAAATCTGACAATGTTTTCCTTAGGAAATATATCCTCACCAGATATAGAAACTCTCTCCGGCTCACAGTCTCCATGTTGAAGAAATAACCACGATTCACCGTTTTCCATTTGTGAAATATGTTTTCGCTAGTGACATGGGAGATAAATACAGCCCGTTGGTAAATATAAATATGGCTTCTCCCGAAACACAAAAGAATCATCTGGCTGCTTGACTTCCCTGTTGGAATTATTGCAAGTAAGACCAAATGTCTCTTTTCATTTTCACTACTTATTGTTGTATATATATGTTATAGTTTCTATGTGTGGGACAAATGTAAATGTTTGTATATACTTTTCTGTGTGACTTAGCGGTATGAAAACTTTCTTTGAGGAAAAAGTATGTTTGTCGTTCTTTTTCCTTCAGCTATTCCGTTCCATCCATGTATTAAGGTGTTATTATATCATAATTAATAATTCCCATAACGGGAGAATGACCTGGGAATATTCCTTTCTCACAACCATTAAGCTATTCACCTTATATCTGGAGGCTGAGAAAAAAAAGTGATGGATTCATGCATTTCCCAAAGATATTAGTGTGAACACAAACTATCTCAACCAGAATTTGAACCAGGCTTGCTGATTCCATTTTACACTCTTTTAACCATCAAGCCACCTACAATTCCACCTTATCGGTATATTTGAAAAAAAAAAAAAATGGAAAGGAAAGAAACAAAATGCATCAACAACAAATATTTTTCGTTTAAAAAAAATTAAGATGATTTTTTGTATTATTTATAAAACACTTACGAGGCGAGTTTTAAATAATTATTCTAAACTGTTACCCTTTTAACTAAATAATGTCAAATATACGTACGCTACCGTCATAATCGGAACTTCATAGGATTTTTATTTTTATATGCCCACCTGTGGCCCAAGAAATAACATTCTTCTCCCGTTTTCGATAGAGTTGGTTCTTCTGCAAGCATCAGATACTAGCGCCTACTTTCCAGAAGTCGAAATTCCAGTACATTAATTTACGTCTTGACATTCTTCACAAGCTTTTCGGCGCACCTCCAAGAATAAAAGGTGATTTATATTACAAGAGAAGGAAATGAAAATGTACCTATATTTATGACATCCTCATAAAATGGCTGTCGCGTTCAAGCTATAAAGGTCAGTATTGATAATGTTCTTTTTAAAAAAAAATCGATAATCAATCATCATATATAATGTCGGTTGATTGTGTGCAGGTTAAAGCCGCATCGAAACTGCGTTTTTCTGTCGCGATGTTGCATGTGCATGTATCAATATCGCGGCATCAGGAACGTGACTTACTGCCTGCCACATACAGTGCAACAAAATCAGTTCTGAATTGTGATAAATGACTTTTCATTTTGAAAAGCAGGTTCATATTCACTGCAATCTTGTTCATTAAAAAATAAGGTAGTGCAGACAAAGAATCTTTTCCATAAACAGTGGGTCGGTTTGTGAACTTTTCAGCACATCTTCGCACGCGTGCGCGCCCGTGTGTATTTGATTCACTTTATCTAAATAAATATATGTGAGTTGTCACCTCCAAAATTTGGCTATTGTTGTCAAATTACCAAATGCTTCTTGTATGTCACGGGACATTTCTCACACTCCTCAAACAAAATCAATCCATGAAGAGATAATTAAAATTATTTTCTATCATTTTTTTTCTTAATTTGAAGAAGCCATTTTACCTCTTATATTCTCCGAGTTTCGTAATAGCATATATATATATATATATATATATATATATATATATATATATATATATATATATATATATATATATATATATAGAGAGAGAGAGAGAGAGAGAGAAAGAGATAGATAGATAGATAGATAGATAGATAGATTTAACCCATTTTCAAACGTAACTCATAATTGATACAATAATAGTAAAAAAAACACGCTACCGCCTCTGTCTAAATGTTTGAATTACTTTGTATCCTTGGAAACAAAAATTATGAATGTATGTGCTTTTAAAACTCAATAAATTGTAAAATAAGTTATTCCAAAATTCGCTTGAAGATGAAACAGAACTAATGCTTTTAATTTAATATAATTGAATTTTAAGTTTTTGTTTTGTTTTTGAAACATGGTATTTCCTGTGTAGCGATGAAACCATATTTTTAAACCAGTTAATTTATTATATATATATATATATATATATATATATATATATATATATAATTTTTTTGTTGCTTCTGTTTTTTTTAATATATAGATGTTTATCTGTACGTTCAACTCCAAGCCAAATGGGCGTAGGCGGACAATATTTTTAGATATTTTTTGAGATAATATTGATTTAGTGATACAAGTCTTGCTAATTAATCCATAGCTGGTGTGGAGAAAAGCTGGATTCATACCACAGATAAAGAACTGTACAAAATAACAGAAACCACACCACAACAGCAACAATTAAAAAAAAAAAAAAAAGAATCCATCAACACATCTATAATATCAGGTGGAAATTTACTCTAACCATATATTTTTGCATTCACCTTTACAGTTCGTGGCCGACTGATTAGAACGTTCGCTTTCCGATTATGAGATTCGGGTTCAAACTCACCTCGAATCACCAGGAAGGAAATTTCTTGATAAGGGAGATAATTCCAGCATGCATCACCGCCGGAAAATACTTGAGAATTCTACCGCGGATTGAATGAAATTAAGCCTTATTTTCATTCACAAGGAATTACCAAGCCTTGTGAATGAAATTGGGTAGACAGGTTTGTCGAGGGTTTGAGCATAATAGCTTTTGGACAAAGCTGTTGATCATCCAGATCATGCATTTGATTCCAGAAACTGTAACTAAGGCCTGCAGTAGTTGCAGTATAAAACACGGATGGGCTCTGTGGATGATGAGCAAACACAAAATGTGCTTGAGCAGGCGTCTGCAACAGGGATTGGCATACTCGTACACGATTGGATAGCCATTATAAAGGGTGTTCTAATAACTTGGAGCGATTTTAAATGTGAATTAAGTTTAAGTGTCCAATGATTTTTTTTCTTTTTCTTTCAGATTTAACAACATAGGGCTTTGTCAATTTCAACCATGGAAAGATTAACAATCAAACAACATGTTAAAGTTATCGAAGCCTATTACGAAAATGGACGTTCAAACATAATCGACCAACCGAGAGTGCAATTGGAAAAAATGTTCGTAAATTCAAACAGACTCGGTTAGTGGAAGATGTGAAAACACCATTGCGTGCTCGTTTACGCCGTTCAGCTGAAAACATTGCTGCAGTGCACAAGAACGTGGCCGAAAATCCAGACCCCTCTATTCGTCATCGCGCACAACAACGTTACATCGAATTTTGTGCCGCCGAAGCCTTGTTGGACATTTGGGCGATATTATTTTTCACACATAATTGCACTGATTTAAATAACATGATCCAATAGAGAAATAAATAAATTTTAATCAATAACACTGATTTATTTACTGCTGACTTTGATTCGCCTTAATAAAACACACTTTATATATATATATTGTGTGTGTTTTTATTACTTCAAAAATGTTATTATAGTGGATACATCGTATTTGAAGTAGACGCCCCATTTTTATTTTTAAACAGTGTGAATTCGGACTGTGCATTCGAGAAATCTCAGTAAAGAAGATGCATCCCCCTTTGTAGGGGAAACCACCGTTTGATCCAATATGCTTTATAGGCTGTCCATTTCAAGTACGAAGTATCCACTATATTATAATAATGTTTGAAGAAATAAAAATGTCGGATTAAAAATAAATCCATCAATTACTTGCACGGGACTTGCAAACACAATGGAGATGCTGAAAGGTTGACCGTCATATGGGCTGATGTATTTGACCCGAGATTTAGTGTTGGTTCTTAATTCTCTCAGGTGGTTGAAACGATTCTTTTCAAAGTTAGTTATACCTCGGTAGCAAGTGTTTCCAGTTTTTCAACAGCGAGTTCGAACTCCTCTATAGGGGTGATTGCAGCACTTAAATTGTATTTCAGTTTGCCCTTGAAGTGTCACCATGGAAAGGCCTACATTACGCCTCCCATGAAAAAGTTGGCTATACATGAGGATTTTCGGCATTTTCAGCATTCTGATGAATGACCAGACCATCTGAACTGTGATTGCATCAGAAAGTATTCGATACCACCGATGTCACATTTGATGAAAAGATCACGGTTAGAGATTTTGTCCTGCCATGTATAACCGCATATTGAATGAAGAAAGCGTTTATGAAAAGCATCAAGTTGATTGATGTGTGTCCTGTATGGCGTCCACAGAGTGATTGCTCGATATACACTGATTTTTGTTTTCAGTGAAATCCCACAAACATCCCATAGGCGATGTTTAAGCTTCCCAGACGTTGTTCTCGTTGTCTCTGATGACCTTGAGCGTCGTGAACAATGAGGGTAACATCATTCCGCCCTACTTTTTTGCCACAATGCATTCGGATCAATGCCACCATTTGCATCAAAACACTAGACACCGTTATGGAACCATGGGTCGAGGGCATAGGTTGGGAGAAACAATACGTGTACAAGTAAGGTTCTGCTCCTTCATACAGCCAGCAAGACCCAAGAAGGGCTGGACAAACGGTTTTACGATCGTATTATCCCTAACATTTTGCCTCCTAACGTTCCTGATTTAAAACCTACAGAATATTACATCTGGGGCGTCGCAGAGAGAGAGAGAGAGAGAGAGAGAGAGACCAACAGGCATACCTACAATTAAAAAAAGTTCTCTGAAGACTGCTATCGAGAATGTTATAGTCAACATAAACAAAGGACTGAGTGTAACCGAGTCCCTCCAGTTGGATCGCTTATGCCAACCGTTTTTTGCGTTAGTTGTGGTTACGGGTGGTGGTTACACTTGTTTATAATTGTCATGTGATTTCTCATCAAAAACTCTGTGGTATTTCGATGAGCCGTGGTATGTTTATTTCTGAAAAGGAAAATTCTGTCTGCTGGCACTCGATGAACCGGGGGGGGGGGGAATGAAAGCTCTTTCTTTTATAAAAATAAAGAATTATTTTTATTTATTCCCCACTTTATATGTGTCAGTTTCTATTCATTTCTCCAGTGGATGAACGAATCATTTCTCGACACACCAAAATTGTGGCGTATATTAAGGTTGGTCGAATCACTAATTGTCCCAAGCGAGGTCGGTTTCGGAATTTCTCGCATTTTTCTGTTATTTTGTACCTGGATGAAATGAGCTTTGACAGTTCGGTGGTCAGGATTATGCCGCGTACCAGTTTCGTTCTCTGCTAAAGGTAGCTTAGTAGATTATTTTATTTCCAATATCGAGCTTTTCCAAATCATTCTCTTTTTGATTGATATTTGTATTTACAACGACGTGTCAAGACTTGTTTCTTCCATATGTCCTATAAAAAAATTATTTTTACTACTTTTAAAATGTTAGCCTTGAATAAATGTTTAATCGTTTAGGTGTTTTTTTTAGTACACGTTCTTTTGAAAGAAGTGTATTTTTATGAAGGCCAGACGGTTTGTGTCAAAAATTGTTACACTTGTATATCTTTTTTGGCTCTACAGTTAAAACCCGCCAAAATTGTGAAGGATCCATTTCCAGTTTTTGGAAAATTATTTTTTCGTATATACTGACTAATGAAAAACGTGTAAGCCCATGTAAGTAACTGGATGTGGGCCTTGTGAGCCTATTTTACGAAAAAGAGCTCAGGTCAGTGTTCAGGAAGAATACATTTTGACAGCAAAGAGACAAGGCAAATCAACATCAAGGAGCAGAAGGCATTTGACATCAAGAAAAGAGTATCAACAAGGTTACCAGCTTATGACGTCGTAATCCCGTCTTCAGTCAGCAGGCGAGTCCGTGGTCGATTCCTACGGCCAGCCTTGGAATTGGCCGCTCTGAACCTCAATTCCACCGTACCCCACGTTGTGTTTGTTTTAGATTACAAGGCGGGTGAAGGCTGAGTCGTTTACTGAACGTCGCTGATCCAGTAGCTTTGGCTTGATGACGTCACAAGGAACAAAGTAAGAGACATCTGTGTAACACAACAACTTTATATAATCAAAGGTTCATACAATGAACGTTTTACTCACTAGATTAACAGCATGCAGATTTTCAGCACCTTCCCTCTTAATACCCAATGACACTATGTCTAGCTACTCTCGGTAAACTGGTACAAGGCTGAAATCTGATTTCTTCCACTCTGTGATTTCTTCAGGACAACCATTCAGGTGTATTTGGTAGTCTGGAACAAAGATTTTTATTTTTCTTGCATCAGCAGGTGACCATAAATTAGTACGTTAGCATTTTTTTTTTTCATTAAAAAACTCTGATTTGAAAATTCTCGAAAAAATCAAATAATTGTCGGATTTTAATTAAACCTTCAGAACTTATTCACAAATGAATGAAAAACATTATTTAATTTATGAAATTTCGAGAAATTGTTTTTTGTAGAGCAAAATGTTTTGTTGTAAGGAGAAGTCGTTGTAGAATTTAAATCTTTTGTCAAATAGGGCACCCAGTTACAGAAAATTTGCTCTGGATCATAAAATAAAAAATCCAATATGACTAAGGCATTATTTAAACGCTTTTAATTGCTTTTATGAATAAGATATATATGTACTCTGGTGCTTTTAGAAGTAAAAAAAATTCGATGAATAATAATTTTTTACAAGAATTGTTTACATTTTTTAAAAAAATTATAACAATTTATAAAGTTTTTAAAACTTTTAAAATGCTGTATTAACTTGTAGCGGTTAAATATCTTTATTAAGTAAAAATTATATTTTTCCTAATCATAAATAGAAAAGTTTATTACAATTTTGCGACCACAGTATTTTTTAAAGTTGATTTTATGTGTGTGTGTGTATAAACATGCCGATTTTTATAAATACGGACGTTCATACATAACATTATCAGAAAATAAGAGCGATAACTATAATAAATTTCAAATTTAATACTAATTTTTTAACATTTTCTCAAATAACGTCTTCGTAAGTAAGACTATAAAGCCAAAGTACGTAAAAATCAATAAAATATTAGTTTACTTAGAATATTTTTCTAAAGTTTTAATATTAACTGGTACCTAAAATTATACCACTATGTTCACGTTATATTCAAATAATTTTTACAGTTTAAGGACTTTTACTTTAAAATGCCAAACGTCAAGTTATCAATAAATGTGTCAACACGCTATGAAACACCCACGTGCGTGTTAAAAAATGCTTTTCTATAAAAGAAAATATATATATATATAGGTAGATAACGCTTGCTGGTATAGTAAGACGGGTTCATTCATCTGATAATAATAGGTAAAACCCAAGTTTAGGCGCCAAAGTAGAGGCCGAGACGACCATGAACAAGACAGACGTATTTCAGCCTACTCCAGTTAGAGGCGATGCTGGCCACGAGCAAATTTAAACAATACAAGGACAAACAGCTATCGGAAGAAGATATGAGCAACAACGGATAAGTGTTTTGATCTGTTTCAACAGACACATGTTTTGGATATCGTCCCCGATGTCATGACTTTTAATTACTTAATTATTAATGTTTTTTGCCATAATCTATTCTCATTCTCGTTGTATAATGTATTTCTTATATAAATTATTTTCTAAACTGTTTATTGTCTCTTCTTTATCTGTCAGCCACGACTCAATTTGGGGAGTCACTAAATTTCCCACATTTCTGCGATATTTTAATTTAGATTAATTAAACTTTAAATCAGTTAATCGTCCTCAAATTTTCAGTATATTTTATTTTTTTTTAATAAAGAGAATTATGTTTTGTTGAGAGATTTGTCAATATGGCCGATTTTAGCGATTTAAAAAAATATTTCCAATCAATTTAAATTCGTTTTGAAATATAGCAAAGTAATTTGCTTATTGGAAATGTTAAATCAAATCTATTAGATTGGAATTAAAACGAAAATAAAAGCTTCAAGAAAGATTTTTCATTTTTAAAATGCATTTTAAATGGACGGAAAAAGATTGTGTTGCGACAATCTTTCAAATGTTGAAACTGCCGGCTTTGAAAATCAGCATTCGAAATCACTAATTTTACTACTGCTCGGTCATCGGCTTCTGGCACGGATCAGAAATACATAATTATGTCTGATACAATGTAGGCTCTATCAGCAGTAAACATTTGTTTCATCGGATGGTAATGAGGAGAGAAAGAACGTGTTGTGCCTATATTCTCTTTTTTTTTTTATTATGTTTGTAAAAGTTGGGGCTCGACTGGTTATAATTATTCCCTCCGCAGATACGTGTAAGTTCATTCAGAACCAAAGTTAAGTTTTCGTGATGTTTCATCTCTATTTTTTCTTATTCGACGCAAGAGAAGGAATTCTTTTTAACAGTTCAGAAGCTCACCGTGATTTTCAAAATTGAAATTTTCTACTAAACACCAAAATAACCACAACGATAAGAAAGTTCTTTGCTTCCTACTACAACGATTGCTGTTACGATTTTTGACGAATTCTATCGCAACTATCGTTATTCTATCATAAGCTCTATTTTTGTTCTGGCATTCTTTTAGATTCACCAGTTGCCCGTTGTCCAATCGAAAGCCTGAAGCAAGTTTCGAGGTAACCTATATAAATTTCTCGCGTGCACAGGTACCGTGGAAAACCTGATATCAGCTTGAAGGTAGAGTTTACAGGCGCGGCTATCACTTATAGCGATGCGCATAATGATATCACATACCGATGTTGATTATGACAGTTTTAATGAGAACAGTATGAATGAAATAAAAAAAATATGCATACTACTCAGGTTTGTTTTGTTTAGGTGATATAGATGCATTTTTATTTATTTATTTTTTTGCCTACAGTCACCAATGATCAATGCTAAAGTTCAAATAAAAACCACAATTTCAAATTCTGTCGGCTCCCATACCGATCCCATATATTGCTGCAATTCATTCCCCTTCCTGTTCTCTATCGCCAATTCATCTCTTTCCCTACAAAGTTTAACTTAGTAAATGCTATAAACCAGTGGTTCCCAACCGATTTTGGGACCATGCCCCACTTTGGTATTTCTAAAATTCTGGTGCGCCTCTGTAATATTTAATTCTTACATATTCAAAATTTTACTGCAATTCACGTGAAGGAAGGTTAAAAGGCCATTAACTTGGTTTCTAAACCACCCACCAAAGACCATGACGTCCATGAAAGAGAAAAATTAAAAAAAACAAAAAGAGAGTTATATATATATATATATATATATATATATATATATATATATATATATAATTTCAAAACATAATAGAGAACTGAAAGGCAGAAATATAAAATATTTGAATGAAAACTTATTCTGTAATATACTTTAATCATTTTAATCATGAAATAATAATGCAGAATGAAATTTGAGCTCACTAGAAAACAATTCACTGTTAATAACTCATTCTCGAATTGTCCCCTTATTCTGTTGGTATAGTAAGTCAAAAGGTGCACATCCTACGCATACCCCACCAAAATATCACCATGTCCCACCGGTGGGGCATGCGTCCCATGTTGGGAATAATTGCTATAAAGTCTCGTGTAACGTCGCAGAAATTAATATATTGTGGTTTGGCGATTGAAAACAACATAGAGTAAATGCCGCTTAAACGGACCATATCGGGATCCCTAATTTTGGTCCCAATTGGCGGTCGTTCTTTTTAAATAGATTTGCATATAAAGGATAAAATGTTGATTTTGTTCTCCAATAATTGGTCCTAAGAAGCGGTTGTCCTTTTAATTGGTTCATTTAACCGGAAAGACGAGTAAACTAAGTATAGTAAATAACAATAGCCAATAGTGGTCAAAGAAACATTAGTCTCCGTGAGTTTACAATGTTCAAAATCTTTTATTGAAATGAGAAATAATCAATAATGTAGACCAAGAATCTCTATAAGCTCTTAATATTTAGGAAATATTTTGACTGATCTTAACTACCATATATCAATCATTGTAGATAAAAGTATTCCAACAAACTAATTTCTGTTAAAATCCTTTGTTCTCATGAATGACAAGAAAAAAACTAGAGTTGATTGCACCATTAATAGCATGAAGTATAAGACGATACCACATACAAAGCCATCATATCTTACGCACTTGAATGATGATACGTGATATACTACGATGATGTATATACACCCAGTGTGAAGCATCGTCTTGTCGGGTGGAAATATTACCACATATAAAGGCATCAAATATTACGTAATTCAGTGATGATACATAATATACTATGAGGATGTATACATACCCAGTATGAAGCATCATTTCGCCGGATGGTAATGGTACGAAATATGATGGCATCACATGTTGCATACTTCAGTGATAATACATTTTTTTCATATTATTACCACCCGGCAAAATGATGCTTCATATTGGGTATGTATACATCCTCATCGTATATTATACGTCAAATGTGACGTAACTGAATGAGAATAGCTAATATAGTACTATATAATGTGTCTGGAGCTGCTCGACACATTATCTCGTTGGGTGACCTGCCCTACGTCAGCCTGAATCATAGAGTTCACACCTTGCGTCGCAGTTGATTGTGAATTTCATATTTACCATTGCTATATATCAGTGTTTCCCAAACAATGCGGGGCGCCTCACAGGTGCGGCGGAAGAGGGTAGCCGGTGAGGCGGAATGATTGAAAGAAAATTTAGAAACAGTTTCAAAACATTCATATACCAAAAATAAATATGATTTCAGAATTTTAAATATTATTATGGATGATTTGTAATTGCCTGCATGAGACCCAGTCTAAATAGTTATAAATAATTATTGACCGACTTTATCATTGTGATATTTTTGCATTATATCAAGTTTTAAGAATATAATAACTAGGGTCCGCAAATTGGAAGAGAGAGTTATCAATGATAATGTTCTGATTTCAAATCTGCCGTTATCTCTCTTTAACCCTCTCTCTGTTATTTTATTATTTTTTTTTTAAATGTATTTTTTAAAACATAAAATTTGGTGAGGCACGAGCAAATTTTCATTCCAATATACAACCCAAAGAAAAATAATTTGGGAACCAATGCTATATTGTATGTGCTTCGCTTCTTCTATATAAGAGCAAATCTTCGAATTTAGAGTTATCCTTCTCCTAGACTCGTCGTCAACCACGGTTACTGGGCTCAACCTGCCTTACTATTTAACCCATAAACCGGGGAGAGAACAGAGGCGTTCATACCTTTCCCAGGGATATTTGCTTGAAGGCAAATGTAACGAACTTGATTCGTTGATTTCGCGTTCTGAGCCGAACATTCACGTCGAGTGGTAATAATGGAAAACATGATGTTATCAAATGTAAATGAATGACGTTACTTAATACAGTGCAACGATGTGCGCATATATAGTCATATCAATGTATTATCTTATCTGGCTTTATCGCATAGATGGGTGATCGTTTTGAATATCAAGATCTTTGATAGTTTAATATTTTTAAATGACATCTAAGCATCTCTTGTGATAGTTTCTGTCTTTTAAACTCGTCTTTAAGTGTCTATCGATTCCCCGCGTTTCTATGTTTGCCCTCCTTTCGTCAAATGTTTTACTGCAGTTCTCAGAATTCTTGTTTTGTGATGCATATTTTTGCAAGTCACATTTTAGCCATCGGAAACCTGCCAAAACTTGCGAAGTTGCTTCGAAACAGGAGGTAAACAGATGTTCAAAATCTTGTCGTAACATCTAAATCCATTTAAAAAATATATGCACCGAGAAATGTTCTACTTTTGATTCTGCTCTAGTGAAAATGTTCGGCCTTCGCATATTCAAATAATTTCCCACTCGTTGACCGTTGTCAAGTTATCTTGAAGTCACGCACATTTGATACAATAATATATTAGGTGTCATCTTATAATGCTATTATATATATATATATATATATATATATATATATATATATATATATATATATATACAAGTATAGGATTGGTGTATACGGAATAAATTCCAATAATCAACAATTACAATTCTTAAAAGAGTGCTCAGTACAGAGTAGAGCGAATATAATTATTTATTCGAAAATTATCACAGAAATATGTTATAAAATTACTACAAAAATAGCCATTTTGTTTCAACACCTCTGGTGTCTTACCACGTGATGATGTTGAATGTAGAATAAAGGGTTTTAAAAGGCGCAAATCAATTAACCACCACTCGCAAGGGGAAACGTTGTTACATAAGCTAGAATGACCAATCAAAATACAAGTATACAAGAATTCAAAAAATTTAACAACGAACTAAGGTTATAATAACTATTTAATGCCTTAATGTTGGGGTTAGACTAAAATAGAATTTATTCTAACTAATAAGTATTAAATTATACGATAAAATTTGAAATAAAACACTTTATTCTACATTCAACATCATCACTTGATAAGACACCAGAGGTGTTGAAACAAAATGGCTATTTTTGTAGTGATTTTATAACATATTTATGTTATAATTTTCGAATAAATAATTATATATATATATATATATATATATATATATAATATATATATATAATATACAGTGGTGGAAATAAGTATAAGACACCTAATGAAATTGTTAATAATTTTCTTATTACTGCACAAATTCCTCTGAAAATTTGTGTGGTACCTAAATCCGATAGGTACGAGTATACATATTCGATTTTATAACAACTTTCCACCAAAAAAAGTTATTAAGAAAAATACATTTTCGAGGGTGGAAATATGCATAAGACAGTTTTGAAAATTTGTATTTAACAGCAAAACTGTACAAAATTCAATATTTACATTTATTGCCTTTCAATTGTAATACTTCAACACACCTATTTTGCATTGACTCGATGAGTTTTCTGAGAGTTTCAGATGGAATTTCATTCCAATACTGTGTAATGCAAGATTTTAAAGTTTCTCTATCTTCAAATTGACGTTTAATTTTGTATACTCTTCTTGACAAAATTCCCCATAAATTTTTTATTGGGTTTCAATCGAGTCCCCTGCATAGTACGGTATCCGTTTCTTATTAGAAATGATACTTACCATGTAGGTGATTCGAGGGCCAGTTCAAAACTTCAATATTTTTTCATTTTAAACCAGTCTTTCGTGAGTTTAGAAGTG
Source organism: Acanthosepion lycidas (assembly GCA_963932145.1). Taxonomy (NCBI): domain Eukaryota; kingdom Metazoa; phylum Mollusca; class Cephalopoda; order Sepiida; family Sepiidae; genus Acanthosepion; species Acanthosepion lycidas. The sequence continues at coordinate 9,934,981 of OZ010583.1, forward strand.
TGTGTGTATGACTGCGTTGTCCTGTTTGAAAATGGCATTTTTGGTGTCTAGACGATTCATAAATAGGACAAGACATTTTTCCAACACATTGATATATTGAGCAGAGTTTTGTTCTCTTCCATCACTACCAAATCATCCTTTCCAGACACAGAAAAAAGCTACCCAAACCATAACAAATCCTCCTCCAAATGGTCTTTTTGAAAACAGCTGCTTCTCCTTTCTTAAATCATGCCAGTAACACTGGTAGCCATCAGGCCCATCCAAATTAAACTTTTTCTCATCAGAAAACACGACGGTTTCCCATTTCTCCTTTGTCCATGTTACTTTTTTCTTTACCCAATCTACGCAGGACTTCTTGTGTTTAGCAGTTAAAGCAGAGGCTGTCTTCCTGTTTCGATACACGAGTTTGGTGATCCATGGAGAAGTTGACGAACTCTTCTTAGAGTGATGGGTAAATTCTGAGATTTTTGCAGATCTCTTGAGCTATATTGTCCTTTAGAAGCTTCTCAAAATCGTCTACGTCTGGCTGCATTTATAATTTTAGATGGACGACCTGGACATTTTCTGGTGCCATACAATTCAGGATCCTTTAGATAATTTCTCATAACTGTTCAGGACCTTGACAATTCTCTTTCAATGAAACTTATAGATTTCCTTCCAGTTTATAGACAGAAATTTGCCCTTTTTCATTTTCATTAAAAGGGGAATTCCTAGGCATTTTGCCGTAACTGTATTCAATTATGAAATGTTTAAATAGGACTCACGTGGCTTGAAATCATGATGAGAGTCTTTTTATAATCTGCACATGCACTTCTTCTTCCTTTGGTATTCTGAAGTAAACCAGATATGCAAATTTTCAAAAGTGTCTTATAATTATTTCCACCCTCGAAAACGAAGTTTTGTTAATAACTTTTTTTTTTGTGGAAAGTTGTTATAAAATCGAATATGTATACTAGTACCCATCGGATCTAGGTACCACACACAAATTTTCAGAGGAATTTGTGCAGTAATAAGAAAATTATTAACAATTTCATGTGGTGTCTTATACTTATTTCCACCACTGTATTATAGAATATATAATATTATGCTATTATTATTATATTATCATATATTATTATATATTACATATTATTATATATTATATATAATATGATATATATATTATATATATATATATATATATATATATATATATATATATATATATATATATATATATATATATATATTATATATAAGAATATATAATATATATATAATATATTATATATTATTATTCTAATATCATGGTATTAGGTATCATCCTATCATGCTTGATATTATTAATAGATTTGCTGAAAAAGAAATTAGAAATATCTTTTCTCCACTCTCCACGGCCCACATTGGACATTAGTATATCCGTGATATACTAACACCTTAACAAGACAGAAGGAAGGTTGATTAATTGGTTTATTTGCATGTCTGTTTAGCGGTTTATCAACATTTTACGTGTTATTTAAAACAGAAACATATTTCTTATTGTAAGAATAATTGTTTTGCTTTGTTTTTGCGAGATAATATTTCATTAACAATTCTTTAGAGAAAACAATGTTTTTTTTTCTAGATACAACTTCTACTATTTGATCCATAGCTGGAATCGGGAAAATAGATGGATTCAAAGTGTATATACACGTAAGTGAACGCAACGATGTCGATTGGAATTCGAACACGATTCTACGATTTCTCATTCCGACCCGCTATGCATTACACCACCCGCGCATCCTGGAATGAAAGACTCGTATAACTCAAAGCTTGTGCCTGAAAAACATGTTATATAAAGCACTTGAATATACAAATATTTCATGCAAAATGTAATACACACATACAGACAACATATATATATATATAATTTGTCTCTCACAGAGAAATTAGAACACATCTGAAAAAAAGCATGCAGTATGTGAAAGGAAGAATATAAAGAAGGGTTTATTTGTAACGGCCCCTCGGAGGGACACGACCAACCCTGGTGATATCTTTTATGTTCCTTATTTGGTGCACGTGGTATTCGCTAGCTGTCCTAACTGCCGCTGGCTATCACATATCTCTCTTGCGGTCTCAGCTGCAACTCACTATCGTCAAGCAGGACTGTCGTCACATGACCCTACACTATCAAAGGTCGAATCAACTTTATCTGTTATAAGTGATCAGGTCTTTGGTATATATTGGCTTGAGACATACATCAAATCACCTACATGGTAAGTATCATTTCTAATAAGAAACGGATACCGTACTATGCAGGGGACTCGATTGAGTATCTGTCCGATTAAATTGCAATTCGTATTCATATTCACAAAACCAAACCGATGCCCTGACTAGAAAATGGTAAATCCTCTTAGACAATACGCATATAGTTTATGATATTCATTGAGTAAAAGTAGCAAAAGAAGCTTTCGACTCATGAAAACTAACCAACAAATAAAACGCCCAAAGTAAATAAGATGCGGTTCAAATTTTCGAATAGCGGAATTAAGTATTTTCTAAAAGCATTTCACCCCAAGCAAAGGAGGAGTGCCACTAGCACGCAAAGGGTTACAGAGAGTAAAGGCAAGAGTAAAGAGGGTTGTATGAGGAAAGGATATAGAGAAGAACAGGAATCAGGATCAAGGCACCAGAAGATGTCGATTGACATTACATTTGAATATTTGAAGATTATAGCTATCAGGGAAGCAAATAAGAGGAAGGGAGTTCCACTGTCGGGAAGTGCGAGAGAAGAAGCTGTTGGAGTAGTAGAGGCGGTTACATTTAACTGTTTCGACAGTGAAAAGATGGCACACTTAAATTCATGCAGTTGGGATACCAATGAAAGTAGCTCGTCGGAGCAGTTACCATGAAAATATTTATAGAAAAGACAGAGGGAAGCCATAGCATGTCTGTGAGAAATTGACCTTTAGACGAGATGTCAGATCAGGACCTATTACATTGTATATCCGTCTCTGGATTTTGTCGAGGGCCTCGAGATGAAAATCGCGGGCACCAGACCATATATGGCAACAATATTCAACAAGTGGTGATACATTCAGCCCAATGAAAAATCTAGCATACATATCACCGCGTGCTGTTTGCCATAAGCCACAACGTTAAAGGGATTCAAACATGTTAATGCGGAACACGTTCATAAATTCCTTAAGTCTTTATAATGACGTTCGTTCTGGGTATGATGATAAACTACATACGGCAGTAAGGCCATTAATCGAGAAATTGGAAGTTTTGAGGAGCGTAGAATTGCCTCTTGATTGCTGTCGTTCCCAGGTCCACCATGACCCATGTTGGTAGCACTTGTTAGCGTTCCAGTTATATGTAAATAATGAACCCCCAAACAAAAATCAACAGTACATTTTTGTAGCAAAATGACAATTCAACATTAAGAAATATAAAAATACATTTTTATAGTAAAACTATCTACAATATATTTTATGATCTACGAAATATATGTCTAAAAAACATACTTTTACCCTGAAAGTATAAAATTATGTACAAAACATTTAGATTTCGACATTAAATAACCTATAGAGGTTGATATGCCGCCAAACAAAATCAAGCAACCAACCAACGTGAAAGAATTCATTAATGACATTAGTCCATACAATATCCTACAATTTCTTAAATCAAACTGTATTCCAAAATATAACTTCAACAAAACTACAAAAACACACATATCCCCCCCTCTAATAATTATGTCCACACAAACATGTACATGCACAAAAGCTGAGTATTATCTACCATTAATTCAGTTGTGAAAGCAGAATAACGTAATCATTTTTATTACTTTAAAGCTCCCAAGAAAATTAAATTTCGGCATTAATGAGTTGATATGCCGTTAAATCAATCAATCATTATAATCACGTTGACGTCAAAAACTTATGACATAGATGTCTATCTAAGCTTCATAAAATCGGGTAATGGTTTTGATAATGACGCGTTTTAAAGCAACATTCCCAAACCCTCTCTGCAAAGTTTCATGCTGATTACACAAAACAGATCCATAATTGCTTGTTTTTCTTCCTTAATAGATCATCGCTCATATTAAGGAAGTAAGGCAAACAGTTATGGATCTGTTCTCTGGAGTATTCTCTACTTTTAAGCTTACCATCAGTCATGTATACATCCCCTCTAAGTAGTCCCATATAGTGAATACTTCATTTAAGGCACAAGATTGGATGCAGTGGATAGATTTGTCTACCTTGGCAGTACACTCTTCAAAGATTATTGATTGACTGATTTGGTTTTACGGTTTATCAGCCTTTGCAGGTTATTTCAAGCCAGAAAATATTTTTAGATTATAAGAATTTTGGGAGGATAATAATGATTTAGTGATACAAGTCTTACTAATTAACCCATAGCTGGGAGAAAGGAGTTGGATATAACGAACCCAACTCTGCGATTAACAATTCCGAGACATTATCCACTACACCAGCCGCAAATCCAAGCTTACAGAACCTGGTATTCCCAAACATTACTCATCTAGGTACTGACTAGGCCCAACGTTACTTCTCTGATCGTACGGGAACTGGTATTTCAACATGATATGGCCATAAGCCTCCAAACATAAGTCTCTTGACATCAAATTACGCCTATGAACCAAGAAAACAAGTAAAGTCTTTGGAAAACTAGACAAAAGAATTTAGTCAGAGGCAGAACCATCAGCGCTAAAATGAATGTGTATGAAACGTTTGTGTTATTCACCATTTGGGTAGTCATTTGTGTTATCCACCCTTTGTGTACTCCTTTTTATTATGCGTCCTTTGAGTACTCCTTTGTGTTATGAGCCCTTTGTGTACTCCTTTGTGTTTTCCACCCTTTGTGTACTCCTTTGTGTTTTCTACCCTTTGTGTACTCTTTTGTGTTATGCGCCCTTTGTGTACTCCTTTGTGTTTTCTACCCTTTGTGTACTCCTTTGTGTTATGAGCCCTTTGTGGACTCCTTTGTGTTTTCCACCCTTTGTGTACTCTTTTGTGTTATGCGCCCTTTGTGTACTCCTTTGTGTTTTCTACCCTTTGTGTACTCTTTTGTGTTTTCCACTCTTTGTGTACTCCTTTGTGTTTTCCACCCTTTGTGTACTCCTTTGTCTTATGCGTCCTTTGTATACTCCTTTGTGTTATCTACACTTGGTGTACCCGTCTGTGATTTAGAACATGTACTGCTATCCAAAAGTGTCAGGAAAATCTTCAGTACCAATTAGGAGTCCTTTACACATGATACCGTTGTTGTTCTTCAACAAGCTAATACACCTAGTATCGAAAAACTTTTATCCCGTAACGAAATGAGATATGAACGAAGCCTTACTAGAAGGAGAGATGACGGATTGTCTAAGCAGTTTTTTTTTTGTTTGTTTTTTTTCCTTTTTTACTGAGACGTATCCCGTAATAAACGTCCGAAACAAAATAAAAAATAGTTTTTGGAATGTTGTTAAAAACAATCGTAAAACTCTTGCTGAAGGTTGCGAAATGTTGACAGAAAATCGATCTGGATGTAGGCAACTGGTAAACGAGTGGTGTAATGAGGAGTTGGCCTCGTATATAAAACAATAATAAAAAAATAATATTATGAAGTACTGCGAGTATAACGCGGAATAATATCAATTTATTAACTATATGAAACATATACAAAATAAAAAAAAATGGAATACCACCTGCTGGTTAATGTTACAGTCCGTTGCATGTTGACTACTTGTCAACGAAACTCTAAGAAACTGACCAAGGCACTGACTACTTCCTTCCTTTTCTTCTCAAGTCAAAAGTCTGCCTCCCATTGCTAGCTGGAAGCTTTTGATTGGATATATGTCATCTGACTAGCTGATCCCGGTATATTTTTATCAGGGTTAATTTTAACCCAATTGATTTAAAACGTTCGACGAAAAGATGGACGTCCTAGATATGATGATAAACTACATCCAACATCAAAGCCTCTGATCAGGAGTTTTTGAGGAGCGATGAATCAATTCTTAATTGCTGGTGTTCACAGGTCCACCAGGACCCGCGGTTGTAGCACCTGTTTGGGTCCCAGCTATAGGGAAATAGTTAACCCTTAAACTGGGTTCAAAACACTATGAAAGTATAAAAATACGTTTTAATTTCAGAAATACTTTGTAAAAAATTATTACCAGCAATAAATTTTTGAAGAAAAAATTATTACCAGCAATAAATTTTTGAAGAAAAAAATTATTACCAGCAATAAATTTTTGAAGAAAAAATTATTACCAGCAATAAATTTTTGAAGAAAAAAATTATTACCAGCAATAAATTTTTGAAGAAAAAATTATTACCAGCAATAAATTTTTGAAGAAAAAAATTATTACCAGCAATAAATTTTTGAAGAAAAAATTTTTACCAGCAATAAATTTTTGAAGAAAAAATTATTACCAGCAATAAATTTTTGAAGAAAAAATTATTACCAGCAATACATTGCCAGCAAAACATTTTTGAAAAAAAAAATATTACCAACAATACATTTTTGAAAAAAATATTACCAGCAATAAAAATTTTGTCGGCATTAAATGACCCCTTGCGGTTGATATGTCGTAAAACAAAGCAAAGCAAATCAAAGCAAAGCGAAAAGATGGTTGATTGCGCTATCTCAAAACAAGGTTTTAGAAAGCAGCATGTGACCTACACTTCCAGATATTCTTTGATCCAAGCATCTATGTAAACAGAAATGTTTGCTGCGTTATTAATTGAATTTCGAAGACAAAATTTCGATATTTGTAGATGAATTATTCAACCACGTATATGCCATTGTGTTCCATTACCGTTTGACAACGATGAAATAACTAAATGATTCGCTTCTCTCAGAAATTGACAACCTTTCTGGGTGATGAATTAGTGACTAGTCTAAGTAGTTTTACAAGCTTTCAGGGAATTGATGTTATTTCCATTAAGAGCATTCTGTAAGGATAGAAATAAGCGGCAATCCAAAGCTGCAAGGTCACGTGACTATAGAGGGTGTCGTAGGACGTCCCTGCCAAGCTGTACTAATTTCTGCTGGGTCTGTAAAGAGACGCGTGGTCTGTCGCTGTGTTGATAAATGACGACACTCTTCCATTTGACTAATTCTGGACACTCTTCCATTTGACTGCTACCTTTAATCGGTCCAGTTGGGAATAATACTTGTCTAAATTCAATGTGTGACTTGTAATACATAATGCCCTTCCAATCCCACCAGATATACAGCATCACCTTCCTCGGATATAGACCGTGTTTTCGCATGGTTATGGGTGGGGTGGCCCATTTTATATTCTCCATGGCCTTTTTCGCTCCATATTGTTGCAAACAATAAATTTTTCATTGACTCAAAAATCGTTCTTGATCGTTTTTTTAATGGGTCGTTTTGCGACATTTGAGTAGAGAATCGCAGATGAAAGTGGTTTCCATTAAAATGTTTCCATTCAATCATAAGTTACCCAATCATTGTAGCGATTCACAATTCCAAGTGTTTTTCAAATACCTTAAAAGTCTCATTTGATATATGTAGAGAATGTCTGTGATTCCTGGCTCACGACCAAATTACGTTAGAATACCGGATCCCGTATAGTCACCGAACCGAGCCTGATCATTAGCTAGATTACATGTAAGATTGGATGTGTGGGTGATGTGATTGATAATGGCCCGGAATTGTTTATCGGATAGCCGAGTTCCGATTCCAGTTGGGATCGTTATATTCACTTACGCACAAATACCATTAGAAAAGGTATGAATGCACCTCTAAAAAAATTTTTTATAATAAAATAACCTGCAATGGATTGATAAACCGTAGAAAACGAACCAATCAATCAATCTATCAGTCTATCTCTCGTGTTAAGTGACCTGGATTATTTTTAATCAACGTTTCGATTTGCTCATCGTCAATGTCTGTAGGCCTGGTGGAACGTTCTCGATTTTCCAAGATAAAATTTCTACTTCCGAACCTAGTGGACGGACCACTTTTGAACAGTAGTCTGTGATACACAACCGATGTCTCAGGAACATCCTCAATATCAGGTGGCCGAAAGTCGTCTCCAACGACCAACTGTGGGACAGGACCAGACAAGTCCCAATCGAGATTGACATCAAAAAACAGGAATGGGGATGGGAACGACATGGGCCGAGCTGAAGAGGATCGCCAGAAACCGCGTTCGTTGGAGAGGTTTTGTTGCGGCCCTATGTTTCCCAAGGAAATAATAATAATAATAATAATAATAATAATAATAATAATAATGTGACGCCATCACCATAAACGGCACATCTTTTTTGGCTATAGTAACAGCGTGTTTTTGGGGAGTTTTGTGCGTGCGTTTGTGTGTGTGTGTCTATGTTTTCTGGCATTAAAGAGCATCAAATGATGAAATTGAATCTCATTTCCTTTTATGTCAGTTTTAAATTAAAAACATTTCAAATTCACAATCCACAGACGAATGATATAGAATGGTGTGATGAATTGTCCCCTTTCAGAATATGTATATAAATCATCAATATTTCAACGAAATCGTGTGCTTCAACGCCACCTATCGAAAAACTCTACGACAAACAATTAACTCAAAATCAAAATGGTGGATGAAATGTTCGATGTTCATATTTTGTTCTGTTTTTAACCATCTCAGAAAAAAATAACAAAATCCATTGCAAGGACATACTTACACGGACAAAATGATAATAATAATAATAACAATACGCATGAATATTTCATACGTTCGCCGACCGCCTGAGGAATGCGTGACTGCCGCGCAGGAAACTAAGAGTGGTAGTCGATCAGACCTGCAACAGGAAATTATAATTTATATATGCGCGCACGATCGCAAACACGCGCGATCACATACACTATGAAAAAAAAATCTTTGCCCCAATAAAAACAGTGCATATATAAAAGAGAAGTATAAACAGTCAATTGCTGATACCCGCTGACGAGTGGGTGGAGTGATTCTTAGAGGGTCTGTCTACTTAACTTTAGAGTTGGAGTCGGGATGCTGAAAGTAACATCAATGAGCTAAGTGACAAACATTTTACTTATAGTAATTCTACTGATTTTCTCTCTCTCTCTCTCTCTATATATATATATACATATATATATATGTGTGTGTGTGTGTGTGTGTGAAGAGCGGCGCTATATCAAGTCTAATTCGTTACCTCTTTGTCACCGAAGCGCGTTGATGCAGTTGGTATGACGCTTGCATCGTATCGTAACTATCCGGGTTCGTTTCTCGGTAGTGGATGCGCACTGCTAATGAATCCGAAGCGGCCGTCCAGTGCTTTCGGCATTCTGTTAAGGTTTCTTCTAGACTCAATGAATTACTTAAGTTTGATTATTTCAAGTCCTCCTAATAATTTATATATATATATTCCATTTGTACGTTATTTTTATAGATATAATTTATCTGAGTAAATGCTCTGTTTTTTTTTTAATTAAACAGTATTAATTATATTTACAGGTCTGAATGTACATCTATAATAATAACGTATAAACGGAAAATATATTAAAATAATTATCGTACTTAATTCATTTCATTTTATATATATATATATATATATATATATATATATATATATATATATATATATATATATATATATATATATATATATATATATATATATATATATATAATTTTCCTAATGTATAAGTTTTATCTTATATATATATATATATATATATAAATCATTATGTTGCTGAAGGGCTCTGCGGCACAGAGAATTTTGGGAAACCCTGCAATAAGGAATATGTAATTCTATATTCTTTTAATCTTAAGTAGGTGGGTTATATTTTCTACGATCGTAAACTAAAAGATATCCGCCAAACATATTGAAACGAAATTTTCTTTTTCTTTTTCCGTTCTTGCTCTTCAAAAACAAAAGCATTATGAGACGACAACCAGAGAAGAATGTGGATCTCCGTTGGATGAAGGACATTTTTGGGTAGATGTATCTGTGTAAGTTTTTTTTTAACGCTTTGTTTCCTGGTTGGTACTTCATTCATCAACTGACTACGCCAACCAACGCCCATATCTTCCCATCACTCCGATTCTTAATCTTTTTTTCTGAAAAGTCTTCAAAAGACGGTAGGTGGGATCGGGACGTTTTGCGCATGACGGATTGGCGGTGAATACGAGAAAACAAAAAAGCACCAATAAAAACACTGAAAACAAAAATGAAAAAAATATATAATGGCAAAGCAGGAGAAACAATTTCTTACCCAAAATAGGATCCCATTATCATTTGCTTAGACAAAGTTCTTCTCTGCTATTTCAGTTTACACTAAATGAAACCACATGAGACACTGTCTGAGCGTTTGTTTTTTTTGTTTTGTTTTGTTTGTTTTTTGTTTTTTGGGGTTTTTTTGTTTTGGTTTTGTCTTGTATTTTTTTGTTTTTTGTTTTTGCTTTGTTTTTATACCTACCCAGAAAGCGGACCTACCTTGGAAATTTATCTTCTCAATAAATGCCTTCAAAATAAGGAAACAAAACTTTTGTCAGGCTCTTTTTCGTTAAAATGTTTTACAAATAAATTTTGAATACGTCTCGCTTGCATATTTCATATACAAAGAAAGCCGTTTAGTGCTGTCCAACGGTTAATAATAATATTAAAATCAGTTCTTGTTTTCTACCGGTTGATTTTTTATTATAATAATAACAATTTATTATTATCTAAACATCACTGCTTATTATAATAAATGCTCCGATTATTTTTAAAGAAGTTCATAATAATGAATGAGAATTGTTCCAATTTTTATAGTGTTATCATACGATTATTTTATCTAAACGGGCCTGTCCCAAAGTGACCATAATAAGCGGCTTCTACCAACCAGTACAATGCAGATGGGTACAGAGAATGCGACGGCTCCCGCCCGGGCATCCATATTTGAAGAGCATCAAATCAAAGAGTTAAATAAAAAAAATAATTTATATTTAATTTGAATAAAATGTTTATTTCATGTTTCATCAGTTTTTACATATTTAAAATGTCTTCATTTTTCACATTTCTCAGTACTAGTCCCTGTAGCTCCCCCCCCCTACTTGAATCTTCGGGACATATAATCAAGGAGTTGGCCCTGGGCATCACCAAACCTCTGCATGTCACTGTTACTGATACTCTGATAACATCTCATGCATTGGAAGGCAGAGGGTGAGACGGCTCCGGACATCCATATCAGAGGGCATCGAATAATAAAGTGAAATAAAAATTTAGTTTTTATTCAATTTGAATAAAGTGTCTATTTCATGTTTCATCTATTTTTACATATTTAAAATCTCTTCCTTTGTCACAGTTCTCAGTACTAGGCCCTGTAGTCCCCCACCTCTATTTAAATCTTAGGGGCATACAATGAAGAAGTTGGACCCGGGCATTATCAAACCTCAACAAATCTCCGCATGTCACTGCTCCCAACGCTCTTTTTTTGAAAACTTCGGACTGATTTTTTTTAATATCCTGTCCCTTCACGACACAGACGATCAAAGGCTTGTAGAAAGTAATGTTCCCTGATCACTGTGATAATTCAAATGTTCTTTTCTGGGGGAAAACGACGAGGACATCAGCAGGAATTATTAATAATTGAACTGATTTTATCAGCGTTTTTATCAAGAGTTAAGTATAGTTTACCAAATTCAAACAATGCTTGTCTGAGATGAAATATTAAAATGAGTTCAGTTTCTTGTACAGTGTAACCCGGATATAAGAGAGTTGTGGGACCGGAGAAGTCTCTTATATCCGGGTTTATCTTATATCTGGTTTTGGTCTATTTTGTATAGGTAAGTAAGTATGGCTCTAATTTGGACCAGAGAAAATCTCTCTTATATCTGGGTCTCTTATATCCGGGTTACACTGTAATTGAAAAATGTTCAGATGATTTCAGTCTTTTTCTTTTTTTTTTTTTCTCTGTTTTATGCCCGGTTTTTCAATTCCGGATAATCGATGGAAGTACTGTACACCGAGCGTACGGAACGAGGTTTTTAACCCCGATGCTACAACGAATGAAGAAAAGTCCGGGTCATGGTGACGTACATATTAGGTTGGTGCAAAAATAATGTCGTTTTCTCACATGTGAGAAAACGACATTATTTTTGCACCAACCTAATAAATGCACAGATAAAGCACGTGGCTTATTTTATAAGTTAGAGATGAATTCACTGAAATATTTTCTTTCACTTTGCTACGAACACCTAGCTCGAGACAAAGAAAAAAAAACGAATAGGCAAAAACAATATCAAACTTTGAGTAGAAAGTAAATGAAAAAGAAAGAAATTATATTGACTTTGATAAAAGGGAAAAAAATAGCAGTTTTGAAGAATGTAGAAAGAAATAATCTTTTGTCCCGGTCAACATGACCGCATCTGCTGTTTCATTCAAATCCTTCAAGGGTAGGATGACAAAGAGAGAAGGAGAAGTGAGAGAAAGTGCAGGCAAACCCTACTCTTTCTCACCCTCCCTCCCTAACTCTATATCCTTCTTTTTTTGCTGAAGTGCCTTGGTCATTTTTCCATGAAACGAAATTAAATATACAACAGAATTATTGATAAATTATTTTATTATCTTTAATATTTCTTTTTTTTTTTTTTTATTTGATCCTTTTTCAAAAGTTTTGAAAATTAAATTCGATTTTCCGTTTGTTTCCGAAAGCGGGTTCCATCAACCCCGATAAATATGTTCTACTTTCAACACCCGTTAAACCGAGTAGGTGTGGCTCAGTAGAAGAGCGTGGGTCTCTAGTAGTCAGAGCTTCTATCCTCGGCGTCTGTGACACAAGTTATAAAAAAACTTTTCAGAGATGCAGGCAAAAATCTGGATTTCTCCAAATTAAGAATGGCATTTCCTTGTTTTTCAATAAAATATTTTTGGGAACAACGAAAAGCTTTACAATACATGCTTTCCATAAGAAGGGATTACTTTTAAAAATGAAAAAGGATTTGATTTCAAACTACATCCAACTAAGGGATTTTTTGTATTTGCTGTAAAAATCTTCCATATTTTAGTACGAGATTTAATCTCTTTCTCTCGAGAAGTGGGAAGAAATGATAACTGAATGAGTGGATAGATTTTTGCACGACAGTGTGTATGATTACGTGGAGAAACAATAATACTCAGACTTAGTGAGTTCGACTATTACTCGGGGACTCTATACTTGTGAACTTGAATAAAAAATTAGTAAATAAATATTCAGATTTTTTTTTATTGATGTAATTTAATTACTACGATTTATTTAGTTAATGCCAGTCTCTGATAGCTTTCTTTGGCTCTAAAAAACTCCCATCCCCCTTTTATTTTTTTGAAAGTGGGTGGATGAACCGTTTCCTTCAGCCTATTTATACTATCAGAGCTAAAAGCAGACAGCTGCCTAAAAGCAAAGGTGTGCGAGAGTGGGGGTCACTCTTGGGGTTTGCACAGACAACATTCGAATGTTTCTTTGAGAAAACCCTCCTAAAAAATGGTTCTCACTCTCGACTCCAATCATCCCTTCTTTTTCTTCTTTTTTTCTTCTCTATCTATCTATCTTACTCTTCTTGTCATTTCGTTAAAGTATTTTACAGCTTCTCTCAGACGACGCCCATCACGAGTTCCTTTTCTTCCCTTTTTCAATTCTTATCTCTCTCATTCATTCTCTCTCTCCCCCCTCTCTCTCTTACTCTAATTTTTTTCTTTTCAACTATTTTTATCGACTAATGAAAAAAAAGAAAATCTCTCCAAAGATAAAGATACCTTCTATAATTTGAAATAAGAAGAGTCATAACCATTGACATTCCAACAGTTGCTCAGACTATGGAACTCATTTTCTGTTGTTTTGAATGTTGTACTAGCATGGATGTTCACGTAACTTAGTGGTTATCGGTTTGGCAAGTGGTCTGGGCGAAAACAGTTCAAATTCCAACCGCAATTGTAGCTTTTGCTTTTGTTCAAATACCCTTGGAAAGGTAGGAATCTATGTCTTGGAAACCGGTCTTGGAGAAGTACAATTCTGAATTTAAAACCCGTAAAAAAACTACTTGCTCCAGAAGCCACATCAGCTACGTCTAGCTTGGTAAAGCTGTGGCCCTTGGCTCCACGGAGGAGTCTACAGAACTTACATCATCAACAGCGTTTTTATTATTTTCTTTTGTTTTCTACCATTTTCTAATAGAGGCCCTTTTTTCTACTCTTACCTGAAGAATGTAGAATTGATTGACCGAAACGCTGTAGTAGCAGCAAAAAAGAAAAGAAAAAAAGAACGAATTCAATAGTCCGAATATCTTTGAGAATCGCCAATGTCAAATCGTCTATCGAGGCAGACGACAGGATATTTTTCCGTTAAGAGCCCGTAAAAGAAAATTAAATATCAAAAGAAAATATATAGGAAAATATTGCTAAAGGGAAAATACTCCTATCGATTCTGTGTTATAAATAAATCTGTGTATGGCGTGCCTCTTGGCTTAGTTAGTTTTGTATATACCCCGGACGTCAATGTCCAGAACACGAGTCTAGATAAAAGGTCAGAATTTCGAAGTCTGATTTTCAAGGTAGGTACATTCTTTCACTTAAAATATCGACGCAATATAATCTTAAATGTCACAAGCCATTCTTCGAATGTGAAAGTTCCTATTAACACTAATGGTTAACTGTCACTCTCCGGTAAAGAAGAGGAAAATAAATTAAAACCAAATCATTCAATTTTATATTGATTCGAAGATGTTGGAACTTCCCGAAATAATATCTTCAGATGATTCATACTTTTTTATTGACGCTAAAGCATAGCTTATTACGACACAGGGTCAAATTGGGGTAAATTTGTAGGGTGGGGGATAGGTAAATTTCGTTGTGTCTATCCTACAAGCAATATCTACTTCTCTTCGTCGTGAAAATGGAAATTTGAAATCATGGTTTCTTTCTTAAGTTTTTTTTAACTATTCAAACGCTGTCCACTGATGTTAACGAGAAAATCACATCTTTGCTGCTGGATACAAGTTATTTAAAAAGCTGATTGGTTTGTCTGGCAAAAGACCACCTTAATGAGGAAAGCGGTGAGGAGTAAAAACATAAAGCACAAGCTATTATGGTTGCGAGACATACTTGACAGCTATCACACTGCAGTATGCACCCTATTTTTATTTATATTATCCTTATAAAAAGATCTCATGTATAGATTTATGTTTACGATTGTCACAATTCGATCAAAAAATGGATCATTGGAATTTCAGATACAGCATCGAACACACTTCAAAACTGCTGCCAATCATTATCTGAAGACATTTCTCTGACACTTTGACATGGGTTTTGCTCGACTAGAGTTTTCAGATGTTGATTGTCAATTGCAGACGGACGTCTTCTACCACCTTGAATGTCAAGACTCATATCCTCACTGCAGAAACCAGCTCCGTACTGTCCGATCAAAAGTGGATCCTTCAACCCCTTCCCCCGTTAACGTTGACAGAAGTTTGAAAAGCATTATGACCAAGTCTGAACTCATTGAAGTAACCGCATCTCTCCTTTTTTCATGTTCAAGATGAGCCGTATATAATGTTTTAAGTTAACTCCTGAAAGATACTGATATAATGATTAACAAAAAGAACACTTTACTCATTAGGAATGAGTAATCAATTTTCGTGAAACTATTATAATTTATATATTACAAAGCAATTAAAAGGTTGATTCTAAAATATGATATTATCTTCCGGATAAAACTAATATACAGGGTGTTGCAGCAAAATCCGACACTTGACAAAAAATAAACGAAATAGGCAATAAAAACAAAAGTTGTAGATGCAGAGACCCGACAGTTTATTTAGCAACAGTTTGAGTTACATACTACATTATTTTTCAATGTAACCGCCGCCGCCGGCGACGACAACCTCAAGGCGGGCGCGAAATGAGTCACACGCTTTGGTGACCATGTCCTTGTCCATAGCGGCGAACGCCTCCACGATGGCAGCCTTTAGAGAGTCGACCGTGTTGTGGGCGTGCTTGTTGGTCTAGGCCTCGATCACGCCCCAGAAGAAATAGTCAAGGGGGTTGTAGCCGGGTGAGGAGAGCGGCCACAAGTCCGGCGACCAGTGGTGAGGAACATTGTTGAGCAGCCACGCCTAGGTCGCCATGGCCTTGTGTGCAGGAATGGAGTCCTGCTGGAAGATGTAGGGGCATCCGGCGGCGATCTCGTCCATCTAGGGCTTCACCACGCTCTTCAGCACCTCCTGGTAGATCTCAGCAGCGACTCTTTTAAAAGAAGAACGGAGACATGACGTCACTCTCTTTTTGAATTTGATTTTTTTTTTGTATTTACTGACCTATCAAACGACGTGGTCTCAATCCTCTTGAAAATTTTGGAATTATGTTCATTGGGAGCCTCCCTTTTTCTTATATTAGGTTGGTGCAAAAATAATGTCGTTTTCTCAAATATGTTACTATGTGAGAAAACGACATTATTTTTGCACCAACCTAATAAAAGGAGACTGACCCGCTGTTAACGCAGAAAGCACTTACACTTCAAGGCATAAGGAAGTGTCAAAGCAGGGGGGGGGGGACATAAATCACTGTGGAGAAAGAAAGACGAGCGGACAGTAAAATATCTCCGAGAGACAGTTACAAGTCCCAGAAGGGTAAACCACTTGAGCTGCTCCCAGAAAAGTATTGAACTTTTCTGTAAATGAAAAGCATAAAAATCGTAACACCAACCAGATCAAACCACAAAACTATCTTCGTGTTGAGATTTTTCTGTCGTAGGAATTAGGTGGGAGGACGATTTTTATATTTATATCATATATATATGACGGTTTTTTTTTTTCATTTTCAAAATTTGTAATCTTTTTGTCATGTATATTTAATTTGATATCTATAATTAGTTTTTGTATTAGGTTGGTGCAAAAATAATGTCGTTTTCTCACATATGTTACTATGTGAGAAAACGACATTATTTTTGCACCAACCTAATATAAAAGGAATTTTTTGTGCAACCTTTTGTATGTACATATTATATTTGATGTTGTTTTTTTATTTACTGTAATAAATAATTGTTCTTTTAAATTTCACGTAGTGATTAAATCTTATTTGATTAGGCCTTGTTCAACCTTAAGGATAGATCACGTGTTCTCTTTTCCCATTCTATCCCTACTAACTAAATTTATATATATATATATATATATATATATATATATATATATAGATAGATAGATAGATAGATAGATAGATAGATAATATTAGTGGTTAATACGCACACACACACACACACATATATATATATATATATATATATATATATATATACATACATACATATATATATATATATATATATATATATATATATATATATATATATATATATATATATATATATATATGCATATATAAATATATATACATACATACATACATATATGTATATTTCCAACAGGATAGAATTCATGTAGAACTCAATGTCCAGAGCAGAGTAAGAATAAAAAGGCTTAACACTAATATTCCATGGTTAAAATTTATTACATTGGAATCGTAATTACGATCCAATTCATCAGACATTTGGATCGTAATTATGATTCCAATGTAATAAATTATATAACCATGGAATATTAGTGTTTAAGACTTTTTATTATATATATATATATATATATATATATATATATATATATATATATATATATATATGTATGTATGTATGTATAAGGTAGAGAGAGAGAGCTTTTAAGTATAGAAAATTAAGAGATCAGCCGATTCCGCTACCTTGGTTTCACCTTTCGGTATCTTCCTAATTATATATCTGTGTGCGTGTGTGTGTGTCCGAACGCATGGATATGTATCTGCGCCTAGCCTAGGATTGTTTATATGGATGTGTTTGTATGAAGTAAATTGCGTACACCTGCATATATGTGTGCCTCTGCGTATGAAAGTGTCATCCCAAACAAACACAGTAGTAGATTCCCCCACCCACCACCAAGCATAGTCAAACAAGCATAAACAGATCCAATTTTAAAAAATAAACCAGTTTGTCTGATGATCGCAAAAACGTGAAACCCAACGTAAACTCATATCCATACAACTGAATATATATATATATATATATATATATATATATATATATATATATATATATATATAATGCTAGCAAGAAGGATTCATCCTTGTTATTACTTTATAACTCAATAATACTACCATGCCGCAATGAGATGAAGAAAGATGGGTCCTTCCTATTAGCTCCCTCCTCTTTGCCCACTGAATAGCTATGAAAGATAAGATGTCAGACCCTGATAGACCAGTTGACATTTTTCTTCAGTCATATACATATACATTTACATGCATACAAACACACATATCATACGCATATGAAACGCGCTTGTGCGCGCGTGCCTGTATCTGTGCGTATGCGCGCGGTAGGAAAACAAAACAACAACAAAAAAACATGTAAAGACCACCGTGAATCAATAGTTAGCTTTATCGTCTGATAAATCATTACTTCTACAGTGTGTCCGATCCTCACTAGGTCTCTCACACTTGTGACCTCATGCTGGACAGAGATATAAACTATTCTTTGGTAATGCCATGTCCCTTTAGAACGTAGGACGTCATAATTCTCAACAAATTCCTTTTATTCATTATCTAAATTAAATTGTCATTGGGAAAGATAGTGGAGTGGTTTGCCGTTGCCTTCTCGACGGTTATAAATTCAGAATATTCCTTCTTCTAGACTGACTGCCAGCCAAGGCTAAAGAGCCCAGTCTACCTGTTATTTAAGCTGGGATGAGAAGAAATAGATTCATGCCTTTCCTAAGGGCGAAAGTGAGTGCAGCAAAGTAGACCAGAATTTGAACCCAGTTCGCCGATCCATGGAGCTTGGATAAAAAAAAAAGGCTAAAGAATAAAGATGAAGACAATTTTCTCTCTCATGCACGCTCATCGTTACATTATTATTTACACAATCTTTGTAACTTCGTCAGCGTGAATGTTATTGTTACTTATATCTGTTCTTTTTCTTTTTTTATGTTCTGTCTGCCACTATCGTCAATAAATAGATCGATACCTTTTCTTTTGCGTTTTTATTGTCTACTCTCAGTCCTCTGCCATCATTATCATAGTTGTGACATTGTCCATCTATATTAGTTTCGCTTGCCTGTCTTTATCTGCTTTACCTGCCTATTTGCTTACCTCGATTACTCGCATGTACTCCGATGTTCGTGTTTCTGTAGAAAAGGAAGAACAAGGTGTACTCGTTGCTGTCGTAGTCGCAATGTTAATAGTGGCAGCAACAGCATCACTATAATCAGCACTATCATCATCTTCATCTTCAGAAGCTTTAAGCATCAACCTCCCTGACTGATGATAAGGAGAGCTATCGAGTTACACGGCGCATGGTTTTTGTATCTGCCGAAGAATACGAGACACGAACAGTCATTCTCACTAGCAGACAATCTCGCCACAATCAGATACCGAACCTCGGCCATATTATTGCCTGCTCCGTTACTTTTTTAGCCATTTACAACCTTTATTTTCGACCGTCTCCCAGGTAAGATTTTAATATCATTATTTTATTAGCTTTTTTCGACATCGCATTTTTATAGAGTTGTAAATATTGTTGTATTCAGTGTTTGTTTTTTTAACATTATTTTATTTTAAAACAACCTTTTTATTATCTATTAATTATTATCATCATCATCTTTTCCATAGCTTCTGTTTTTCCTTTGTCTTGATTTTATAATGTGGGGAAGATTCGCCGAAAATTTAAAAACGATGTGTCTTCTTGTCTTGAATTTGAAAGAAGAAGAGTTACTTTTCCTTCCCTTTAAAACGCTTTTTTATTTCTTTTAAGTCTTAATTTAGCAATGTTGTAAATAATTTTGTTAATTATATTTTTAAAAAAACAGTGATTAATTTTATTTCGTATCTTATTAGCACTGTCATTGTGAGATTAAGACAATAAATGAACAAAATATAATAATTTCATCACTAAACAACCCTTTTCTCTGGCCTTTCAACATTCAGCTCGGCTCGTTAGGTCAAACTCATACTGCATCCTAATTTTCTCGTATGTACTAAAAATTTTGAATCATATTTTGATGGAGTTTTATAATTAATTAATTACATTTGTTGTTCGAACTATGTTCGAATGAATTCACTTTTTATTCAATTTCTAGTGCTTTTTGTTTCTCTTTTAAATTTTTATTTACTGCGTGTTGTCGACTGACAGGTGAGGCTTTGCTACAACAAAAATACTACGTCTCCTGATTTTACCGGTATTTTTTTCTTACAAAGTCTATTCACAAGAAAACAAATAGAAACATTTTTGGAGGTTTACGTGTACAGTGTACACACCATGTGCAACTGTGTACCTAACGTGTCATCTTACATAAAAAAAAGTGTGTATCGCAGGGGTATCGGATCTTTACAGGACTGATCAATCACTCAAGAAACGAGCGAGAGTAAAAATGTGCTCCACAAAGGTTAAGTGATGACAAGACGAAATGGGTGCTTGAAACCTTGTATTTTCTCTCGCACACACTCTTTTTTTTTTTAACTTATTCACGCAATTGCTCGCTTCATTTCATTTTTTTGTGAGATGAGCTCTACGAAGGATCGACTGTAAAAGAAATGTTTGTTTGTTTTATACAAAAACTGGATGAGAGCCTTCTTTTCTTTAAAAGTGAAAAGCTTACCATTTACTGAAGACTTCAAAAAAGCATATTCTTTTAAAATTCAAGTATTTACATTACAATTTTACATTTACAATTTACATTTTAATGAATGAATCAAGAAGGGTAATTTACAAATTGCATATGTAAGCTATGTTTTGTTTTTAGGACAAAGTAAATAGGCCATAATTACTATTTGATGGTTGTCATTATTAATTGCTTTTTTGTTTTTTGTTTTTTTTTTTATTCCCACTTTTTGATGAGGGGCGGGTTTAGAGATCCTTTGTAAATTGTAACCATAAAATTTGTTTTTGCTTTATAGTTTTAATTTCGTCGGCGAGATGTCATACTCATATCTGATAAATAAATAAGGTTATTAAATAAAAATTCTAAAATAAAACTCCATGTTTATTGTTTTTAGTGTGAGAAATTAAAAAATCTCTAAAAAGTAAAAAAAAAACAAAACCTTCCTTATTAATTCGCTCGCTAAATTATTATTAAATCCGACAAAAGCTGGATGCGTTAAAGCTGCAACAAAAATTTGTTTATTTTATGTTGCAGCTTTAACCCTAAATAAATTGCATAATTGATTTTAAAACGTCACGGTTTGTTAGAAACACACGCTCCGAAATGAACGCACCTGAGACAAGCACGATGCATTTTTACAACTGTTAATTAAAAAGAGCACTTCTTCACAAGTAATCTTTTTTCTTTCTTTAATTTCTGCTAAATACTTTATTTTTAAAAAAACGAATGTTATGTATTTCTTTAACATTTTGTTGTCGGTGAAGTACACTGACAGCAATTTTTTTATTTTTTTTACGATATAATTTGAACATTAAGAAATGCCGGTTCAATGGCTTGAAATTCAATACGCAAAGCAAAAATCTTGCTTTCTTCAACTACTACTGAAGAATCTGTAATAAAAATATTTACTTAAACTTAATGTTTTACTTTTTGCTATACACTTTATAAATGATTCTCTCAAGTAATGTTTATTTAAAAAATAAAAAAAGGAAAAAAAAAAAAAACGTTTCTTTTAGCGGTGATAAGAGTAAAAAAACAGTATTTCTTGAAGTTGACAGTATGTCTTTCCCCAAAAAGCGTGACTCACTCTGCACTTTAATTTTTTTTTTATTCTTAGGCCGCGAAACACTAACTAAAAATATTATTAACAATATGCTTCATTTTAGATTAATTTTTTTTTTCTACTTAAAAAGAAAATAATTGGAATTATTATTTTTTGTTGTAATGTAGAGAATTCTACCTTTGTTTACGATGCAGCACCGTATTTTGTTTGACTAAGTTTTTTTTTTAAATCTCCCTTTTCTTCCAAATTACAAAAATCCGTTTCTTTAGTCATTTTTTTTAAAAACTTTCTTTTGTAATGTAATTGCAGATTTCCTTTTTCACTGGTTCTGTTTTCAAAAGAACTTCCTTTTCTTATTTTATTTTTTAAGCTATAATTTAATTTAATTAAGTCTTTATTCCCCCCCTCCTTATCATTTTACTACTACTACTACTGTGTAAGTTAGTGTACAGTAACCCCGTTCGTATCTTCTCGTGTCTGTTTTTAAACGTTCCTTCTCTAACACGAGAAAGATTAAAAATCCGAGAACTGCTGTAGTAACAACATCCAACATCTGTAATTTTTTTTTTCTCTCTCTCTCCCCATCTTCACGTGTTCAACGTTGCCTTTGTTTTCGGATTGCTTCTTCAACTACATTTTTTTTACCAGATTTCATAAACGAAATCCTACTTCAATCTAGAAATTCTCTCTACAGCCACAATAACATAAATAAAAACTTTAATTTAATTATTAGAAAGAAAAGAAAAAAATAGAAAAATTTTGATCAAACCAAAAATAACATTTTTGAAAATATGTTTTAATTGTTTTTTAAGAGGGGTGGGGGGTCCGTTTTAGCAGAAAACATGTTTGTCGTTTTACGACAAGAAGGTGGTTATCAGCAAATATTTCCATTATTACTTTATTATTTTGTCTTAATATTAGTTTTTACTTTCTTAAGCATTTGAGATATTGGAGGTACCTAACCCTAACCCTCTTTCCTCGTGCCTTACACTCATACTCTTCTTATTTATTTAGGCTTCTTCAATCAGAGAGAGAGAGAGAGAGTGAATATGCCAAGTCTTTTTTGATACTTTTGCTTTGCAATAAGGGTCTGGTATATAGAATTGTCTTCTTTTTTTTTATTTTAATACCCTCCTTTCCTTTGTTACTTCCGTGTATTCATGATTAAGTTATGAAAAAAAATATGAATAGTGCTAAAAAATATATTTTGAAGAAAAATTGTTCTGTGAAATTACTTTATTGGTTTATTCAAAAAGACACATTTTTTTTCTTTCCCAGACAATAAGAAAAAATTGTAGTGTATTTTCCACGTTTAAATAAAACTTGGACCCCAAAACAAAAAGATGCATGCCAAATAGGGCTCTGAAAAGGTTTTTCGAGCCTTATACACTGTACACTACAGTGAAGAAGACTAAGAGTCAGAGTAGACAATAGACTTCTTAAAAAAGGCATTTTTAATTTTAATTAATAACATTTTTAATTTAAAAGAAAATGAAAAGTAAAAGAAGACTAAGGGAAAATGCAAAATTTGAAAATATCAGTCTCAGATTCCGAAAACTGTCGACATCAGTCAACGATGCCAACAAAACATTAGAAACAAAAGAAATGGTTTTGATCGCAGCCGGTTTTTGTTTCTCAGTCATCATCTAACAAGTGATTGTGAATAAATACGAACTTTTATACTAGGGAGAAAAAAAAAAAACTATTGACATCGCCACATACGTCGTTACGGTCAGTCTCCATATAAAAATTCACTGTTTTCTCAAAAAACGATCGACGGTAAGTTATCCGCAAGAACAACTAAAAAACGACAAACTTTTTTTAAGAGAAAAAATAATTCTTTGAAGAGATATTTTCTGTTAAAAATTACTGCAATATTGTCAAATGTCAATCAAACATTGAGCAACATGCATGCTCAACAAAATTTGATGTAGAAATTTTTTAAAATCTTTGATGTAAGAAGATTATCTTTTCTTAATTGATTGACTACTGGGTCGAATGAGTTTCTTATCGCAACAACTACTTTGTCTTCTACATGATTTTTGTAGTATCAGTTTATATTGAAACTGATGGTACTAAAACTCGTTGGTAGCAGCATTAGGAAGAAGTTTATCTTTATCACGTGACATAAAATTTTTTTTACGTTTTTAAATAGTTATTCGGCGCGGAAAAGAGGAACAGGCGTGCCAACCAAATTCAAATTCTGGTTTTTTTGTTGCGTTCATTTTCGCACTTTTTTATGTCATTTGGGAAAATTATGAATTCATCATATCCCCCTCCCCAGTAATGAGTTAAAAATAGCAGGGTAGACTGGGCTCACTAGCCTTGGGTGGCAGTCAGAGAAGGACTACTACTTTGAATTCAAAACTGCGGCGAAGGCAACCATTCCATTACGTTTCCCCAAGAAGTCAGCAATCCATTCACAGATAAAGAAAAGGAAACTCTGGAGAGCCATAATCGCTTATGCCCAGAATGGACATGGTATTTAAATAAAACAAAATGAAAATTATTATCGTTGACAAAAAAAATTGTTAAGTTAATTACTTATCTTCAAGATCGCTTTACTGTAGCAAAGTTTCTTTTTAATTTTATTGAAAATCCAATATTTTGCCCATTACAAGGAGAGAGAGAGAGAGAATTTATTTTTATTATAGTTATTTTTTTTGCTACATGACCGCGCATGTATGCTAGGATTTTTTTATAAGATTGTCCTTCGTAGAGAGCATATTTATTTTACTACTGTGTTTAATTTTTCATCTGTAAAAAAATATTTTCATTGAGTTTTTCTTTTTTGTTGGTTATTATTTGTTGTTGAGTGATTTAACTAGGACATTTGTTTTACTTTTGTTTGTTTTTATTTTAAGTTAACCTTCCTAGAAGTTGAAATTGATATGCTGTGTAGTGTAGTGGTTATTGTTTAAAAAAGGGTGTTACTGTTTGTTACTGTAGTTAATGTTAAATGTTATTGTTAACTGTTGTGTTAGAGAATTTTTGTGCTTTCTTTCATCATAGTCACTTACTTGGCTTGTATACACAGGGAAATGATGCCCAAATGACACGCGCCTGCTACTTTTTTACACGATTGAGAAGATAAGTTTGACTTTTTGGTTAGCCATCTGCACCAGTGGTTGGTATTCGACACACAGAAGTTCAAATTT
>OZ010583.1:9967306-9990486 GCA_963932145.1 Acanthosepion lycidas
CTCTACACTCAAAGCCTCAGTCATGATGACTTGTGACTTTGTGTTATCACAGTCATCAATGGCCTCTGAACTGTTCCAGCTACTCAATTTCACTTACAAGGCTTTAGCATTTTCCAAAGGTACTGCCTGCTGGAATCGTATCTGCCTTGAAGAAGTCACCTTCTTGACAAGTCCACCATATTGAAATTTAAATCCAAGTCTCATGTTTGGAAAGCAAACATTCTAACCACTCACTCATAAACATATACACTGTTAGATTTTATTATGCAAGTCAATGTTTTCCACAATAAAAAATAATGCTGAAAAGTTCTAGACCCAACTAACTTCCCAAAGTTTGCTTTATTTTTTTTATAGGCTGAAAACTTTTCAGTATGCACTTTATATATATAGCTATAAAATTAAAAGGTAATTTTATACACATATTCAGTGATGCTGATAGGTTTTTATTGTAGTCAGTCCCCAGGACCCACAGGTGGTAATTTAGGGGGTGTTCCTGGGAAATTCAATGGGTTCTAACTGAAATTTCTTAATAAATTGTTGTATTAAACTGCAGGGCAACAGACTAATTTTGTTTTTATCATCATCCCCAAAACAATTTTCATCTTTCTGAATCACTTAAATTGACAGAACAACTTTGTTTTCTTTATTGAATTCAATTAATAAATTCAAAAACAGTATTTACATTTAATAATCGCAGTTCACTTAAGAAAATAAGTTTTTGGGGAATTGACTCAATTATAACAACAAAGTTGTTTCTTTTAATTAAATTAATAAATTCAAAACAAAAATAGTAATCACAGTTCAGTTAAGATTAAGAAACAATATTTTTTTGAGAATTATAAGAAAATAAAATTTTTAAATTGACAAAACAAAAGTTGTTTTTTTTTTATTTGATTCAATAAATTCAAAACTAAAACACTATTTACACTTTAATCACAGTTCAGTTAAGAAACTATATTTTTTGATAATTATGTTAGAACAAAGTTGTTTTTTTTAAATTGACAAAACAAAAATCACATATGCCATCACCCAATAAAAGAAGAAAAGAGTAAGTGAAAGAAAGAACTTGTAAAAAGTATTTGAAAGAATAACATCAAATGATTAATGTGGTTTATTATTTAAAATTACAAAAAATATTGGCTTCCCTACAGTCTGTACCAAGGCATACAGGAAAATCTTTTGTCTGAAGACATTTTTGAGCTCTATTGAAAAAAATGTTATTTGAACAATGAATTGAATGTTAAATACAGTTGTCTGCTTCTGAGCTAAAAAACGTTTTGCACTCATAGTTTTAAAAAGTACATCAGTAACAAAAATGCAAAAAAAATTTAAAAATTAAAATATCTTTGTACTAATTAACATCTATATCTAGTTCATTTGACAAATGATTTGCGTTTGCTCAAAGAAACAATAGTTAACATTTTAAAATTAAATGAAATTGATGTTTTTGTTATTGTTTACTTATCGACCAATAAAAAATTCCTTTATGTCATAACTGTGTGTATGAGTTGGTTTTGTTTGTGCAAATGAGTAACTTTAGTAGTTGCATCCCTGATACACACGGATGAGAAAGTTACTGCATCCATTATGATTTTTATGCATCAGGTGTCCATCCTGTGTCCCTATCAGCATCTCTGTATATGTGTATCCATCTGCCTCACAAATATCATATGCTATTTCACATCAAAGAAAAATTTCAATATACTTTGAAAAAAATCCTTCAAGGCAGTTGCACACATTTAAAATAATTTACACTACAGACAACATCTTTCTTTCGGTAGGATCTTGGTAAGAACCTGTACATAAAATTTCTTTACTGTGGATGTTTTTGTTACAATTACTTCTAAAACAATAAAAGACTTAATTAAATACAAAAAATAATAAAACATGAAAGAGGAATTTATTCTATTACCTGTAATTAATAATTGTCACAAAGAATACATTTACTAGTTTAATTTGGTGTAAAAATAATACAGCCATTTTATTTTGTCCCAGGCAATACCTGATTGCCATGCTAGTTCCTCATAAAAAAAGAAAGATAAAACTCCACCCATCCCAGTCACTGTTGCCAGTGCCAATTTTTATGGAAATATCAACAGAATGCCAAGTAAATATTCCCTTCCGGAATATCTCAGATAGTGCACTCTCACTCACCCTTCTTGCACCTGCTGCTTTTGCTACCTGAGCTGTAAATTACACCTTGTATGTATTTTCTGTTCTTCTCTGTTCCCAAGTAAACAATTTTTGCCATGAAATAACAACATAAAGAAAGATTCTTTATTTCAATTCTTTTTCTTTATTAATGTTATTTTGGATCCTTTCTATTAATTCACCCCAAAATATTAATTCACCCCAAAATATTAATTCACCCAAATTAAAAAGAATTTATATTTACTAAAATTCACACCAAATTCTCCCAGAGTGAGACACTTCCATTCCACTCCGGTTGACTTTTGCGATCACCCCAAATGTAGGCAACTCAGGTGCACTATTTCTAAATGTGGGGTTACATTTGCACTCACCCCAATAAAGAAGCCAAAAACAGATTTTCTTCTCTTTTTTTTAAATTGTAAAAATTTCTCAGCCGTTATCCATGCCAAAAATTTATAATTCCATGCGGTGAATTAATATTTGCAATCAGTAACTTTACATTATTTGGGTGAATTAACAGAAAAGATCTGATATTTTTATTACAACCAAAATAAAATGTTAATAGATTGTTTGCATTATTTACATACAAACTAATATCCTCATATTTGTTGTTATTATCACAACATTTCAGCTGTTGTGCCCTTTGGCCTACTTCCGATTAGATTGTTCTCATTCCACTAACCATATCTCAGGATATTTTGTCTTGTTCATTTTTAGTATTCTTCTTTTTCTTCTATGTGCCATGTCCTTTGTGGCTTTTAGTAAGGCATGTCATTCTATTAAACCCTGTTCTACAAAACCAAAGCTTGTTATGGAGGTGGAGGTCACTTGCTGCTTTCCCTTATCTCTCTTGCCCTTAATATGTCCTGTAAGTGTTAAATTTCCTAAGCTCTCTTATGTTGTACCTTAGAAATTTCAATTGTCCTTTTGTTTTCAATTTCCCTTATGGCTTATACCAACATAGCTTTACCAGTTTTGCCAACAAGTCATTAGGTGGCCCTGTCAAGCAACTATAAAAACAAGACACTTTCTGTCATTGTTCTCTTTTCCTCCCAATATGCTGGAATGACTACACCACCGGGACTTTTTTTTCCAGGTATGATGACATCTTTTCCTTTAGTGACTCAACTCTCTCTCTCTCTCTCATGCGCACACACATGTATCACCCCACCCAATTTCTAACTCCTAATGTCTTGTTTCTTTTGCATGCATCCCAGTGTAATTTCTCTTTTTACTCAGTGATATAAAAACCAAAATATAAAATATCACCTTGTTGAAATTGTCTTCTACAGTGTAACCCGGATATAAGAGAGTTGTCGGGACCGGATACGAAGTCTCTTATATCCGGGTTTCTCTTATATCCGGGTTACACTGTATTTCCTTAAACCAGTCACTGACATGTGCAAAATGTCATTGCCACTGATTTTAGTCTAACTAGAAACAGTACCTGCAGCAGAGTCAAGTTATTCAAATATATTATATTTGAATATATTGGCAGCCACAACCTTACCAATATAAGATACACATATGACATAGTACTGATAGGAGACACGGAAAAGAAACTACAAAACCTCCTACAGAAGGTATCAAGGGAGAACAAGAAGAAAGGACTAAACATAAACTACAAGACAACAAAATGCATGGTCATCAGTAAAAGGATGAGCCCAAAATGCAATTTGCAGGTTGGGGATACTAAAATCAAACATGTGCAGAAGTTAAGTATCTGGGATGTGCTCTGACAGAAGACGGTAAGTGTGACGCTAAGATCCAAAGACAGATTGGGATGGCCAAGGATGCATTCCAAAAGTTGGGCAGAGTACTGCGAAACAGGAAGATTTCTTTGCTGACAAAGAAAAGAGTACTGAATTGCTACGTGACATCTGTGCTCCTATATGGCGGCAAATGTTGGACAGTATCCTCAAAGATGAAGAAGAGACTCGAGGCAGCGGAGATGTGGTTCTACAGAAGGATGATGAGGATATCATGGACAGAGAATGTGAGCAATGATGCGGTCTTGAGAGGATGCAAACAAGGTGGAAACTTATGCTTAACATTAGGAAGAGGCAGATGAAATTTTTGGGACATGTGATAAGAAAGGAGAGCTTGGAAAATCTGATACTCACAGGGAAGATAAAGGGAAAAAGAGACAGGGGAAAGGAGTGCATGACACACATGGCGGGCTTGGGCAGTTGAATGGTGGAGCGTGGTCTGGGGGAGTTGGCAGAAACACAAAACCTGTTGAGAGTCACAAAGATAGGAGGAAGTGGAGGGCCATGATTGCCTATGTACTCAAAGGACATGGTACATAAAAAGAAAGAATCAGCTGGAAAATTATGCCAACATATCAAAGAGAAAGAAATAAAATGTTTAAGTAAGCAAAATCGATTTTACTATTTGCTAAAAATGTCTCCTGTTATTATATATTAGGTTGGTGCAAAAATAATGTCGTTTTCTCACATGTTACTATGTGAGAAAACGACATTATTTTTGCACCAACCTAATACTTTGTTTCCAAAGAATAAATACTATGAAAAGTAAAACATATTTAGGAAAAAAAAGAAATTGCTTTTTCAAGGTGCACAAATATTTTTCTGCTTGAACATTGATAATAAAAGAGAAATTAAATCCTTACATCAAATGGTGGGATGTTGGTGGTGGGGTCTGTAGGACTATTTGGACACTCACATAATATTGGGTCAGAACAAAAGTGTGTAGTACTAAAACTTCCTTGTTACTCACATGTTTAGTCAATGGGATTCTCAGCATCTTTTTGTAGAACCCCATTTCAATGAATTCATGTCTCTTCTTCATTTATAAGGAGATTATCCAACATTCACGGCCATATATTGCAGCAATCACTAACCACCAGGCAGTGGATGAATTGGTACTGGGACGCACAGAAAGAATAAAAAAATTTTTTCCATTTTATTGACTTTCATGGTCTTGTTTATTGTGTTTTGTTATGTGCATGACCAACATTGCCCTCCTCCCCACATTTTGTAGAAAAATTGTTTTGCATGCAACCTCATCCATGGCACAAAGACATTGGGGGCTGCTGATATAAAGGACCTATATACATAACAGTGTCATACTTCTTTCTTTGTTTCTAACAAATTTTTCAGGTTTCTTAATACTTTGCTTAACTTTTGGGAAGCATCTTTCACCATTCCAATACATCATTGGATTTAAGTATGTGGCATTTTCCATCCTCTGTTAAAACGCTTCCTAGATATTTAAATTTTTGTACTTGCTTGAAGTTCACATCTTAGCCTGTTCTTTTTACTGACAACCATACATTTTGTCTTCTTACAATTCATGTTTAGTCCTTTCCTCTTACTTTCATTTACTACCTAGGGTGTTGCTATCTCATTACCTTGACTCTCCAAACCACAAATGAATAATGATAAAACTTGCAGAAGAATCAAAACCAGAACAACCATATATAAAATAGTCTCCAATTTCTTCATCTCCTTCACTAACATAGGGGGAGTGCCTACGGTCAAAATATCCAGCGTTTGAACTACATCTTCAAGAGGTCAAGCCTGACTAGCAAGACGTCATATCCAAATGTGAACTCCACCTCAGGATTTGACACTCTTGATTGGTTTCAATCAGTCAGATGAGGTTACTCTCCTATGCTTTCCTGATAACTACAATATTGATCTCTTCATGTCTACAGTTAACCAATATCTAACCTACATATCCTTAAATTATGCACTTCCTCATTCCCCCTCCCTTACAGAAATGTTAGTAACCCTCTACGATGAGTGGCCCTTGTATTGGGTGAACCAATCGTATAAAAACAAAAAAGTCGCAATTGATCTGTAAAATTATCTTTCCAACCATTATATAATGGTCGTCATGCAATTATCAGGACAATTATGATTTGAAATTCCAAGATGTGTCATTTTTCATTTTCCTAGAGTTATTTGAATGTTATCCCTTTCCTTGTTGTTTTGGTAAATGGGTTTCCCAAACTTTCTCAGGTTGGATGTCTCTGGATCTTTTGACACTAAACTTACTGTAAGTGGGGAAGAGCAACCAAAACTAATGTGAAATTGGTTTTACTTCTCTAAAATGAACTTCTGAGGAACCTAATTCCAGAAAAAACCTAAAAGATATTATTCTATTCCTTTAATGGAAGACTTTATTGAGAAGATCTGGTTTGATATGTTTGCTTATATCTGAAAGGTTTATTCTATCTTTATATCTTATTTGTTTTTTGTGTTATTGTTTAGTCAGAATGGTTTTCTCTATTCCCATTGCAGTAGTACATGCCAAATTCTTGCAAGTTCTCTAATGGAATGATGAGAAATATTTCAAGAAATATGGCATTTTGTTTCGTAATCTCTACCCATAAATTCCTGACAATGAATAATGAATTAAATATGCACTGCTTTTTCAGATGTTTAACTCTCCAGTGTTCTTCCTTATCCAGTATTTTCACTTCATTCCACCGGGACTGATGACTACCCCTTTCCCTCCATACATGATTAGCTATGCCCGATTTCATTGTCTCACCCCTCACTACAGCTTTTTTGACGTTTCTCCCACCTTACTTTAAGGGTGAAGCTTGTGTCACCTTTATATTCTCTGCCACAACTTCAAGGAATCAAGTATACACAATTCTTGGTCATGTTCTCCTCCCTGTTAAGCTTTACTTGGCAGAGATTTCTTTGTAGAGAGGAACTGCTTCTGAATATTGTATTGATGTTGTATGGACTGCAGATCTTCTGAATCTTTTCTGATAAGCCCTTGACATAATGTAGACAGACCGTGGCAATTTTCTGGTCATACTCCTTTTACCTTCTGTTCCCACCTGTAGTTGTTGTTGTCATGTTCACCAAGTAGTTGTTATTCTGAAGGGTACATTTGATGCTGATCATTTCTTGTTGGTATATGTCTGGGCCCAGTTTTGTAGGCATCAAACAATTCTTTTCTTCACACTGTATGGATAGTGGAAATTGAAGTTGAAGTATTGTCAGGTGAAGTTTGTCTTGTGATATACAGATACTTTGAACTTATTCCTTGTGCGAGACATTAATCCACCCAGGAAGCCTAGCTGATTAGTCTGTTCTTCCATTGTGAAATGGATCAAAAGTCCTATTGAGTTCACATAGTGCAGCACTTATTTGTACAGAGTATGAAGGTGTCATTTACGTATCTCAGCTATACTGTTGGCATTAGTGGTGCCATTTCTAAAGCCAATTCCTCAAAGTATTCCATGTATATATTTGCCATCACTGGTGACAACAGTTAACCCATAACCATACCTTCCTCCTGTTGGTATATGTCAGACTCTAGTTAGAAGAATGTTGTCTGTACACAAAACATCCACATTTCCATCAGATTATTGGAATGTTAGTACATTCTCCCAGGTTTCAATCAGTTTCAAACCACTGTCGAGATTTCATCTGTAGGAACCCTTGGTGAGCAGGCTTAATCAGAAGGCAGGTTAGGTTTAAAGCTCCAAGCTCACTACAGCAAATGGCCTAGTGGATAAAAGCATTGGTTTGTGAATTTGGTGACATAATGATTGTGAGTTCAATCCCTGAGTCAGGCAGTGTGTACTTGCACTCAGTGGAAACAGGCAAAACATAACTGAAATAAAAATAAGAACCAGATGAAATATCCCTAGACATGAGCAGTGGAATGAGAACAGTATATCCCTGTAGATTAAATAAAGGGTTCAGTTCAGAATTCCCGATAGGTTACCCAGATCAATATATGCCTTAGGAAGGCCAGAGAGTACAATGACTGAAACATTGTGATAACAACAACAATGATGACAATAGTCTGAATATAAGTAAATTAAGATAACTCCCCACCCCAGAAATCCAGAAAGAAATTGTCAAAATATCATAACACAAATATAACTAGTTTTATGGGTGGATGTGATTGTAGCCTAAATCATTCAAGTTTTTTTCTTGTTCTATAAAATTAAATAAATGAAAATTATGACAAGTAAGCATTAAACTAACTGTTTCTAATATGGGTGGGAGGGATTATAGGATTATTTCACCTTGCCTACTAGGGAACTTTATATTCCTGTTAAGTGGTGTTGCATAAAGTAGTATAAAAGGAAAATGTAGAGACCCCTTTTCTCTCTGTTCTTTCACTACTCACTTGCAGGATGCCATAGGAACAACTATATCTCATTTTCCCCCTCAGGTGCTTCTTTAGAACCCAATGAATCCACATGTTGCATACAACACAATACTATCACTACACTAACTCCTGTTCAAAAAACCTACATAAGACCACAATAATATTTCCACTATCACATAAATTTACATTAATTTATTTTTCCCTTGTTGGTTTCAATCTGGAGGTGTGGGTGACTGCTAAAGATCCCCCTCCCCAAATTTATAGACAAATCCTACATATGCATGCTGGGATTTCTTCCAAGTCCATAAAAATGGATAATTCTTGGTTTTATCCACACATTTTTTCTTTCTTGCCTTGAAGTTAGAAGATTATAACCATTTGACTGCATCCCTTTTGTGTGGGAACGCTGTTCCTGTTTTGTGAACGTTTTTACTTTGTTACTGTCATATAGTTGCATTGCTTTGCCTTGCTTCACATTTTTTTGTCTTGTATTATTTTCTCTTGATCTTCTTCTTATTGTTATTGAGAAGTTTGTCAATTCTGCTTAACCATGCCTGCTTCCTCAACATTCTTTCAACACAATAAAATATCCCTCTTCCATAAACTGGTCAATGCTGCTACAAAACCCGTAACCTAATGCCATTACAAACTGATGACTGCGATAAGAAAAAACAGTAAAATTTTGTCTCTTGTGCTAAATTCTGATTAAGGTTGAAGTCATTCTGTATAAAAAAAAACAAACTTTGGTAGTATTTAACCTTTGTGCCTGCAAAAAAAAATGGATTGTCAAAAAGATGGTTATTCCGTTGACACCACTGTTAATGTTTACTACAAAGACTCCTTTGACAATATTTATTTACAAGATTATAAAAATAGGTGAACCAAGTATAATGCAATACTTATTATTTACATTTTATAAAGATTTATTTACTATTTTATGAAGAAATAAATTTGAAAAGAAATCTTTTTATTCAAAAATTTATAAAAAATTATCAAAATATGTAAACCAACCACAATGTAATATTTATTATTTACCAATTTATAAATAACTATAAAAACAAATTTTTTATTCAGTCTAATAAATAAATTCAAAGTTTTTTATTCAGTCTAATAAATAAATTCAAAGTTTTTTATTCAGTCTAATAAATAAATAGTGTTTAATATCTTTATCAATTTCTGAGAATAAAGAAAATGTAAAAATCCATTTTCATGTTTGAGTGTCATTAAAATTTTAATCATCACTTTTAAAATCAATAAACATTGCCAAGTAATAGTGGCGTCAAGGGAATAACCTTTTTAACACACCATTTTTTGCAGGCTTCAAATTTACATTGTCGAAACTTTGTATATAATAATTAATGCCATGTGTACTTCTTTGGCCTATGCTGAATTCCTTTGCGATAATTATTTGATTTGTTAATATTTAAGTTTTTTTCCTGTTTTTACACTTACATTTAATTAATTGTTTACTAAGATTTGTATGACACAAAGTCATAAGTGAGAAGTACTGAATTAGGACCCAACTCACAACAGTAGCAATGTCTACAAAATTAGTTAATTAAACCATAGCAATGCATTCAATATAGTTTTCTTTCAGTATGAATATGGAAGATTAAGTCAAATTCAGAGTAATTAAGAAACATCAAAAGGGATTTCTAGATTTGTGTCACACAATGGATAAAACTTTTTAGATTTAGCAGGCATTCATACAATTACAAGATTTGATCTGATATATGGTGCATAAAACATAAAACCCATTTTATTTCTTCAGAAACACTTTTAATGTCTTTAAGTCTAGGGCGAATCATTATCTTTCCGACATATCTTCTTAAACTACACTTCTCATAAGTACAACAACCTAGGACACCACATATAGAAATATAAATCATCCCCCATTACCTCTGTATTCCATTAGTAAGGAATAAGTTCCATTCAGACAGCTTCTTTCCAAAAACTGCTGTTTTGTTGAACAGGCTCTTGGCAGGATTTTTCCTAATCACTACAATCTTCTGGACCTCTTCAAGGTTAACCATTATTTTTCCTGCATAATCCCACGAACTTCCTTTCTTGCCGTTTCTTGCACTCATACAACAGCACACAGTAATCTTCTACCATGAATTGCTCTTGGGCCTTGTATTGGGTCAACATTAATACAATTTTTTTTTTAAACTTAATCAGTTACTATCTACTTTGAGTGGCTTATGAGCCTTGTATTGAGTGAACAATTAGTAAAAAATAATTTCTTTTGTATTTGAATGCATTTTTTTTTTCATTTTTATTTAACAAAAAATTAAATCAAATTAGAGAATGCCATAAAGAGTTTTCAATTCTTCAATTGCAAATATAGCCGCCCTTGATTCTTGTCATTTCTTTTTGTGAAAGAATCTTCAACGGAGAACACAATATAATTCCCCCCACTTTTTTTTGTGTGTCTGGAGCTCTTTTGTTCATTCTGTGCCTGCCAGAAAGTTACCCACTGAAAATGAAACCAAAATCAAGAAAGTGAAAGAAAATCCTAACAGCTGAATCTAGCCATCTTAATGTTTTTTTTTCTGCCAGTTGTTCCTACCCAGCTATTATGGCACTCCATCCCCAAACCTGGCATCAGCCTGAGTATTTTGCTTATCTTTCTGTCTCTCCGTGTGTGGGTGTCGGTACATTCGGAAAATCTGCCTGCACCTGTTCAACATGAAGGGAAGATGACTTCCGCTTGTGTTGTTGCATACATAAAAAGATATACTGAAAGATATATCAAAAGATATACAGAAAAATATACTGAAAGATATACTAAAGTAATTCTTATGGTTTGTATTAAATATTAATAACACAAATCATAAGAGTAATGATAAAAATTAAGAGTCTAAAATAATCATCCCATAACTATTATAATATTATGTTAGTAACGTCTGATAAGAATACTGTAGGGGAATTGTAATTGAGTAAATAATTATAACCTCCGCCGCTGATATTTATATGGACAAAAATACTCCTAAAAATGTGAAACAGCAAGACATGGAAACAAGAAAAATGAATATTATTTATTATCTGGTTGTTATGTGGTGTTAGAGACTCAAGAGACAATAATACTGAGTAAATACCGATTGAGCTTCAGAGTCGATAAAAGCATGTCAGGCTATATGACGGTTTCATATAGGATGCAGGTTCGATTCCTGTCGGAGGACAAATATTTTCTATGAAAATTTCTCAGACATTCAGGCCAGTAAATGTTGTTAATACTGTTTATTATAAACAGAAAATTTACTTAAATATTTGTATCTATAAAAAGAATGTATAAACATAAAAAATGTCTTAAAATAATTGTCGGACTTTGTCCATTTCATAATGTGTGACATCATTTGTTTACATTTGGATACACATCGAGCAGATATGAATGTGTGAGAGAAAATCTTGGAGAATTGTGGTTTAAAAACAGTAAAATCGACCTTGCTAACTGAAACGCTACTCTGTGACTCAGTCAGTAAAAGCACTTCTGGTTATATGACAGTTACATATAGGATACAGGTTCAATTCCAGTTGGAGGATACATATTTTCTATGAAAATTTCTCCAGTAAATGTTGTTAATACTGTTTATTATAAACAGAGCATTTACTTAAATATTTGTATCTATAAAAAGAACGTATAAACATAAAAAATGCCTTAAAATAAGTAAAGTGTATACAGTCTTTTTCATATATTTTACACACGCACACACACATATATATATATATATATATGGACGTGTATAATGAGTTTCCAGATAATTTAGTTGGAAAATACAAGAAGCATCTTGGCTTTTCTTACCTCAAATATTTTTGAGTGCTAAAAGATAAATGTTACTATGGCCTGAAATGGAAAAGGAGCCAAAATTTTTGTTGATGCATGTGTTGACAGTCTGTCCATGTTGATTGTTTGTCAATAGTGAGAATGACACATGTTTGTGTGTGCAGAGGAGAAAAGTGATGTCGATTCTCATTAGTTTATAAAATGTGAATTAATGATAATTATAATTGTTATAATTATTTTACTATAATTATTTTTGATACCATAATTAATTTTTATTTTTTATGGTCACAACATGGTGACAGTATAATTAATTTTTTATTTATTAATTTCTTTATGGGCACAACAATACAAAGACTATATTTTTTCATACATAAAATAAGAGTTTATTCACTTCTGGACTCAACATCAAGTGTTAAATTACCATCAGCTTAATCAAGGGTATGTGGTTTTGAGTCTTTCTTTAAACATTCAATCTTCATCATGCGATGATGTGAGCACTTTTCCACACCCTGCTTAGGTTGGGCATCTATATAACTTTCTGTTATCCAGTTGTCTTGTGTGTGCAAATTTATCTAGGTTGATTTTCTTTTTTATGTTGGTGCAGCCATTGTTTAAGGTTTGATTTTGTACTTTGTAGCTTTGAGGTCATCTTCTAGGTCAGTCCTCAGAGTTCTGAGCATTTTTGACATTCTAAGGTGACACCAAGCACAAAACTTACTTTGGCATCTTAATTTACTGTGACTCCCAATATGTATTCAGTTCACCAAATACATATTGGGGGTCACCACGGATCAATTTTTAGGTTAAGATTCCTGATGGACATTTTAATTTCAATTCAGACCTCTAGTGATTCCTGGTGTGAATCAAATACTACACTTCCAAAATACAGTCTCTGGTTTTTCAGCTGTTCACTTTCAAACTGACTGGATGCAATCAAGGTTGACTATAGAGCTAACAGCTTTTAACTGCTTCTGCAGTTATGGGAGGGGGAGTATTTTGTCCATGTACTCAACCCCTCTTCTACATCATTCATCATGGCATGCTAGTAACAAAACATTTCATCTTGGTATCAGATGAAATCTGTTCATACCTTTCCTAAGGATCATCATCTTTTCACTATCTTTGACTATAACAGATTACACACCAACAAGAGATAAGTTTACTAGGTTTTACAGTATGTCAACCTCTGATTGATTATTTTATGCCAGATCCATTTATTTAATTGTTATTTTTATTTAATTCTTATCAAAGTTGAGTTGTGTTTTAAAGTTGTGTTTCAAGGTTGCATTGTATTTCAAGATAGTGTTGTAGTTCAAAGTTGTGTTGTATTTAAATAGCTTGTTGAGTTCAAAATTCGTCGAAAAATGCCCCCCGTCCCTCCATAGACTTAACCTCTTTTTCGAACGTAACTCCTAATTGATATAATAATAGTTAATAAAAATTAACACACTACCACCCCTGTCTAAATGATTGGATTTCTCTGTATCCTTGGAAAAAAAAATTATGGATTGTATGTGCATTTAAAACTCAGTAAATTTAAAAATAAGTTATTCCGAAATTCGCTTGAAGATGAAACAGAACTAATGCTTTTAATTTAATTATATAATTAAATTTGTAGTTTTTAGCTTCAGTTATTGAAACATGGTAATTCCTGTGTAGTGAAGAAACCATATTTTAAATCAGTTAATTTATAATATTTATGCTCTGTAAATTTACATTGAGCACTGTTTTATAGAAATAAAAATATCAATAAGAACACCGGAATATATATCTTACTGTTCTTCTTTTTTTTTTATTATATATATATATATATAGATTTATATATATATATAGATTTTTTACATATTTTATTGTATAGTCCTACCCGTTTCAGGAAGTCCATGATGTTTCTGAGTTCAAACAATTCTGTTAGGTTCTTTGCCTTGAAATATTTTTTTCCTGATATGAGTTCTGATTCTAAATTCTTCCAGGATATTTTACTGTCAGAATAGATCCACATGTTCTTGTTTAAGTATGTAGACTTGTGTTAGTTGTGTGTGTCCTATGTGCAGTCGATGGGTTTTATTTTAAATAGTTTTTTTTTCTTCATGTCTTTCCCATAATTGCTGTCATTTCTTTTTTACCAACAAGAGATAATTCTTGCCAAAGTGAATGTATTTACTTTTCCTATGGTAACCTGTAACAGGCCAGTCTGATGCTACTGAAGGGATTCCTTGATCACTGTCTCTCACATGTGTCCAGAGCTACTGATCTGCTCACATATTCAGATGACAACGATCTGTAAGTGGCTACCTCTCATCACGAAATCTTTGTTTATCACTCCAATGTCGTTGACACTATTTACATTTACAGGAAAATCTTTAAGTAATAAAAAATAAAAATCTCTAATTAATAAAATTTTTTTAGTATTCTAATTCCATTTATACTATTTACATTATTCAGACTGTTGTCTTCATCTTTATTGCTATATTCACAACGTTTTGACAATTGTATGCTCCAGCCATCTTTAGGTGATATTTCTAGGAATTTCAAACAAAACCTTTTGTTTAATTCACAGGGTTAGATTGTTCTATTTCCATCAATCAACTATTTCTTTTATCCCAGTGGATAAAAATATTGTTTGAGTGATCCAAAAGTAACTTGACCCAAAGATTTGTGAGTTCAATACCTGGCCACAGCAAGGAAAACAAAAATTTGGAGAGTTGAGTTATCAAGGGGAATTAACGGAAACTTGAGATATCCAAAGGCTTGGCACGTGGAATGAAAACAATCTACCCCCCTGTGGACTAAATACAGGGTTTGGTTTGAAATTCCAAAAAACATCACCTGAGGATACCCAAAGGATAAAGCATCCGAAATGTCATGAATATGGCAATAAAGATGAGGACATCAGTCCAAATACTGCAAACAGTTACAATACGTCATCTCAGAAATATAGACATACTCTAATACTAGTTTATTCAGCCTAATCTTTGGTACTGGCTTATGACATATTAAAAGACTGTTTAATTAATGAAAAATCTAAAGTCTATTTCAACTCTTTACTTCTAATGTCTGCCTGAACTCTGAAATTTTATTCACTAATTTTTTTCTTTCTCCTCAATAAGAGTAGTTAGGTCCACCTATTATCTGGTTCATACTCCTTCCCTGATCTTTTGAGCAGGAGTAGAGGTTTATCCTTTGTTTCAAGTTTAGGATTGGTGTTCCAATTCCTTCTAAAGTCTACTTCAACTTTATACCACTAACCTCTCTATCTGAATTCTAGTTCACTCCTGATCTTTTGAACAGGAGTAGAGGTTTATCCTTTGGTTCAAGTTTAGGATTGGTGTTCTAGTTCCTTCTAAAAATCTTTTCATTCTCTTTCACTCTCAGTGGCATTATCACTTTGCTTGCGGTGAACTGATTAAAAAAAATAAAAGCCATGAAGATAAGCAGTGTCTCACCCAAAATTCATTATGTCAAGCCCTGTTTGACCTTTAGCCTATATCCATTACAATGAAAACAAGACACGGCAGATCTAACAATATCATGCTGGTTACAAATACATTTTCTGCCTTTTCTACTCATCACTTGATTGTAATAATAATAATAAATTCTAATGCGTCACACCAAAGTAAAAGATAAGTTAAATTATCTGAAACATAAAAATAAGTATTAAACTTTAATTATTTTCATATACAGAAAATTGTATTCATCAAAAAAATCGGAAATATTACCAAAATTTATCTAAACATTCAAATCATGTAGATGGGCATTAGATAAGTATTTGATATAACTATGAAATGCTCATTTATAAATAGTGGTTGAAGATAATATATATCTGCACTTGCTGATTAAAAATTTATTTCGGTTGAGCTCTCTGGGGAGGAAGTATGGGTTTGTAAACAGTGACTATTACGCTAATAATGCAAGACTCTTTGGTAAATTGAATCAAGTTCTCTCAGTCACTGTGTGTTTATCTAAAAATAAATACTCTTAAATTCACCTTCATCCCCACTGTGCATGAACGGCTTAGGGGTAGAATCCCCAACTGATGCCAATTCAGTTGGGTTTCGATCCTAACGGGGCTCAATACAAGAGTAGAGCAATAAATATTTATTATAAACTGTTACATTAGAACATGTAAGTAATTACTACAAAATTGTACAAATGCTGAAACAAAATGTACAATTTTGTAACAGTAACTTACATGTAATGTATAATATATATATATATATATATATATATATATATATATATATATATATATAAATAATAAGAAAGAACAGTAAGATTTATAATCCAGTGTTCTTAGCAATTATTTTTATTTTTAAATTTTACAATTTTAGTTTTGAAACAGAAATTTCTGTGCCACAAAGGAATCATATTTTTAATAAGAAAATAATTATATATATATATATATATATATATATATATATATATATATATATATATATAATTAATAAAGAATAAAATCCTAAATCACCTCATATGGGGATTAGCCTATTTCAGCAGATGAAAACACGAGTCATCTGTCTCATCAACCCCGGCGTGAGGTAATGAGTTTGTGCCAGAAATAGAAATTTAACTGTGAAAGCTAAAAAAAAACAAAAAATAATCAAAATACTAATACAGAATTGATCCATTTCAATGTTTCAGTCAGACTAAAGGCTATTCACCATATGAGGTGATTTTGGATTTTATTGTTTATTATTTGCTCTGTAATAATAAATACATTGAGCTCTTTCTCATAGTGATTTCATTTTAGTATTGAACGATTCTTTTCTGCAGCACTTCATCCAATTAATCTGAGGCAATATCCAAACACACAGATAGATACATACATACATAGATAGATATGAACAAGCTTATACCGATAGACATATATGAACAGGCCGAGATAGATAGATAGATATTAACAGGCTTATATCAATAGACATATATTAACAGGCCTATATCAATAGACATATATTAACAGGCCTAGATAGATAGATATGAACAGGCTTATATCGATAATATATGAACTGGCCTACATAGATAGATATGAACAGGCTTATATCGATAGACATATATGAACAGGCCTACATAGATAGATATGAACAGGCTTATATTGATAGACATATATGAACAGGCCTAGATAGATAGACATATAGATATGAACAGGCTTAGATAGATATGACCAGGCATAGATGTGAACACTGGGACCTTAGGAGGCTAATCAAAAAGAAAAAAGAAAGAAAAAAATGGGAGAGTTTAATAACTGGATAATAATTGTTGAAATTCTCATTAAGATGCGTAGAAAAGTTGAGAAGAACATTAAAAAATGAAATCCATTGAAAAATCATAGTTCAAAATAATAAATGAACTCTTGAACAGTTCCAAGGAGAATCAAACCCAAATATAACTCGAGGGAATTCAGTTAGATATTCCCATCGATAAGAAAGAGTCAATTAATGTATCTTCAAAGATTTATTTCGCTCACTCAAGGACACATGGCACAGTGGATGAAGGCGTTGGTTAGATCCAGTGACAGGACCCAAAGAGTGTGAGTTAAGGCAGTGGAGAACTTTAAGAGGGAAAATTAACAGGAGATAACTGATAACTGACATCCATTAAACATGGCACGTGGAACTAGAACAGTCTACCCCAGTGAGCGAAATAAAGGGTTCAGTTCGACATTCCAACCACCTGAAGAAGGCCGGAGCATACAATGGCCAAAACGTTGTAATAAATATGGCGACAAATATAAGGACAATAGTCCAAATAATGTAAATAATGTACATAATACCTCATCTCAGAAATATAGACAGCACCAAAGTCTTATTTCTGACTCTTCTCAGAAATAAGTAAAATACTCATGCTTGCAAGAATTGTAAAAGTGACCAGTTGGTGTTTGACAATAAAGAAAAAATCCCATCCTTTACAGATTTGAAAAAATCAAGCAAGTTATTGATATATATTGTTACGCCCAGGGTTTCCTTAGGATTACGATGACCAGGACACAACGAGAAAATAAAAAAAAAATAAATAAGAGATCCCAGGGTTCAATGTAAAAATAAAGAAAAAGAACAGTGGGAGGGGAATTCTCCAAATCCAGACACCAGTAAACACAGCAAGAAATATGCAATGCGTGGACACAGAATGACAAGAGGCAATATGAGAATTTATAATAGGAATAGTTTATTTACAAATATACAAGGTGCAAAAGTAAGATAAGAAGAAAAACGAAACTTAATAACACAAGGGATGGAGAGATGAGTAATCAATCAGACAAATATTACTGTAATGAATATCATAGGAATATAGAGCAAGCAGACAATAAGATATATAAAAAAACATGCAACACTTACAGTAGATGGTGATTGACGTTGAACAGGATTTTCATCAATAATACAGTGTAACAAAAAAAAGATGTTCATACACTCTTTTTTTTTTTTTTTGTTTCTTTCTTCTGAACATAAAAGGTAGGGACTATCAATGTTCTAGTATACACATGTGAATCATAAAAGTGTAGCCAACTTCGGTGATGATGTTCTTAATTCTTCAGGCAGCAAACAGGGAAATTTGGTTTTGGTGACATCTACTTCTTCCAACTGCAAACGGCTAAGACAGATTCTGGTGATATCCACCTGGTCCAGG
The DNA here is from genome assembly GCA_963932145.1 of Acanthosepion lycidas. NCBI lineage: Eukaryota > Metazoa > Mollusca > Cephalopoda > Sepiida > Sepiidae > Acanthosepion > Acanthosepion lycidas. The sequence goes on from OZ010583.1 coordinate 9,985,968, forward strand.
GGCAAGCAGCTAAGTGAAGAATTATTACCCCAACACATGTGAAACAAAACCGTCACGTGCCAGCCTACGAAAAATGCGTAGACGTCATTTGCACTTATTTGTCAAACAGTGTTCGTCTGGCCTATGATCAAAGACCAGACAGGAAATGAGAGGTTCTCTTCCAAGAACTGGCCCTGATTCAATTGGGGATGAAAAAACAAATATATCCCACAATCTGCTTTTTCAAGAAATAAAGAAGTTATTAATATTCCTATGTCTTGTCGCACATACATAATGTACTTAAAATATACTTATAAAATCTGAGGTGAAGGTACAAATATTGGTCTGATGTAACAATATATATAAATATAAATATAAAAGTGAACATTGAAGTCAACACTCAGAGGCGACAGGCTGTTCCATGCTAGGTGCAATCATCAAGCTGAAAATGTTGGATTTTTCCTCGACTATTTATATATATGGGTCAGTGGTGCATTGTGGGTAATCTATTCTTGCGGTTATTTTTGTGGGAGTGGCTTGTTTGTTTAATTATTTATTTGTTTGTTTAGGTTAATTTATTTGTTTTTCATTTTGTATTATTTATTCCTTTCAGTTTTTGATGTTTTATTATTATTTTAGTCGCTTATTTAATAGTTAGGCTTGGTCTGGGAAGATAATTAAGGCTATTTATTCATTCAGTGTTTAGATTGCTTATCATAGTCTATTCTGTTATTTTGGCAGGGGGACAGTTTTTAATTTATTTATTTTGATTTATTATTTTTACTTGTTTTTGCTTATTTATGCTTACTTTTATTAGTTCTAATGGTTATTTTAGTGGGAAAGATTTGTTAATTTGTTCATTTATTTATTTATTTGGATTAATTTTTAAATATTTACTTATTTTTTATTTTGTATATTTTATATTTACTGTATTTGGTTTTCGATTTTTGAGTAACGTATTAATGTTTATTTTTTTATCATTATATAGTAGTTATAGCTATTTTTACATCCAATTTTTGGATTGGTTGTTGTAGTTTATTCTAATGGTTGTTTTGGCGGGATTGGTTTGTTAATTTGTTTATTATTATTTACTTTATTTATTTATTTCGGTTGCTTATTTTTACTTGTTTTTTATGTGTTTTTTTTTATTTATTCTATTTCGTTTATTCTAATGGAAGTGGTTTGCTAATTTGTTTATTATTTGTTTGGGTTAATTTATTTTACTTGTTTTTTTATATTATTTTGTTTATTTGTATTTATTCATTTCAGTTTTTGATTTTTAAGTAACGCAGTAAAAATTTGTTTTCGTGTCTGCATTTTGAGATGAGCTCAGATTGTTTATTTAGTAATTTATTTTTGTCTGGGAAGGTGACAATAGCTATTTTTTTCCTCCAAGCAAAGTTTGCAGGTTTTTGATTGATTGTTGTAGGCTGATGATCTTTTGTTTATTTTCCATGATATTTTCGGTGTGATTTGTGTTTTTTTTTTAATTTCCCAGATATACTTGGAAAGCATTGTGCTGTTCACCTATTTACTATTTGTGAAAGTTGTTTTGTGGGCATAGTTTCTTTTTTTTCCAGGGTCCTTCAGTTACTCCTATGTATACTTTTTCTTCATTATCTGGTGATTTTACTGTGGCTTGGTATATTACGTTGTTTTGTAAGCAGTTACCATTTAAGCGACATCCATTCTTTATTCTACAATTACACTTGGTTTTAATTTGTTCAGGTGGTTTGTTGATAGTTTTTCTGTTGTGCTTTTTTATTATTTGTGCCATGTTCTCGGTGCAATTATAGCTGATTTTTACAGTGTTTTTAGTGAATATTTTGTGTAGAGTGCTTGATTCCGGGAAGTGTTTGCTTAAGAGTTTCAAGAATATTTTACTTACGTTTGTTTTTACGTTTTTGCTGTACGGTGGGTTGGAATATATAATATTTCTCTTCCTGTTGGCCTTTCTTGTGCTCTGTGGTGAGTATGTGAATGTTGCCAGGAATCCACTATCTTTTAGAGCTGTTTGATAGTCTTTCTTAGCTTCATTAAATATGGTTTTGTTGCAAGAATTGTTGGAAACCTGTGGTTAATCGATTTTGGTATCTGTTTGATTATCAAAGGCGGATGATTGGAGGATGTGTGTATGTACAGTGATTTGTCATTGAGTTTTCTGTATGGTTTATATGTGCCTTTTCTTAGGTTGAAGGCAACATCTGGAAAATCTACTTCATTTAGGTTAGTTTTTATATCTATGTCAACTCCTTTATTTTTAAAAATCCTTATTATTGCTTTCCTAGATTTCTGTGTTTTGTTTGTTGTAGTTTCTTAAGATTATGAGACCGTCATCCCTGTAGAGTCCTGCATCATTTTTACCTATTATTTCACTTAGTTCATGTAGTAAGTATATACCTATGATTTCACAGGTCTCTGCACCGTCAAAATTGTCCAAACATTAATCGTAGGTATGACTGCCTTTAGATCTATTTTGGTGGATTTTTCCCCCATCTCAAGTTTTGCTAGCTTGTCTTCTATTTTCAGGGGGGTATATTATTCAACTTCAAAATTTGGGTTGACTATTGTTTTATAGTCACTGCAAATGCAGATACTACAATTTTGCTTTATTATGGGCACAATAGGTGTCATCCATTCACTTGATTTGACCAGCAACAAGACACCTTCCTTTGTTAGTTTGTCCAATTCTTCCTCCATCTTTGTCCTTAAGGCATATGGGACAGTTCTTTCTCTCATGTACCTGGGTACTGTACCAAGTTTGACTCAGCAGTCCTTTCAGGTTCTTGATTGTACCTATACCTTCCCTGAAAACTTGTGGGAATTCCACTCTCAGTTTTTCAATCGGTCCATTTTCTTCTGCACTGCTGATGTTGTGGAGGGACTTGTATATTCCAAGTGTATATATCCAGTCTCTCCCTAAGATGGGATTATTGCCAATTTTTTAGATGGTGAGAGGTAATTGGATGCTTTTGTTGTGTTTGACTAATACCAACACCTGACCTAAGGGTTTCATGAGTTTATTAGTATATGTCTTCAGTTGGATTGTGGTTATTTCAAGGACAGGGCTCATGAAAAATATCCACTTATAATCCTTTAGTGTCATCACTGAAATTGCTACCCCAGTATCAAGTTCCATCCTCACAGACTTAGAATCTAAACTTACAGTGACAAATAATTTGCCTGAACCATCCACATGAAAGAGTTTGAATTCACTGCCTCCTTCATTTGTTTGTAGCTTGTGGAGATTTCTGTTGCTGTCTCTTTTTTACTGTAGACTTGCTTAGATCTACACATTGGCTGGATGTGACCATTTTTATGGCATACTCAGCAAAAAGCTTGCTTGTTTGTGGTTTGTCTTTCCACAAGAATTGCAAGGTGGAAAATTAAGGACTTTCCTCTTTTGTTGCCTTTGACTTATTCTATCAGTCTCTGACTTCCTGAAGATGTGTATATCCTTCTTATTGTCCATGTAGATTTCAGTAGCATCCTTCTGGGCTGTTTCTATGGAGGTTGCGATGGAGCAAGCTTTGTGAAATGATAGAGGGTTTTCTTGAAGAAGTCACTTTTGGGTGATTTTACACCTTAGACCACACACTGGATTATGCCATAAGGCATCCTTTAAATAATTACTGAAGTTACAATAAACAGATAATTGTTTTATAGCTGCAATAAAGTCTGATACAGTTTGGGAATTTTCCTGTAACCTAATGTGGAATCTATATCGTTTCATGATTTTAAGTGGCTTTGCATTAAAGTGTTGAAAGAGTAAAATGCACAACATGTCATGTTTTGCTTGAGGACAAGTGAGAGCCTGATAAAGCTTGTAGAATCAGTCAGAGCCTGATAAAGCTTGTAGAATCACTATATGTCTTGAGACCAATAGAAGAGAGATGAATTAATGTATGTTTGTTTTCTGGAATGTCATTTGCAACCATATATGCATCTAGCCTTTCCTTATAGTTCTGAAAGTTCTCCATGAGTTTGTCAAATGTATCGGCTCTAGGCATGTTTATCTCTGTGGGGTATAAGTACGATTAAACTTGTTATCAACCAAAATATTTGGTAAAGTTATTAAAGGCTTACCTCACAAATTTATTATGCAGACTCGTTGCCATTTGTGATGGATTGAGGGAGGATGAAATGGATATAGCCAATCACATTTAATAAACAAGGAATACACAATGGACATGGTCGGATTTTTATTGTTATTACTCAAGGGGAATAATGCGGGTAGATAGAAATGATACTGTGGGGACATAAACTTCCTGTTTACATGTGAATCTCTCTCACACACATGCACACATATGCACACACACACACACACAGAGTTATATATATATATATATATATATATATATATATACGGCATTAATTATTTTTTTAACTTGATATAAAATAATAAAATGAGAAAATAGGCAGTCAGTTGCTGGAGGGTCCATCTACAAAATTTTGGAATCAAGATCTGAATATAACATCAATCAACTAAGTGAGAAACATTATATTTATATTAATCCTACTATATATATATATATATATA
>OZ010583.1:9990686-10018186 GCA_963932145.1 Acanthosepion lycidas
ATATATGTGTGTGTGTGTAAATATTACCAGTTTGTGACTAGAAGGGATAATTCTGAGGAGGATATTTATCCAGGGAGAGCTCAATGTAGACTACAGAGCATTATAATGATAATAATAATAATAAAATATGGAGACTTGTCTAAATTATTCAATGAGACATGTCTTAAAATAAATATGTATATATATATATATATGTATATATATATATATATATATATATATATATATATAAGGCATGTCCCATTGAATAATTTAGACAAATTTTGTCTACTTATTCTCAATAGGATCCTTTCATATTCACAGATAAGCTTCTTAGTATCCTTATTAAAGGAAGAGAGAAAATTACCATGTTGATATAGACTAATTTATTCTGAGTACTTTCAACATTAGCACAATGTCATCATCAGGGTGTTGTTATTTCTAAGACAAATATATATATATATGCATTTAATGCTAACATGGATTTGTATATAATAATTTTATAAAGCAATTTTTTTTCTCATTTCCACAGATCTCTTGCAATATGTCTACTAAGAAAAGCAGAAAGGGAAAACGGAATCGAACACAGCGTTACACATCCAATGTGTTCGCTATGTTCAACCAGGCTCAGATACAAGAATTTAAGGTAAGTGGCAGACTACAGTGAAGTAATGGATAGCAGCTCGGATTGAAGAATTGGAGAGCCAAGTTCAAATTCCAATCAAATCCATTACATTCACTTACATGCTAATACCCTTGGGAAAGGTATGAATCCTCCTCTTCTCCCCCAAGCTATGGGTAAATAGGAGGACAGACTGGGTTCTATAGCCTTGGATGGCAACTGGTCTACCACAGAAAGAAATGGCAACTTACTGCTGGATAAATTTCTGTCTCGTTAGTCATGTATCTTTCGATACATGATAGCCTAAGTGTGTATCACGCATGGCACATAACTGACTGGCAAACTACAAAGAAAATGATGAAAAAATAACCAGTAATTTTTTTTTAACTTATCTTCCAAAAGTAAGAAAAAAGGTTGTATAATCAGATTGCAGATAAGAACAATAACGGTTGTCACATGCTTATTTGCCGAATATGCATTTGCTACATGTCATATCAAACTGCTGTTGCATAAGGGCGTAAGCTAGTCTGCCATCCAATGCTATTCTACTGTTGTAAATTCCTGCAATCTAATCTGAAGGCCAAAGAATGTATCAGCTGAAAGCATTCTAATGAAAAACAACAACAACAAATGAAAATAGAAATAAAAACCAAAAGGTGAGAAATCATAGAAAGTAGTTTTTGACAAACACAGAGTGAAAAGAATGTAGACAGTCAGGAGGTGGGCAGAAATAAACCTTCTGCTCTCTCTCTCTCTCTCTCTTCTCCCCCCCTCTCTCTCTCTTTTCTCCCTTCCCTCTCTCTCTTTTCTCTCTTCCCTCTCTCTCTTTTCTCCCTTCCCTCTCTCTCTTTTCTCCCTTCCCTCTCTGCCAGGAGAAAAGTTGGGTGTAATTTTATATGAAGCCAACACAGTAAACAACTTCCTTAGATTGAGTAGAGTATACATGTCAATTTGCCAGTATCTCTCAACACTGTCAATTCTAAGCCATCCACATCACATATTTTTGCTCATTTTCTTAAATGTGTCTAAAAGTTCCCAACACCTTTTTTCTTTTTTTTTTCTTCTGAAACAAGAAGTTAACTCAATGTTTCTCAACCATTGTGTCTGAGCGCAGTAATGCACCCTGAAAGGTAGCCAGGTATGCCCCAAGTTAACAGAAGAGTAATTTATTAATTATTTTCATATCTAAAAAAAAGTCTTTAAAGTGTGCCCCAGAGTTTGTTATTCTACAAGTGAACCCCGAATTAAAAATGGTTGAGAAACACTGGACTAAATACAGAGAGAATATTTTAATTAAAAACATGCTGAAGACTTTTTTTACATTACCTCATACAGAGTTTCGTCACATTTGATATGATCTTAAAAGTTTTACCTACCAAAAATTTCTTTGATAACATTCTTAAACTTTTTCTAATTATTTGTTTTTCATTTAACTCAATAATGTCCACTGAAAATTCTGGTATTGTTACTTCAAATATTATTATGGTGGACACTTCATATTTGAAGTAGACACCCCATTTTTATTTATTAAACAGTGCGTATTACATCTATCAGTCTGTGCATTCAAGGTATCCTAATAAATAATATGTGTTCTACAACAGGGATTAAACATGCAATTCCTCTTTGTAGAGGAAATCACCATTTGATGCAGTAAGCTTTACTGCTCAGACACAAAGAATGTCACAGGATGCAATAGGTAAAATGCTGTCTAAATTAACACAAAAATGAAAATAACACTGACATCTCATTTTAACAGATATATTTACAAAAATTACACAAAAATCTCTTGAAATACTAGAGTAAGTTTATTCAATAAAATCACCATGGACTCCAGATATGTTCTATTTTTTCTTTTTAAGGAAATCACACCCTCTTCACTTGAATACTTTTCTCAAAAGCCAGTCTCTGCTCAGTTTCATATCCAAAACATATACAAATCAATTTCTAAAGAATTAATTGATTTATTTTGAATTGAATTAAAAATAAATCCATTAATTCCTTAGAAATTAGAACACATTATAACAATTTAAATTTGAATAAAACTCTGGTATTAATTACAGGTTTCTAAAAAAACTGTTAAGTATAGGTTTATAAAAAATCTGGTATAAATATAGTTTTCTACCCATTAATGCTCACTGCCCGCCAACATGGGATGGTGAGCATTAAAGAGTTAATAAGACATTTATATGAATAAAAACACGTTTCCATTAGTTTTTCAAACTTTCTAACAAAAATCAATTTTTCTCTTCACTATCTCAATGTGTAGCATTTCATTCTATCTTGTGGCGTGACCCCAAATCAAATACTAATTGTTATTGGGTCAATCACATTGTTGGAATTCTACAGATCAAAGTTGTAGCTTCTTACAGATTCAAGTACAGATGAAAAAGAAAAGAATTCAAATTAAAAAAACATTTTCATGAAAAGTGTGAATGAAACACAAAGACAAATATATTGTCTATGACAAAAACAATTACGCATTTATTTTGTTAAAAAATGGGCTCCTTGGACACAAGATGGCTGAAGTGTACAAAACAGATATAAGTTACATCTGTACTTTTCAGCATGCCCCCACGTGACTACCAGATGTGACATAAGTGGGTTTAACAGCAAATACTGTGAAAAAATTGTCCAAGTCCTCTCAACACTTCCCCATTTATGGACATCTCACACACCAGGCAATAAACCCAGTCCCCACCCGAAGGAGAGGTACTGTTTGGAGGCAAGGCTTTCCAGAGTCTTGGGCCCAATATTCTTTTGAAACTTCCCTGCACAGGCCCTTGCCCACAGCAGATAAGTATAAAAAGTTACATTTGGTATAGTTTACAGAAAGTAAATTAAGCCCCTCCCACTACAGCAGATGTTGTGTTCATGCATTATATCTCTTTCTGGTTGCATCTGCTTTAACAGTTAATGTCTTCTTCCTCATTATCTTTATTATTGTTTGCAACTCAAAGTTTAGGTCAAAAAAGTTATATTTGATAACAATCCATTTACTATGACGTTTAGTGTCAGACAAAAGAAAAAAATACATATATTTTTTTTTTATCCCATGACCCATAGATTACTGCAGCCACAGTAGAAGTGGTGTTTCTTGGGCAAGATAGTCTGACAAACCCCCACCCTCTCCTGGCTGGTTTAAAATTCAGAGTTTTTCCTTCTCCTAGACTGGTTGCCACCCAAGGTTATAGAACCCAGTCTGTCTTGCTATTTACCCAGAGCTGGAGGGTAGAAGAAAAGGATTTATACATTTCCCAAGGTCATTAGGGCATAAGTGAATGTAATACAACCAACTGGAATTCAAACTTGTCTCTGCGATTCCTCAATCTGGGCCACTATCCATTACTCCACCATGCCTCGCATATATTATTGATGTATATTTACTATTAATATATATATATATATATATATATATATATATATATATATATATATATATATTGTTAGCTGTCAATATACTACATAACACCCTTGAGCACTTAGCCTTGGAGCAGGTAGAATGGAGATCAATGTGTTTTAGTGGAATCAGCAGTTTTCAATCTGCTTGTCTGAATCATCTTCAAGAAGTGAGAGCAAGATCTAAAAGGTCAGCCAATTTAACAGTGATCTCATCCCACAATCCTCACTCTTGCTCCATATGTGGTCTCCTTTGTAAACCACTAGCAGGTCTTAAGTGCCAGTTAAGATTATTGCACAAAATTTCATAACTGAATCAATTAAGCTGTCAGATCCTCATACGTTGAAACTGACTGGAGAGTCCATTTATTATATATATATATTAATAGTAAATATACATTTTTTCCTCACCAAAAGCACAAATCTGAGTTTCCTGCACAATGCAATCATCAGAAATTTTCAATTTACACCTGATGATTGGATTGTGCAGGAAACTTTGAGTTGTGCAACTTGTAAGGAAATGCACATTTATTATTGATATAAATTATAACTGTGTGATTATAAATTGAACACTATTTTATTAGTACCAGCACGCAATATATATATATATATATATATATATATATATATATATATATATACCGGGTGTAACAGTAAAATTGTCCAAATCGTGTAAAAGCAAAATTGTCCATTTGTTAGATTAAGCTTTGAAGCATTGTATCTTAGAAATGATTAAAGATATCTTACTGGAATTCTCCCAGGTTTTTATAATACTATTAGACTGTATTATTACTCGCCAAGATTAACAGAAGAATTGTGATGAAATCAGTCATAAAGGATTGATATAAAATTTCAATATATATATATTGTTCCAGGGTCATTTTCCAACTTATTTAAGATGATCTTCATTCACTAACCTTCTAACCTGGAGTAACAAGGTGCCTCAGAGGTTTCACATACAATTTTATTTTCAAGTCTTTTCATTGCTCTTTGGACTGTCATAGCTAAAACTCATCTCTCATATGCCAAATGTCTTACGGATCAATTTGGATCTTTTCCAATTGATTTCTTTAGCTCTAAGTTGAAATGATCCCTTTTCCTGTTGTAAACTCCTGATTCAGTTTTCTTCTTTACTGTTCCCTCTTTTTTAAACTTATTCACTGTTCTCTTGATGGTTCATGAATGGACTTTGAAGATGGAAGCCAGTGTATGAATATTGGTACCATTACTGAAGACCTGAATGATTATTTTCCCCTCACCAGTGTTCAATTGGGAAGACATAGTGCGGCTGACACAAAACAATTTTAACCTTTTCTCTTTCTAGCTGAATAACTCAAAGGATTTTCCAATGATTCTTATGACAAATGGCGTCAAAATGGCTAAACATCTTAACTGAAAACCTGGAAAAAAAACTCAATTAGTTTAGTGGTTTTTAAGATATTAAACACTTTGTGGGATGGACAATTATACTGTTACATGATTTAAATAATTTTGCTATTACACCTGATATATATATATATATATATATATATATACACACACACACACACACACACATTTATATCTTAACATTTATATATACATTTATTACATTTATATTTTAACATTTATATATACATATATATATATATATATATATATATATATATATATATATATATATATATATATATTGAGGTATGCGATGTCTTTGAGACTTTGTATTTAAAAAGCCAACAAGCAAAAACTCCTGCTCACTCCCTTCCATAGTGAATGTCCAGATAAATATAAAATAGCCCTAATCAAAAACTTAAGCAATTGAGCTTTTTCCATCTTCTCATCAAGAACAATATTTTGCAAAGAACTTACCAATATAAAACAAACACTCATAAACAATAATTTCCTCAATAAATTAGTTGACCAACTGTTATGGTCCAATATCCTCACACCACGTGTTATGGTCCAAGGTTAGAATCAAGGAAGAACAACACGAACACAAGAGTAGAATGGTTTAGAGTGAACTAATATTGTCTTGACTCATTACACCAGTCAGTCATTATACCTCTTGAGAGGTGCGGTATTTATAGTGTCAGGAAGAGTCCATTATCATTATAGGTAAGTTCCCATAACACCAACATAGAAAACACTAACATTCAAATGCCCATAATAATAACAAAGAAAATCAGACAGACAATAATAACACTGTTAACCTATTCTATAGGAATCAGATAAGCAGCAATTACATATTTGATGAACTAGTTATAACTAATACCATCTACAAATACACCAAACCTGTCCAACAACACAAACAAATTAAACTAATAATATACTATAACATTTCCTATACTTTATTAAATACTAACATAGCAGCCATCCTTTGGGCAAACTTTAGGCTAGCTTCTGTTGAGGGCTTTTGCACCTTTGGCCTTTTACCTGTACTTGGCAACTACAAAGTCATCTCTGGTAAACCCTGCACCTGGCTTCCTTAATAGTCTGGTGTAACATTGAGTGCAAAGTCTATTCTGGTCCAATCTAGGGTGAGATCCATAATGGCTTTTAAAGACCATACATCTGAAGAAGGCCAAAGAATATATCAATAGAAAATGTTAAATGCAACAACGATGAAGATAATAACCAGAAAAATCCAGAAAAGAGTTGAATTCAAGTTGTTTTTTTATGGATTCAGTTGGATTTAGTGAATGCATTGTGATATTTATAAAATTGCTATTTAGAATCTGCAAAGAAAAGAATGGATTGTGTAACATTGATTTTCCTCTACCCTGCTAAAGATATTATTTGGAAAATCAGCCTGATCTTCCATCATAAACAATAGCCAACACAAGTAAAGTAATATAGATTCATGAATTTTAAGATTCAATACATCTTAGATTTTAATCTGCAAATTTCAAACAAAGATAAAAAAAAAAAAAAGTGAAACCAAATTAATTTAATAAACAATGTATTAAGTTGGAAAGAAATTCTTGTCGCATTTTGACATGCGGATACTTTTTCAATAATTACCATAAAATAAAATAACTCACCATTCTTACATTCTAATTGTTTTCTTCTTTGCAGATTACTTAAAATCAGTGTGGCTAAATTTTGTATCAATTTTAACCTTTTAAAATGAATTTAGATTATATCCATATCAAATACTATATGAATTCAAAATGGGGTTTTTGCCAACAAAAGAGGCAAGAAACATTCATTCTGTTTACAGACATGCCAACAGTGGCTTGGCCAGTTTCAATTGGGAAATTTTTCTCTCAAATATTCTCTTTGATCTGGACAACCAAATTCTGTATGGTTCTGCAAACCATAGTTGAACAGAATACTAAGCAAACTGCATTAGAATTACCAAAACAGTTAAATGCAAGTTACACTTTGATAATAAAATATCTTCATGAATTTTCTCCATGACATTTCTGCAAATAAGAGCAACTGATACTCTGTTAATTAGGCTTCCCTAAGCTAAAGAGGACATGAGTCCACATTTCAGTGGAAAGTAATTCTTTCTTGTTTCCAAATCTATGCTTTTTGCTTTCCGGCTGACTGCTTAAGTTGAGATAAAAAGCAAGTTATTGTTGTGAGGGAATATGCAACATGGACCTTGTTTTAGGTGTATGAAACAAACAACAACATAAATATATGAAAAGTTCAAACAAAACACAAAAGTCTTTCTATAAAAACACTCACATATTCCCTATCAACACTTAAAATGTATCTAAGTTGTAACAATGTTTTACATCCCCATTTGATTAATGTTATTTTGAGATTTTGACTTTTAAATTAAAATAAAAATAAATAATAAAATATATGTATTTTTTCCTCAGTTTCTTCTTTAAATAATTTTATATTTTAAACTTAACACAGGTTAAATTTAAAATTGGTAATTTGATTTTCCATTTTATAGTAAAATTTAAAATCATCAATTAGAATGATTTTTATTTTAGTCTAGCCCTAACATTAAGGCATTAATAATTATAATCAAGGTTTGTTGTCAAGTTTTTTGAATTTTCATATATTTGCATTTGGATTGGTCATTGTAGCTTATGTAACAGCATTTCCCCTATCGAAGGGTGTTTGGTCAATTTGAGCCTTTTAAAACTCTTTATTCTACATTCAGCACCATCACTTGATAAGACACCGGAAGTGTTGAAACAAAATGGCTATTTTTGTAGTGATTTTATAACATATTTATGTTATAATTTTCAAATAAATTATATATACATATTCAAAATTCTTAATACAAGATTTGCACATATCTACTTGCAAAAGACTGGGGAACAAAACTATAAATTTTGTACTTATCTGGTTGTTACGAGCTTGAAATTGTGCTTCTTGTTACTATAACTTCAAAGAGTTAAAAGAGGGAGATTGACTTTCCCACCTAACAATGTCTCGTGCTGGTCTCATCAGATCATCTCACTGTTTCCATTCTCGTGAATATTTATAATTAATTTATACTGCTATATTTTTGTTTTGGTCAAGGGGAGATAATTTCTGTCTCTCACTACATTATAAAACAAAATGAAAGTAAATTGTTCATTGCCATGGTCATCTGATTGAGCTAACTCAGACAGTTGCAAGTAGTGCATACCAACCATTATGGTCATGTAAAAACACTACTAATATCACCATCAGAAAAAATTGATCATCTGAATTAAAAATGGATAAAGAAGAAAAATACAAATAGTTCTTTAAGAGCAAGCAATGATGAAAATTCAGTAAAAAAAAGTAATTTTGTCCTTTTTTATATGAAATATTATTTGCAATAGACTTTATATAACATACAACTTAAAAAAGATTTTATAGGAAGGACATCTTATGCACACACAGCATAGTGGCTATCAGTGGGAAAAGTAGGATTGACATGCCAAGTTCAAACTCCAGCCAAGGATATTGCATTCACTTTCACATAAATAATAGTAACAGACATTAAAACTTTTCACTAGACATGTATATGTCAGTAATCCTGTCAGTGACAGTAATCCCTTTTAAGCTTTTGAGCATGTGTAAAAAGAAGAAAAAACAAAACAATGCATGCATACTATGAACCTTAAAAGGCTAGCTTTCTTTCACTGCAGACTCATATCAGGATAGGATGCTAAAAATTATCATTCTATGTAATACACTACATGTAAAAAGTTTTAGGTCACCCAGCATTTCTTTAAAAAACACCTTTAAATAAGATATTTTTGTATTTATCAGTTTTTCTCCAGGCTCGCCTTACTACCAAAAAGTTCAAATTTGGATTTGTTTATCCACAATACATTTTTCTAAATTATTAATATTTTGCATGAGAAACATTATATTTTATTTTCACCATTAACCCCTCAGTAGACATTTTGAGATTACCAAAATGGCTGGAGATTTGATTAAGGTCAAGGGAATCATCAAAAAAGAGCAATATCATCCAATTTTGCAAAGACATGCTATACTATCTGATTTATGCATAAGTAGAAAAAAATTCACCTTTCAACAATACAACAATCCAAAACATTCTTCTAAATTATGTCAAAATTATCTCAAGTTAACATAAAAAAGTAACAAAATTTTGGAAATTATATCTTGGCCCCCTCAATCTTCTGGCCTGTCCACATTGAATAATTACAGAATGAATTGGGCAGGAAAGTTTGAAGAGAATACCCAAAGAGTGAGAGTGAGCTTTTTCAGTGCTTGAAAAATGATTGGGAAGGTCTACCATCTACTTTTCTTTCAAAATCTGTTGGAAAGAATGCCAAGAATTTGTAAAGAAGGCAGGTGGTGGTTTTATTGATGAAAAGAAAATATGATGCTGTTATATGATAATTTTTCATAGTTAAGTGCTTATTTTTTGTCAAAATAAAAGCAAATACACTGTAGTTACTGAAATTTTTTATCTTTTACTTTAAAAAGATACAAAAACATCTCATTTTAAGGTATTTTTTAAAGAAATGCAGGGCGGTCCCAAACTTTTTAACTGTAGTGTAGAGGCACATTGCTATACACATCACTCTCTCGCAAATTCACCAGCAGAGTAAGTTCAACATTTACTTTATTCTTTACAGAAACTCTTAAGAAAATTCCTTGAAATTTTCTCTACATGAAAGATATTCCCAATAGAATAAATATTTCTATCTTCTTCTATTTCAATCTTTTTTTTGTCTGTTTTCCCAACCAACTCAACAGTTAGTTTTTGTTCAACACACAACACTTGAATTAGTAACAACCTCCCCTTGGGAAAGATGTGTATACATTCCTTCTTCTCCCAACTATTAGTTAAATAGCAGGGTATAGCCTTGGATGGCAACTAGTCTAGGAAAAAGAATTGGCAGATGAACTCAAAAATGATCTATAATCTGTTGTTAAATGGGGCAAGATGTGACTTGTTAATGTCTGAAATGAAACTGCTCTCTTATAATTGTTGAGAGAACCCTTTTTACCTTCCATAAGCATGGCTGATGCTAACCTCCAGGAGAGTGACTCCTTGTGCCTTCTCGGACTAAAATTTTTAGCTGACATGAAGTGGGAAGAGTATATTGAATCAATTGCTAAGTCTGCAGCTAGGAAATTTTGGTTCACTGTGTCAATTAGCTAGACAATTTTTATCTTATATATTTATAAATTTACCATTCATCCTTGCATTGAATATTGCTACCAAATCTGATCTGATGCTCCTGTTATATATTTAGAGATTCTTGATAAAATTCAAAGAAGAATCTGCAATGTTATTGGTCCTGACCTGGCATTTTGGCTTCAGTCCCTTCTCCACCACTGTAATGTAGTTCTCTGTGTCCTTACTATAAATATTTTCATGGTAATTGTTCTGATCAACTTTCCTGTATGCTACCTAGACTTTATGAATTTAAGTGCAGTACTAGATCTCATCATTTTACAGTTGAAATTGCTAGATGCAACTGTAAGTTCTATGCTAGCAGCTTCTTCTATCACACTTCTCTCTTGTGGAACTCTCTTCCAGCTTCTTGCTCCCCAGCCAACTTTAATCTTCCAAAATTTAAATGCAACGTCAACCATTATCTTCTGTCTTTTTAATTCTTGTTCTTTTATTGTCCTCTTTCCTTAATAGTATATTATTTTCTCATATTCTTTAACACTCAGTAATCCCTTGCATCTTAGTGGCTTTATTGCCTTGTTTGGGTTGGGGAAAAAAAAGAGAAAAACTCTCAATTCGTACCTTCCAAAAAAGTGCGACAAGTCTTCACCGTTATAATCAAACATGTGTGAGTAAGTCTAGTTTTTCAGTTCTAAAACTGAACTCTTAGATCTTTACATCAAAAGTGATGGGATAATTTTATACCACATCTTATAAAAAATTTTATACAGAATATTTTTTTATTAGCAATGTTCATAGTGGCTCAGATTGAGGAATCAGAGAGCTGAGTTCAAATTCCAGACAGATCCATTACATTCACTTACATGCTAATACCCTTGGGAAAGGTATGTATATTTTTCTCCTCCCAGATATGGGTAAATAGCAGGACAGACTAGATTCTATAGCCTTGGGTGGCAACCAGTCAAGGAAAAGGAAAAACTCTGAATTCAAAAGCGGCCTGGAGAGGCTTGGGCTCCATCAGGCTATCTTGCCCAAGACTTTACTTTTATTAGGTTTGTGCAAAAATAATGTCGTTTTTCTTTTGAAGTTGAACGTCAAAAAACGACATTATTTTTGCACCAACTTAATATTAAATGCAATACACATGGTGCCCCTATAACCCTATGGATCAAGGGATGAAAAAATATATATATATATATATATATATATATATATATATATATATACATCCTAAGCTCCTTTTGTTGTTACATGGTTGGGACAATCCTGTTGTTTTTATATTTGGTCTGTTATAGATTACCTTATCATTTGAATTTAGTTACTTCCTATAATTTCCCTAAGATTCTTAGGTCTATGATATGCTAGAAGTTGGGTTCCTCAAACAAAAATTTATATCATAGACCTAAGAATCTTAGGGAAATTATAGGAAGTAACTAAATTCAAATGATAAGGTAATCTATAATAGACCAAATATAAAAACAACAGGATTGTCCCAACCATGTAACAACAAAAGGAGCTTAGGATGTAACCCCATTAGACACACCAATCAATTCGTTCACTAACTCAGTCACTAAATCTACTTTCAAAATATAGCACAACTCAAACTGTAGAAGTCATAACATAATTTACCTATTAGAATGCACACTACACCAGAAACAATATGTGGGAAAATCTGAATGGCCCTTTCACTACAGAATTAATAATTATTGTAATCGCATCAAGTCAGCTCCCCATAAAAGATTATTACCTGTAGAACAACATTTCTGCCTAGAAAAACATGATTTTAAAAGCCACACAAAACTCACTATAATTGAATAAAATAGAAAAAGATAGAAAAGATAACATTAGAAAAATTCTAGAGGAACATGAAGATAAATGGATTTTGCACCTCAAAATACATCATCCAAATGGGCTTAACCACAAATTTAACAACATAGATAGAATTAATAATAATATATAACCCCATAAATCAAACCCTACCCACATTTCTCACCCACACAAGACAGACATGCTTGTGGAGGTGTTGAGGTCTCACACTTATACACACACCCATAATAATATATACACTTACACACATCATACACACTCCCAAAAAACTAAATGATAACATACACTTAACACACAGACATCCCCTTCCCACCAACCAATAAATCTGTCAAAATGACCAAAAAAGGAATTCTGAGTCACATGAATCTTCCCAGCCTCTATCTTAAAAACAACTTGAAAGAGACTGACCAACACAAGGACTAACCAAAATTGACGATAAAAAAACAAATGAAAACTACAAATAAAGTACATTTTTTTCAGAAAGTCATTCATTCCTGTAGTTCACTGCTACTAACAAGCAGGAATATTTTTTCTCCTAATGATGGCCATGCTGGCCGAAACTAGTTGAGGAACTTAAGTGAAATAATAAAACAAAAAATATTAATATACAACCCAGTGTGTCTGAAAATTTTAATTTTTTAATATCTTTTATTGTTCAAATATACATATATATATATATATATATATATATATATATATATGTATTGTCATCCACAGACCGAAAGTTTTGCTGTATCATAGCTCATCAGTGTGGCTAGACATCCAATTGCTTCAAGCCTGGATCAAAACCCAACTGATTTGAAATCTGACAGAGATTCTACCCACAAGCTATTGTCACACAGCAAAGAGAAAGGGAAATTTTTATGTTTTTACTATGCAAAAGACATCAGTAGCTCAATTTGAGTAGATGAGCATTACATTAGCAGCAGCAACCACTGTTTATAAAATCATCCTTTCTTCTGCGAGAGTTCAATTGAATTATTTCTTGCCCAAGCTGCAGTACATATGGTGCCCCTACGACCCTATGGATCATGGGATGAAAAAAGAAAAAAAAAGGTTCATTTAATTTGTTAAGAAAATATATCATTTATTACCTTTTTTCACCATTGTTATTCTTTTAGATTTTTAGATTTGTTTTTGAAAAATATTTCCAGCATCTTTCAGTTATTGAAATTATGATTTTCAGTTTCTTTTCCAATCTCATATTTCATAAATATTTGATTGAAAGAATTATGAAAAGTTTGCACATAATACCCACACCCAATCTAACATTTATGCATGTGACATCTGGTAATTTTTCTGTTTTTTTTTTGTTGTTGTTTTTAGGAAGCCTTCAATATGATAGATCAGAATCACGATGGCTATGTAGACAAAGATGACCTGATAGAAATCCAAACATCATTGGGCAAGAATCCGACGGAAGATGAGGCAGATTTCATGATCAACATGGCCCCTGGTCCCATCAACTTTACAATGTTTCTCACACTTTTTGGAGAGAAGTTAAATGGAACAGATCCAGAAGATGTCATAAAAAATGCATTTGCATGTTTTGACTTTGATAATTCAGGTTTGTCAAAATCAGTATTTGATCTTTTTCTTCTCCTTCTATGCATCATTTCCCTTCAGGACATTGGTGAACGTGTCTCCCACAGCTCCCTATCCTTTGTAGTTCTTTGTAAATTTTATCTTTTTTAATCTCTCTTAAACCCTGTTCTGCCATCCATTTTCACAAACTCATTAGGTAGGTTATACACTGTTCTTCCTTTGTCCATCTTGTCTTCAATATGTCCTGTGAGTGTCAAATTTTCCAAGCCCTCTTTCCTCATTATGTACCCTAGAAATTTCAACTGCCTTTTTCTCATGTTAAGTATGTGTCCATTTTGCTTTCATTTTCTCTAAAACTTTGTTGTTGCTCACATGTTCAGTCCATGGTATTCTCAGTATGTAGAACCATGTTTCTGTTGCTTCCAGTTTTATCTTCATCTCTGTGGAGATGATCCAACATTCACTTCTATATAGGAGTATTGATATTACCTAACAGTTCAGTCTTCTTTTCTTTGTTTCTAATAAAAATTTTCCTGTTTCTTAATACTTTACTTAAATTTTCAAAGGGACTTTCGCTAATCAAATGCATTGCCAAATTTCAGTGTTGCACACTTTCCATCCTCTGTTAAAATATTTCCCAGATCAGAGCAGATAGGCTTCAGAAACAAATCTGTTGTATTTGTTGTGGATTAATTAGGGGAATGGCTGTTAATTTTCTCTTCTTTTAAATTTATAATCTTTTACATAAAATAAGGTAAACAATGGGATTGCTTAAATACACCCTATATATATATATATATATATATATATATATATATATATATATATATATATATATATGTAAAATGTATGTATATATATTATTATAAAACAGATCATTTACTTAAATATTTGTATCTATAAAAAGAATGTATAAACAAACAAATGTCTTAAAATAAATGTCAGACTTTGTCCATTTCATAATGTGTGACGTCATTTGTTTACATTTGGATACACTTTGAGCAGATATGAATGTACGTGAGAGATTCATGGAAGATTGAAGTCCCCTCCCCTCAGCGTTCTTTGAAAAACTGAACATGTCATATTTGTCTACAATCGCAAAACATTTGTTGCTTATTTGTTTTCCATATTTGTTAATGATGACTTGTCTAAATTCTGGTGTATCATGTCATGTAAAAATAACTCCCCCACCTCCACGCTCTTCTTAATTTTCTGTTTAGCATTGATCTGACATTTAATTGGTTGATCAAGACAAACCCATAATTCTGACCTTGTGTTTTCTCTTCACTCCCTTTATCTTTTGGAAAAGAGGTAACACTTTGCTTTTGAAATTTTCTTAAAAATTATTTAATCCCCAATCACTTACCATTGTCTGAAGAGGTAAGATGCAGTGCCAAAACACGAAAGCTATTGTGTAGGGATTTCAACATGTTTTTGCTATAATATCTTATAATAAAATAATAATATATATATAAATGTTGAAATAAATTTATAACCAATTATATGATGACTAATAAAGTCTTTTACTTATTATTTATTTATTTATGTTGCTCTGTATATAAATTTATACATTGCGCTCTCATCATGGAATTAACTTTTTAATATTTTTATATTAAAAGACCTCAATGGAATAATCCCTACCACCTAGTGATTTGGTAATATTTTAAATATTTTTTTAATGTGGTTTTTATTAATGTATTTTTAAATATAGTATTTAACTCATATTAAATCCCTAAATTATTTGTAAAAGAGTTAAATATTTAAATTGCTATCAAGCATCAAATTAATTTCTTCATGGATTTTTTTAAACATTTAAATTACTGTCAAACGTTAAAAGCTGGGGTTTTTTTTTACCTAAATTGCTAAAATTATACCACCCCTCTTCTTCCTCCATAAACCCTAAGTACATCTTCTTTCTCTTTACTTCACCCTTCTTTCTTTTTTTTTCTTTTACTTTTTCTCTCTTCTCTCCTTCCCTTTCAACATATCATTTCCGTTAAGTTAACCGATTAAATAGGTCAATGTCTGGTCCCTCCTTCCTCAATACTTAGTATGATATAAAGAAATATTAAAATAAACCCTCCCTAAACTTGACCATGTCTCTCACACCACTCCTCGCTACCCTCTCTGTTAAATTACATAAACTTAATACTACCCATCAAAAGTGTAAATTTTCATTTCATTTTTCATTTCACCCTTTGGAAGTGATGTCTGATGATCCAGCGTCCTTTAAAAGGTCTCTGGTGAAATAAACTATTACAATGGAGCCTTAAAGTGGTCTGTTTTTCTTTGAATTACATATATAATACTACAAATAAATATGGATGTTATTGTTTGTCGCCAGAACACAACTCTGAGTTTCATGCACGTGGCAATCGTCATGTGCGGATTGAAAACCGACCGTTTTAAAATTTAAATATTAATATTTATAACCTACTGTTAAGATAATAGCCAAGTTCATTAATTATAGAAAGAATGATATATATCTTTTTAAAAGTGGATTAAATATAAAAAATTAAATACATTGAAGAAAATATATTCATATGCACTTCTAAAAATGGATTAAATACAAAAATAGATAATGTGTGTGTGTGTGTATGCATACACGTGCACACACACATATATATGTATAATCGATCTGATGGAGCATATATATATATATATATATATATATATACAGATTTGTTTTCATGTATGTGTGTGTGTATATATATATATATATATATATATATATATATATAATTTCTAGAGAAGTGATGGATATTTATTTATTAACCCAACAGATTTTATTACTTAAATGTTATTTTTAGTGGATATCCATATTTGAATAGACACTCTATTTATTACTTAAACAGTATATTATTTTTTTATTTTTATCTACTGGCTTGAATATTTGACAAATCTTATTAAAGAAAAATACAATCACCAACAGGATCCGAACATGCGTACATCTTGGCAGGAGAAACTATCATTAGAACTTGGCCACAAATTGCATTGTCAATCAAGCAAATTTGAATGGTGCCTTATAAATATAAATCATTCCTAGACTCTCAAAACATTCATATCTACTCAGTTTTGTATCTTAACATAGTTAAAGCAATTTCTAAAGACGTGATGGAAGTTTATTTATTAATACAACAGATTTTATTACTTAAACTTCATTCTTAGTATATTTTGCTTTAATAAGATTTCTTGAATATTCAGGCCAGTAGATGAAAATAAATAAATATACTGTTTAATAAATAAATGCTGTCTCCTCAAATATAGATATCCATTAAAAATAACATTTAAGTAATAAAAATAATAATTAATAAATATATATATATATATATATATATATATATATATATATATATATATATATATATATATACACGTACACACACACACACACACACAAATGAGAAAAAGAACAGATGCAGTAAAAATTCACTGTTTGTAGCATTTACTTTTAAAAAAGTGCTCAATACAAAGTAGAGCAATATATTATTATTAGGTTGGCGCAAAAATAATGACTTAATAATGTCGTTTTTTGACGTATTTTTTAACATCAGAAAACGACATTATTACGTCATTATTTTTGCACCAACCTAATATTATTTTTATTATAAGAGATTATAATAAAAACATTTTTTAAATCACTACACAAAAGCTTTCATGTTTCAATACTAAGTAAAGTTATGAAAGCTTCTATGTAGTGATTTCAAAAATGTTTTTATTATAATCACTTATAATAAAAATATAAGAGAGAGAGAGGGAGGGAGAATTAATAAAAAATATAAAATTTGTCTTAGCTGATTGATGTTACCTTTAGCACCCCAACTCCAGAGTTTCGTAGATCTACCCTCCAGAAATCACTCTGTCCACTCATCAGGGTGCCTTTAAGCATTCTCATAATTCCCTGTGTTAAAAATAATCCTACTGAATTCATTTAGTAAAGTCACTCTGCTAATGTCCTGTAGACTATTTACAATTTAAAATTAAAGAAGGCAAGAGAATACAATGGCTAAAAATGTATATTAGATTGTTCTTATTATACTGTGTACATGTACATATGTACATAGAAATATTGTATATGTGTTTTAGTATTGCCCAGTGTTTGTTTTGTCCTGTTTCTATTGAGTCTTTACTACCTGGCCTAGGGATTGAACTCACAATTACTATTGCTATTATCCTGTGGATTAAAGCGTTGGTTCATGAATTTGGTGATATAGTAATTGTTGAGTTCAATTTGGAACATTGTGATAATAACAACAAAGATGAAGATATTAGTTCAAATGTAAATAATGATAATTCCTCGTGCCAAAAGACTCCTTATTTCACCTCACAGACATGGATGAAATACTTGGCCATAATTTCTTTAAACATCTAATTTTGAGAATAAAAGTTTTTTGTTAAATTTCAAGATTCTATAGAGAATGAGATATTTGATATGATTAAGGCAGTATGTTTGCATATTTCTAATATTGAAAGTCAGCATATTTGTGCATAAGTGAATATAATAAACTTAACAGAAATTTGAACTCTGCATTCTGATTTATCATCTTGAGATGCTAATCATAACACCACCTGCACCTCCCAATCTTTGAAGAGTATGCATGATGCAATAATCTTTACTGAGGACAAAAATGATATCATTCTTAATGCTTGCTGTTTAAAAGTTGATTTTGTCATCAATTTAGCTGAAATCATTTTGCAGATTTACTGAATTTATATATGGACAGCCTTCTGTAGAGGGATGACAAGTAAGGTACAATATTCAAGCCTTTGTTAGTGAGTACAATCTTCATTGAATGCACCATAAGGTTCTAATAAGATTCTTATTCTTATTGCTTAGCTTTTAAAACAGCTGGTTCAGTCAACCAGGCTTCCCTGGGGCAAAAGAGAGCTTGTCCTTTATTTCTGATCCACACTGTCTACTCATTGCCATAGAATTGATGGCCTGAGTAACATTGTAATAATGTATGCTAACTGTGTAGACTCCCTTACAATGCATAGGACCAGAGCCTTATCACACTAAGGCTACAGCCTCACTATACTAAGTGTTACTGCTTTGATTTTTGGAGGGTGGGGTTGCTAGCCACACACCTTACCCGTTTGACATTCAGAGTCATGCTTTGCCGAGACTTAGTACCTGTTGTAATGGAATGCTCCATACTCCCTATCGCCTATGTGGACTTACTATATCAGTAGATATATATAGTAAGCAGAGGATATACCTGGCAGACATGCTTCAGGAATCATTAGCCTGCTAACCGATTCTCTGTCTTTCAGTAGCATATTCTCTTTTACAATAAACCTTTCTTTCATCTACACTCATGTTGCTGTTCCTTTCACTCGAGTACCACCTTTGTCTGTTTGTAACCTCTTTAAGGATACAACAGTACCGAACACAGTGAGAGAAACCAATCTGTCCTGTTATTAACTCCTAGCTGGCAGAGAGAAGAGATCCATACCTTTCCCAAGGGGATATGTATAAAAGCAAATGCAATCCGAATGGAACTTCCTTCTTCCTAATGAATTTGATCAACTTTTTACAGGTTATTTAAAGTTTAAAAATATTTTTAGATTGTAAGAATATTTTTTGAGATAATAATAAGTCCTACTAATTAACACATAGCTGGGGGATAAGAGGTGGTTTCATACCTTTCCCATTTGCACCTAAATGAATATAACAAAGCTGACACGAATTGGAACTTGGCTCTTCAATTTTCAATTCTGAGACATTATCCATTACACCACCTGCACATCCAAGCCTACTGCACCTGGTATTCCTAAGCTGTCACCCATCTAGGTACTGACCAGTCTCAATGTTGCTTAACTTTGGTGATGGTACAAGAACCAGTGTTTCAATGTGATGTATCCATAAGCCACTTACTAATGGAATATGAAGAGAATAGGAATGATTTATCCCAGTGTATGTGACATGACAGTGAAAGTCAAAAGATCTGACCTTCATAACTAAGACCCATCATGAAGGTCAGACCTTCCTTTGCATTGTACTTAAGAATTAAATCAATGTCTATCTTTGACTGATGAAAGGAACAGGAATTTGAAACATTTACCAATATTCAATAAAAAAGCTCTATGCAGTTTTTGTCAACAATATCAGATTTTATTTTTATAGTTGGTATCCAAATTTTTGAAGTGATAGAATTCATTTTAGACACTATAAGTGTTTGAGTGTCCATTTTCTCATCTTGCTTTTTGTTATTTCTTTGTAAAGGTCACATAAATGAAGATTACCTCCGCGAATGCTTAGTGACCATGGGTGACAGGTGGTCAGATGAAATGGTTGATGACTTGTTTCATGGCGCTCCAATCAGGGGAGGTAAATTCGATTATCTGGAATTTACAAGAACATTGAAACATGGTGCCAAAGAAAAAGATGAAGAAAATCCAACGCCACAGCAGCAAATATCGACACCAGAATCCTAGGAACTTTTCTTTTTTTTTTTAATAAATTCAATATATACAATTCGTATAATAATCATGTTCCACATAGTGGAAACATAAAATGTGTTTTTTTTTTAATCAAAATTTCCTTTTTTTTTTCCCAAAAAATTTATATTATATATATATATATATATATATATATATATATATATATATATATATATATATAGTTTATTTAGAAAGTAATGTTGTGTTTTGGGGAGACATAATAAAAAGCATTTAAATATAACAAAAGCTAAATTTACATTATTTTTATCAAAGCAAAACATTCACTGAGGAACTTTTTTTTTAATTCCTTGTTGAAAGAATCCAGGATTCTTGATTAAAAGAATTCTAATTGTACAATTCTTCCTCACTCTTAGAGAATGTTCTAAAAGTTTAATCCTACAGAATCAAACAAAAATCGTAAAATCAATTATGTTAGAAAGATGTGATAAAATATCTCAAACTAACAATTTTTCTCCTGTTTTTCGGCTTGCATCGTTATTCTGAAGAATAACACAGTTGACTAAATACAGACATTTTTTTAACGATAAATGTCTGTTATGTTTTTTTGTACCTTATTAGAAATCATAATCAAGAAAATTTACCTTATCCCACCAACTGTTCACCAAGATCTCATGAAAGTGAAGCTTTGTCTTAGATGCCGATATTGGATATTTTTTTGTCATGAAGTTTATCAGAAGGAATAAAGAATTAGTTTCATAATGGGATTTTGTTATTGGTAATAATGAAGATCATGTCCTTTAGAAATAGAGTTAACATTTTTTATATTCAAACAGGTTTTTTATTCCATCTCTAAAAATGCAACATTACTTTCCAGAAAAAAAAAACAAACTTAGGAATGAATTTGGTTGTGTGACTCTAATTTAAAACAAATTCTATTATTCATTTTTCACTTTGACGCAATATTTGGAATTTTTTCATGGGGGAAAAGCAAAAACAGGCCTCTTATATCATTGAAAATTAGAAAGAAAAGTTTTGATTTTTCTTTTTTTCTGAGGATGTTTTTTTAGGACTGAACAATGACATTTGGTATTTTAAATTTTAGAAATCAAAATTTGTAAAATCTTCCATTGTGATAAAGAAAGCTAAAAATTTAAAAGGCAAAAAGGAAAAAAAAATCCTTCTTCAGAAGCAGAGTACAAAAACTCCCCAAAAAAGTTAATCAGTTAAATGAAGTCAAAACTGAACACTTCCTGATTCTTTCAAAATGGAAAAATAAAGAAAAAAGTGAAAGTAAACATGCACTCTTCCCACCCACCTATTAATGGGTGTTGCATAGAACTGGTATAAATTTTCAAAAAAATATCAACCAAAAAAAAAAAAAAAAAAAATTGCTAAAAAAATAAATTTTAAAAAACACATCAAAATGTTTTTGTCTTTTCTTTAATTCCATCTATATCATACATGTTTTTATCAGGTGAAATCTTTTCAACATTATCCAGCAAGTCTTTTAAATCATTTCTTGTTTCAGCTATCTTTATTATTCAACTATCAGGTACTTTAATGGTCCCAGCATACAGCTTTAAACCCCATTGAGCATGTATGGAATCTGCTGTAAACAACACTTTTTGAATAGATTGCATTGGAACAAAAGTTCATAGTGTTTTCAAAAGGTAGCATTTGAACAAATGATTTCATTTCACATGTAACTGAAATTTATAACATATATATAAATATATATATATATATATATAACTAGTTCATAGTTAGATTTGCTCTACTTAGTGTATTGAGCACTTTGCTTAGTTATTTTTACTTCACTCATGTTGGAGGTTTTTTCTTTGGACTCTGAGCTTGGATTCTGGACGATTGTTTTCACCTCAATTATATGTTCTTAGTTCTTTCTTTTTTATTCCTTATTTTTCCTTGGGTATTGGTTTACAAGCCAAAACACCTAAGGTTTTTCCAGACAAGTATACTTTCTTATATTTATAAGATTATTATTATATATATATATGTGTGTGTGTGCGTATATATATATATATATATATATATATATATATATATATATATATATTCTTA
Source organism: Acanthosepion lycidas (assembly GCA_963932145.1). Taxonomy (NCBI): domain Eukaryota; kingdom Metazoa; phylum Mollusca; class Cephalopoda; order Sepiida; family Sepiidae; genus Acanthosepion; species Acanthosepion lycidas. Next base: position 10,013,075 of record OZ010583.1, read on the forward strand.
AAGGTGACATTTCAATGCTTCTAGAAGATTCACATGTGGGTGGGGAATTTAAAACGTTTTTATGTTAAAAATGAATGTAATCATCATTTGATGTTGTTTTTTTTTATTTCCAAAAAGAAAGAAAAACATTATACAAACAATAAAAAAGATATTTGCCATTTATGGAGATGGTGACATAGGTGAGAGAACTGTTTGCATGTGGTTTGCCAGGATCAGAAGTGGAAATTTTTATCTTTAATACTGAGAAAATCCCACTCAGCTTACAGTTGTTGTTGATTACCAAATGAAAACCCTGATTAAAAATAATCGACAACATAAGACATTGCAGAGACACACCATATATCTGATATAAGCTTTGTAAAGCATTTGAAAATAATTGAATATGTGAATTTTTTTAATCATTTCACCCCAAGCAAAGGCAATAAAGTCACTAAGATACAAGGGAGTTACTAAGTGTTAGAGAATATGAGAAAAAAAACACTATTAAGGAGAGAGAACAATAAAAGAACAGGAATTAAAGAAGACATAAGATCACAGTTGATATTACATTTAAATTTTTGAAGATCAAAGTTGACTGGGAAACAAGAAGCTGGAAGAGAGTTCCACAAGCAAGAAATGTGAAAAAAGAAACTTTTAGCATAGAACTTACAGTTACATCAAACTATAAAACGACAAGACATTGCTGCCATCTAATACTTGGATGCCTTATGTTTTAACAAGGTGTTTCCCAACTTTTTTTTCAGTCAGCACCCCCGCCCTTTGGGCACAAACTTTGAAGTTGAAAAAAGGTTGGGAAACACTGCGTTAATATACTGAATTCATCTTTCATGGCAACATAACACTTAGGTATTAGTGCAAAAATACAGGGTGTTTCAAAAAGAATACACCAAAATCATTACGCTGTTTTTTCAGGTCTATAGCATTGTAGTAGACTGAATCAGTTGTTATTTGATAGAGTACTTATCAAAGTTTGATTGGGTGTCAGTTTCACCGCTTCTGGTGCAGCTGAATTGTGAGAAGATCAATCAAAATGGCGACTCCTCAGCAGAAGGCATTATGCGTGCTTGAGTTCGCGAAACCAAACGCCATTGTCACGGTGCAGCGTGCTTTCAGAACAGAATTCGGCATTGATCCGCCCCATCATGAGAGCATTCGACGGTGGGTTAAACAGTTTAAAGAGAGTGGGTGCCTGTGCAAAGGAAAGAGTCCTGGAAGACCACGTGTTACAGAGGAGCAAGTGGAGAGGATTCATGATGCATTTGAGAGCAGCCCACGTAAGTCCGTACGTCGAGCAAGTCTTCAGCTTGCCATCCCTCATACCTCTGTCTGGCATGTGTTAAAGAGACGATTACACATGAAACCATACAAACTAAGCCTCGTCCAAGCACTTACTAATTATGACAAGGTGATGTGGAGGACATTCTATGAGTCAATGCTGGAGATGGAGGAAGGTGATGAAACTCTCTTTTCACGTTTAGTTTTTAGTGACGAAGCAAATTTCCATTTGAGAGGCACAGTCAATCGTCACAATGTGTGCATTTGGAGAACAGAGCACCCAAAACTGGCTATTCACTTTACTGCAAGCAGATTCGAATGACTTCATTTTTCAGCAAGATGGAGCACCACCCCATTGGCATCTCGAGGTTAGAGCTTATCTGAATGAAAACATGCCTCAGCGATGGATTGGGAGGAGAGGTGCTAAAGATCTTACTCTCTGTGCTTGGCCTACCAGATCCCCGGACCTCACTGTGTGTGACTTTTTCTTGTGGGGGTATGTTAAAGACCAAGTTTATGTTCCAGCACTTCCAGCAAGTATCAATGACTTGAAAGATCGAATAACAGCTGCAATCAACACGGTGGACCGTGACATGCTGAGGCGCGTTTGGGAGGAATTCTCATATTGGCTTGATGTTGTCCGCACTGCCGGTGGTGGACACATTGAGCACTTATAAAACATGAAATGAAACTTGAATGTATATACAACACATGTGTTCATGCTAGAGGTTTGTAAATTTTTTTGTTTTTGACATATCACGTGATGATTTTGGCATATTTTTTTTGAAACACCCTGTAATTTTAATATTGTTTTCATTTCTATTATAAATGTCAGTGATTAAAATGCTAAAAAGAAAACTTTTAGTTGACAATTTATCTCAATGTTTCCCATGCAATGATTAACTTTGCTGATTACTGGCTAAGGCTATTACTCTCAGTTTCATGCAGCTTACAAGTCATCGTAGATCTCCTCATTTTGTAATTTGCATGCAGTTTCTTTGTTTAGTAAGAAGCTGTGTAACTGCATTGAAGTCACATTCAGCCATATAAGAAGTTGGAAAAGCAATAAAGAAGTTTAATAAATTCCTACAGCTTTAGATACCTTTCAGAAATTTCCTTTTGTAGCCAATATTGAGTAATTTTTGAAAATTTGAAAAAAATGGGTAAATGCCCCCATCAGTATGTACACTGCCCCCAAATGAAATAAATACTCCCAGTGCCCCAATTTCAACATAACAGAGCCCACAATAAATTGAAGAAAATAGACTCTGTTACATCTAAACATGATGATGTTTTTGCTCCATTCTAATTGAACACTTTTTTCTGATCGAACTGCAGGGTATGGCTGCTAGTAAGGAATATTATACTGAATTCATCTTTAATAGCAAGGTAACACTTAGGTATTAGTGGAAAAATAATTTCAGTATTGTTTTCATTTCTGTTATAAATTCCAATGATTAAAATGCTAAAAAAAAATGTTTGACAGCTTATCTCAATGTTTTCTAGGCAATGGTTAACTTTGAAAAAAAAAAGAATGATAAATGCACACGGTTCCACAAAATATGTTCACCACCTGCAAATGAAACAAAAACTCCCAGTGCCCCCTTTCAGCATAACAGCATTTCCATTTTTGATTCTCTATACAAACACAAGAAAAACGCTCCATTATTCACCATAAAACCTTTTGTTAAAAAAACATAATCTTTTCATTGTTCACCGCACAACGATGTGCATGTATATGACCCTTCAGCCCACCTCAGTCTCTATATGATTGTTTACAGATGTGATGCTTGAACTGTTCATATTTTGAGGGCACCAGATGAAATACATTTTTCTATATTTTGGAATGTTCAGTCAAACCACCAGCTGACTTACATACTAATCCACATGTAGGACAGGTATACTGTGGTGGATGTGGTGGCAATACCTTCTCACAAGCTGCTTGATTTCTTCTTGGACTATGCAACTTTAAATTATTTACCAAGCCTCCTCTTGAGAGAAAAAAGCATTCATACACATTCCACTTCAATTCCTGTATAGGAATGCAGTTTTCATCCAGCATATTATTTCATTTCTTAAACATTAGTGTATACTCAAAATAAACAAAGCATCTACTCAAATATGGTTAACCACTAAATAAAACATTTAAGCAATAATACATATATATATATATATATATATATATATATATATATATATATATATATATATATATATTTCTGAGATGAGATATTATGTACACTATTTACATTATTCAGACTATTGTCCACATCTTTGTTGCCATATTTATTACAACATTTTGGCTGTTGTATGCTCCGGCCTTCTTCAGGTGGTTGGAATGTCAAACTGAACCCTTTATTTCGCTCACTGGGGTAAATTGTCCTAGTTCCACGTGCCATGTTTAATGGATGTCAGTTCTCAGTTATTTCCTGTTAATTCCCCTCTCCAAGTTCTCCACTGCCTTAACCGGGTATTGAACTCACACTCTTTGGGTCCTGTCACTGGATCTAACTAATGCCTTTATCCATGGCTGAAACATTGTAATAAACATGGCGACAAAGATGAGGACAATAGTCCGGATAATGTAAATAGTTTATATATATATATATATATATATATATATATATATATATATATATATATATATATATATATGAAGAAATATAGTTTTAAGGTGTGCTATATTTATGGGATAAAGTACTCAATATCAGAGATAGAGCATATGTAAATATAAATATAAAAGTGAACATTGAAGTTAACACTCAGAGGTGACAGGCTGTTTCATGCTAGACACAATTGTCTTTTATATATATATATATATATATATATATATATATATATATATATATATATATATATATATATATCAAAAACTCAGGTGACTTACTCCAAAGAATACGTAACATAAATATGACTAACATGTCTATGGCAGGTTTAGGCATCAAATCACTAAACACCAACATACCCATCACAAAATGCCTTAATATATTAAGAAATCAGCTCAAAAAAATCTAAGGAAAAGTTTCCTCTACCTGTCCACAAAATTATTAAGATATGCAAATTAATTACTAACCACTGTTACTTTTATTTTCTACAAACAAAAATTCAGTTTACCCATGAGGCCACATATCAGTGGTGTTCTTAGAATTTGCCTTTTTAAACATATCTTACCTAAACAGCTCTACTTACCTGATATATATATATATATATATATATATATATATATATATATATATATATATATATATATATATATATATATATATGATGTCTTATTATTATATCTTCAAGATACAGAACTATTAAACAATAACAAAACTCAATAATGTTGAACCTGTAGGCAAATGAACAGCCTTAATTCAATCTCTACTATTTTTACTTTCAATGAATGTGCCAAGAAACAATAAACAAGAGAAATAACAAAATCAACAAATCAATTCAATACCAAAAATAGATTTTTTATCAGTAACAAAAATGATACAAGTTATGTTAATGTGTTGTATTAAAATTATTATTGCATTTAGATTGTGTACAACTGATATGTTGTTGTTATGTAGAAGTTTAAATTTAGTTCAACATCCTTTCTTAGTTTGTTTGAAATAGTAATGAAAGTTTCGTGGAAAGAATGTGTGTTGAATGAATTTTTGGATGAAAGTTGTTTAAGTTTAATGAATATTAAACTGTTAAAATTAAACAGTTTCTTGAGAGCTGAATTTTAACTGTAAATTAGTTTTTAATTCACAGTTCATTCACAAGTTGTCTCTCTTTGATTGTTGAAATAATGAGTTCCCTTATCAAGTGTTTGATTGTGATAAAGTTTCAATGAACTCACTGGCA
>OZ010583.1:10028186-10060686 GCA_963932145.1 Acanthosepion lycidas
AAATTTCTCAAACATTCAGACCAGTATATGTAATTAATACTGTTTAATGAAAGAACAGAGAATTTACTTAAATAAGTGTATCCATAAAAAATAACATATAAACAGAAAATATACTAAATATATATATATATATATATATATATATATATATATATATATATATATATAGATTTATAGAGATCTGACTTCTGTCTATAAAGTATCCGTATACTTAATGTTAATGTAAAAATAACCTAATGAGTGCATCTTAGTCTATTTTCAAGTGATGCTCTTGATTTCAGCATTTCTTTTTCCATGGCAAACTCCTCTTTTAGGATTGCTGCAGTTATTGAACTTGTTATTAAAATAAACTTAACACAAAATCCACTTGTCACAGAATCTGGCCTCACATAACTAGCATGCGGCCATCACTGGCTGGATGCTGGATAGATGGCTGGCTTATAAAATCATCACAATGCTTATAACTGACCATTAGAGAAGATATTTGCATGGCCACATAACAGATTGCAGTTGGACTGTTCATTTTGTCTGACAGGTAGAGCATGTGATGTGGGATATTTCAATTGACATGCTAAACTGACATTTGGTTCTTCACATAATTTTTAAATCAACCAAAGCTCAACAGGTAAGAAAATTTGTAAATAAATAAAATAAAAATAAAAAACCTGAATTATTTTTGGATTGTGAGTTAATAGGTCTAGTATCTTTATCATTGTTTTCTCAAGATAAGAATATTTGGTCTTTAGGGCCTTTTATAAAATTTGCATATTTACTGGATAATGTGTATTCTCAATTTTTACCCATCAGATTCAAAATTTTCTTTATGTGAGATTTTACTGTTAAGAATCTTGAGCTAGAAAAATTATGAAAGTGAAAAAAAAAAAATAATTTGATCTCAGTGAAGGTGTATTAGATGCAATTAGCACTTGAGAAAAGATATAGCAGTTGGAAGTTTATGATGAGATCATGGTGCTCTATATCAGACAGTCAAGTCATAATGTAGTGAAGGGACATAACTGGAAACCGGTTTCAAAGCAGCAGGGCATTTTACTTTCAGTTTCAGTTTGAGCTAGCTATTCTGCCAGTGTTGTTGGTTTAATTAATTCAAAGAAATTTTTCCTTACATTTGGAATATCATTTACCTTATTTAATTGAAGTATTTATTTTGAATTGCTATATTACTTTTTATGAGTAATTTGTGTTTTTTAAACATTAAACTATTTTTCTTTCCAGTTTAAAAAATCTACCATTAAATGTAGAAACAAATGTAATATTTTTGTAATACAAAAATGAATGAAAAAACATTTAAGAATGTTTTTGCATAAATTTAATGATATATAATTATAATTGTAAATATTTAATTCAGTATTTATTTTTATATTGTAAAAACACTGAGTGTGAATAAAATTAATCCTGCTGCTTAGTCATTTTTCCAGGGTCTTAAAGTTTTTAAGAAGTATGGTAAGAAAGTTAGTCACAGACTCAACATTTTTCTGTTAAAAATTTAAGTTTATTATTCAATATTTTTCTGTTAAAATTTTATTTAGTGTTCTTGAAAAATAAAAAGCAGTTATGCTTCAAAAACAAATTCTGTTTTTAACAAAATGTTAAAAAAAAAGATTTTTTTTTTACATTTTCTTTTTGTTATTGAGTGAATTGTAATGATTTACTTATTAAAGAAAAAAATGACATTAATAAATAATATTAAAGTTAATGTTTAGCTTTTAACAGACATACGTCTTCTTTTCAATAATGTTTTTTACGCTTGTTTTTAAATTTGATACTTTGAAATTTATTAAAAATAAATCACCATAATTATTTCACAAAGTTACATTAATATTTTTTCTCTAATATTTGCCGTTATTCATAAAGTAAAAATGCATTCATAGAATTATATTTTTATTAGATGTGTTTTTAGGTAAAATAAACAAATAATGTTTAGTTTAATTTTTTTAATTTTCCATAAGGTATAAAATAGAACCAAATGTCATATGCTTATTACAAAATTAATGAAAAAGTAATTTATGAATGATTATTTTTTGGTTTTTTTCTTTTCTTTTTCTTTTCATAAATCTAAATGTCATAATATATTTAATTCGATATTCTAAAAACACAGTGAACAAAATATTAACCATGCTGCTACTTGCTGCTCAGTCATTTTTTCAGGTTCTTCTATAAAGTTAAAGTATTTATTTATTTGTTCAAGTTCAACATGAAAATAATTTTTGACACAAGAAGGCCGAGATTAAAATGCATTGCAGTAGAATGCTCCACCACAAGGTAGTGTCTCAAAAATAGCCCAAGTCCTCTCTCCTCTAGCACCGTGCAAAATCCCAGTCTCCCTTTTAAATTGAGGAGTCGTTGCCTGGAGGAGCAGCACTCTGTGAGAGAGCCAAGCAATAGCTTTTAGTATTCAACTACTACCTAATTATAATATTACTTTGACTCAATGAATTCTATTGGTTGTAAAATACTTCAATTCATTTTTTCTCAACAACAAATTTTATGCAAACTAAACGCCAAGTGGATCACAGAAGCTTCAAATAAATTCCCAACTTCTGATTGGCTAATATATGTGAAAAGTGTTACAACAACTACACAGTTGTGTTCAAAGTTAATTTACCGCCACAATGTGGTTATGTGTTCTCGAGCCTATCACATGGTTCACATTAATTATAAATACTTGGACACATTTTCATCTTTCTCTCTTGCCTTCTGTCACATACAAGATGTAGCTCAGCAAAGAGGTCACATTTGTCCCTTTGGGGTAAATGCTAAGTAACGCCATGACACACACACACACACACACACAAATATCGCACATCTACGAACATTCACTCTTTCAACCCCAAGGACAGAAACTCTTAACAGAACATTGTGAGTAACAAACTTTAATTCTCTTATAAGTAACAATACATCTTACTAAAGTTCTCCAAACTTACACACTTTTTAATACACATCACGGTTTATCAACGAGAACATTTTCCTCACTCAAAATTCCAAGGACAAGTAAATTTCAGCATTTCAAACACAACTGAATTACTGTTTTGTACAATTGTTGTTATGCATATATAAATTCCATTTACTTTTGCAACTTCTCTTGTTATCGTTTCATATTTTGTGGTATTTTGCATTAATATAAATCTGTTAGGCCTTTACAAACCACTACAAGCTCATCTTATATTGACAAGTGCCAAAAAAGTTAAATACTTAATTAAAAAATTATGTATTATTTTGCAGACCTTTGTTACCCCAAAACCAATATGCCAAAAACAAAAAGTTCAATTTTAAAAATGAATTCTCAGGTTTGCTTGAAAAGTTACCCCTAAATTAAACAGTAAAAGAAATAATTGTGCTTAAGAAGCTTAATCATTTCAGATATTACCCCTTTTACAGCAATGTCCCAGAAGTGTTGTGTCATTGCTTGAAAAAAAATACAGAAGCCAACAAGACAAAACTGAATGTGAGATGAATAAAATACAGTAGTTCACTGCTGCAAGTGAGTCATGGTAGCTGTTGTGATAATAGGAGGTTGAGCACCTACCTGAGTTTTGGGCCCTATTTGCTCTTTTTTGCAATATATACTGTAGATAATGACTTGAAAAGAACCTCAAAAAATTATACTAATTTATGCCAATGAGTCCATAAGAAATTTCAGGCAATTTGCTTTTTAAACCTCACACTAAGTATTAGGTTGGTGCAAAAATAATGACGTAATAATGTCGTTTTTTGACATATTTTTTAACGTCAAAAAACAATATTATTACGTCATTATTTTTGCACCAACCTAATAATAAAAATTTTCTGAACAGTTATTTTTTTATTCTAAATTTACATGCCTAATTTGAAAATAACAAAGAAATTTTTATAAAATCTACTGTTTTGGAGTTATTGACAATAAAAGTTCTGACTCATTTGTGTCATTGTCGGTTACAGCATGGCAACCATTATTGGTGTTGTTTGCATTGGTGCGTGTGCAATAATCAAGACAAGTGAATGTCTATTCTGCAGCAAATATATGCAAACAATGCCAGTAATGGCTGCTTTGACGCAAATGAGTTCAAACTTTTATTATCGATAACTCATCAAAATTTTTGTTATTTTTTAATTAAGCATGTAAATTTACACATAAATATAACTATTTAGAAAATTTTTATTAAATACTTAGTATGAAGCCTAAAAAGCAAATTACTTGAAATTTCTACTTATTTCAGTATTTTACAGCAGATTTTTTATACAATAAATTTTAACCATCCTCAAAAGTACTCCTATTTATACCCCATCCGTGGTATCTGATTGCAGTGATTGAATTGCTGTTAATTAGTTTGATATTATAGGAACTCTTTGATTGTGTGTGAAATAGAAATATAAAGTAATCATGTGTAATTATTACCAATACAATTGGATTAGGTGTGAAACAGCTGAGGTGTTAAAATTTTTCAAAATTTGGACTGTTTGATCATCAAAATCAAGGTAAAACGTGTGAAAAAGGGATGTAATTATCAAAACAAATTGGGACCCATCTGATGATCACTGTTTGTTCTGTCTATCATGAAGAAGATGGTCCAGAAATTGGTAAAATATGGTGGAATTTCTTTAAAAAAAAAAAAAAAATAAAAAATAAAAAAGTGAGCGATATTGAGGGTAGAAGAGCAAAATCTTGGGGTTCACCACCCATCTCTTCAAAATGTTGCTCATCTGTAAAAGAGATTGAAGAAACAAACAACAGATTGGCACTTTGTGCAATAAATCATCGGCAAAAGTTCTCCCATGGTGAGTGATCAGAGGGCAAAAACCCTGCACACATTGCAAATGATACAGATACAGGAGCTGCTCTTGAATTCACCCCGCCCCCCAATGCAGTACTATGAGATGTATGATATGCTGGGCTACTGGACATATAATGATACCTGAATCATCTCTGACAGCCTGTAGAATGTGTTCTTCATGGTCAGGCATACCTCCATCTTCCTCAATTTATAGATTGCAGTGCTACGGATCCTGTCTCTGCAACAATAAACAGCAAAGTTTGGATGACTCAGCTGCCTTGAGTCTGGAAATTCAATCTGATACAGCAGTGCAGCCTCATGTCCATTACCATTTGTACAGCTGTATGTAAAAAAAAAAATCATGTCTGATTGCTTACGATATGAATATCCTGCCATTGTTAAATGGAACACTTCTCAGCTAACTCGTTACTACACCCCGCACATAATAATCAAGGGGATTGCAGTCTGGGGAGTTAGGTGGCCAGATTTAAGGGGTGATGTGGTCACAGAAATTGCCTGAAAGTTCTCCTGCTTGTGTGGCATGATGTAGAGTCCTGTTGCTATTTATCTTCCAGCAGCCACCCTATTGACCCTGGACAGCACTATCTCCTCAAGGCACTTGATGTAGGCCTCCATGTTGAGTCTGAGGCCCTCACCAACAAATTCAGTTCTTTTCTTATCAGAAAAGATCAGAGGCAGTTTTCTGAGCTGCCATGCCTTCGTAATCATCATTAGACTCATCCAACTCTTTCTGAATCCTCCGAACTGTCCACAGATTGACACCCACTGTGAAATGTTCATGCTGGAGCTTGCACTATGAATGCCAAGGAGTACAGCATGCCATTTCCAAATTTCTGGCTAGCCAATAACTGAGTAAAGGGGATTGCAGTCTGGGGAGTTAGGTAACCAGATGTAAGGGGTGATGTGGTTGTAGAAATTAACAGCCATGACTGGGTTCAGAGTTTTCCGAGTTGCCGTACCTTTATAATCACTATTAGACTCATCCAATTCTTTTTGAATCCACTGCACTGTCCTCAGATTCACAGTTAAACACACTGAAATGTTTGTATTGGAGTTTCTGGTGCAAATGCCAAGCATTATAGCATGTCATTTTCACATTTCTGGCTGAGTGAATTGCATCATGGTGTACATTTTTTCTCACTCATAGACAGTGTCCAACTAACCCCTACTATACAGTGCAGTCAACAAAAAACAATACACAAAATTAAAAGTATAAAGTGTTGACAATTTACCTATCACACCCTGTACACACATACATAAATGCATACACATAATAGCCAGTGACTTGTTTCTGAGCAGACCCCATCTGCTAGATGGCTAGCCAATAACTGAATAAATTTTGCAATCAATAAGGGAAAAAAATAAAAAATAAAAGAGAGTCATTTTCATGTTTTTGGTATGAAAAGTTTTCATCAAAATTCCAGTTTAAAAAAAATAAAAAAAAAAAAAAAAAAAAAAAAAAAAAATGCTGGCAAATCTTGTACACATGTAATAAAAGTTGCAATACCAAAACATTCTATTTTGTACTTTTTTTAAAATTTGAAATCAGATGATTTGGGAAACAATAATATCTGGTCAATAACTGATACGATAATGTAAAATGTTGCTACAGTTTTATTAATTAACAAAAAAATATGACCATAAATATGGTACAATAAAACAAAGTAAATAATAGTTTGAAAATTGAAAACATGAATTTTAATCAAAGCACAGAAAGTTTCAGCACAATAAAATCAATTAAGAAATATATGAAATAAAAAATATATATTTATATATTTGTCTTGAAAACAAATTGGATATATATATATATATATATATATATATATATATATATATACTAAGCTTGGTATAGTCTGACACGAGGACAAAAAGAGATGGAAAATTGTGGTGCACCACTCGTCTTGAGAATCAGCATATGAAATGTTTGTTTGAACATTGACCACTGGCAAGGGTGGAAAATATTCAACTATTTTGGTCACAAGGCAAGCATTACTACTCTTATAGCAACCATAATTATTCCAATTGCCTGAAGCAGACATTTCTTGCATTAGTTTTTTTGGCCCCATTTAAAAAAAAAAAAAAAATATTAAAAGTAAAAATAAAAATTTCAATGAATTTAAGTAAAAAGTAAAAAATAATGACATACATGTGTAAATACAACAGAAAAAAAGTTAATGTTAAGTGGCTAGCAACTGATCCAAAGATTTTATCAATAACAGCTATACATGTGTATATATATATATATATATATATATATGAAATGAGAATGAATCAATTATAAATTAAAATGTTCACAACATTAATTTTAAAATAGTGCTCAATACAATAGAGCAATATTTTTTATTATAGGATATTACATTCAACCATATGTAAAACCACTACATAAATGCATTCATGTTTCGAAGCATATCATCACATCTCATCAGATGGTAGATGCATCGAAACATGAATGCATTTATGTAGTGGTTTTACATATGGTTGAATGTAATATCCTATAATATATATAACACATAATGCCCTACATTGAATACAACTCAGAGTTTCATGCTATTTGCAAGGCTAAGTTTCAATTCAACATAGGGCATTATGTATATTTTTATAAGATATTAAATAGCCCTATTATTTAACATCAAGCACTGTTTTTTCTTACACTATTGCGTGTGTGTGTGATTATATATATATATTATAGATTGGGCATGTTTGGGTATCAATTTTTCACTGAAACAAGTTTGGTTAAAGGCCAATAAAAGTTTTTGGTTGAGGATTTTTAATTATTTTTTTTTTCTATATTTCAGAACATTTTCTTGTTCCCATGTTCGTCACTTTAAATTTCCAAAAATGGACAGTCCTATGTTGCTTGCCTCCCACGACAGATGAGCTCCATCTACAGCACACCATGTGCTACACACCCTCACAGAGTCAGGAGAGTAATGGGAGAGAGAAAAAGGAACAAGTTACAAATTGCCAGCTAGGAATTATGAGTACTTTAAAAATTTGGGGGATAACACCCCATGTGACTAACTCAAGGTTAAATAAATCCTCAGAAAAAAAACTTTCATTGGTCTTTAACCAAACTTGTGTATATATGTGTGTGCATATATATATATATATATAAAGGAGGAGAAAATTTATAAAATTTTATATAGAAAAATTAATGGTAAAGTGGAAAATTTTTTTGTATGACACTTCATTCTTTAGAACTTCATCGAACTAAAGTGACGTTTCTGTTGATATAACTACACATGCACATGAAAGGGAGGGGACACTGAAATTTTAACATTTTAAATTTATTTTTTTTTAATGGGTGTCTGAGCATATAGTCTAGCCAATTTCGTTTAGTTTCTTTTATCATTTTTATTATTATTAAGTATCCCACATTGTGATAAAAGCAAACAAAAAGAAAAAGAAACTAAACAAAATTAGTTAGACTAGACACCCAGACACATTTTTAAAAATTAAACTTAAATGTTTGAAATTTCAGTGTCCCCTCCCCTTCATGTATATGTGTAGTTGCATCAATGGAAACATCACTTTAGTCCAATGAAGTCCTAAAGGATGAAATGCATTACAAAAATAAAATTTTTCCACTTTGTCATTAATTTTTCTGAGATATATATATATATATATATATATATTTTTGTGTGTATGTACTTTGCATAATTGCACATAAGTCATTCTTGTGTAAAAGCTCACACCCAAAATTTTTAATTTAATATCAGTACATTTCTTTTTTGCAATTTACATCTGAGATCACATTTTTTTTTGGTCAAATCAAAAAATTTGCTTTAAAGTCCATGTGATAAAATGAGCCACCGTATTGAAAATAAGTTTTGTTTCTATTCTAGCTGTACAGATACCAATTTAAAAAAAAATGTTGGTCACAACTTGTGTCCTTTAAAGGAAAAGAACAAGTTTATGAGATGCTAAAAGCACATAAAATGCCAAAACATAACAGATACATCTGATTCTTGGTAAAGAATCTCCCAAATAAAACATTTTTCATTGTACTTCAGAAAGAAATATTTTAAGTATGTGTGAACTTTGACATTACACACAGGGCTAAACCTATTTTAAGATACTTTTTATAGAAGAATTGCATCTGAAACAACAGAATCAAACTTTTAAGTCAATTCTACAATGACATTCAAAGGATTGTCAGAATTAAATATTTTTCTTCTTCAATGCAATCCTATTAAATTTCAAATTTATAGGATTAAAGAAATATACTTTTAAGAATCTTTAAGGACAATTAGAAAAGAAGTTGATGATGCTCAACTCTAACAACAGGTTGTATTCTGAAGCAGTTGTTCAATGTGGCTGCTTTTCTCAAAAAAAAAAAAAAAAAAGAAAAAAAATCTCAATTTTCAAAGTCCTAGCAAGCAAAAATTTGAAACATAAGAGCCCTATTCTGTCAGCAAGGCTTGCCTTAATTCCTGACCACCAATAATTCCTTTCTTCCTCATTTTCAATGTATTTCTATTTATGAATTATTTCCAGAGTATATTGCCTGTCTTCTATTGCCAGAATTTGCCCCATTCCTCAAGAAGTAATCTTTAAATTGTATGAAACTTTTGACAAAATAAACCCTACCCATAATATCATGGCTTACATAAGCCTCTAGTAATTAATGCCTTTTTACATAATGAAATTAATTCCCACCCCATTTCTTTTTTTTTCACCTTTTATTTTTATATACTATTTTCCAAGCTACAGAAATACAGATCCAAATTGTTTAGACTGCTTCAAAATGCAAACTGACTAGTCAACTGACCAAAATACTAAAAACTGATTGGCTCATAAATGATAAGATATTTGCTTAGTCTGGCATGAGGAAAAGGAAGACAGGAAGTGATTTTTTTGAAGCATCCCTCTATGAAAGAGTTTACTCTAAAAATCAGCATTAGAAATCCTGGCTTTTCTCTGGTCTGGAACACCAGCCACTGCCTCTGGTAAAGGAAAATGCATCTTCCTCAGTTACTAGGCAGAACACAAGTTCTTTATATTTATTTTTTTTATTGTTTGTTTGAGAGGAAAGAAAAACTGAGTGATGTAACTCACTTTATTTTATTCAGTATTAATGGCGGTAGGTAACTTGTAACGTTGGTTAGGAAAAGGCACTTTTGGGCTTTCATCTTTTACTTTCAGAGAATTGCTTTTATTATACAGACAGAAAAATAGAGATTCTTTTACAAGTGTCTATTTCCAGATATATTAACTGTAGACAGGCATTTTTATTTTTATTTTTTTTTTTTTTTTACAAAATATCATATTTTTGTGACTTTTTTTTTTTAGGATTTCATGAAGAGCACAAGTGTCAGGAGAAACTGAAAGTCTTGCCTAAACGAATTCAACCAGCTGTCACCCCCTCCCATTAATAACACCCATAAAGCTGACAGTAATTTTATCAATGAGCTTGTTAAACAAGTCATGTGTCTTTGTTGTTGATTGGGGGGGGGGGGGAATCAACATGAATCAGTTGTTAGATTACAAACCTAAAAAGTGATGCTTGCTAACTTTGAAATTTTTCCAGAACCAGGAGGTTACTGGCAGAAAGCAGTTGCTACCATAAAATATTCAAAAATGGTCAATGGTGGGATAAAAAAAAAAAAAAATGAAAAAAAATAAAATGCAACTGTTAGCCTGCTGGAAACAGGGTAGATTTTTTAGACTTCATTTTGTATAAAAAAAAAAAAAAAAAAAAAAAAATATTAGTGTCTTCGATGTTGGGAAATACAGTGTATGTGTGTGTGTGTGTGTGTGTGTGTGTGTGTGTGTGTGTGCAAGAGAGAGAGAGAAGTTGAATTTTAACCCAGTCATCATGAATCAATATGATGCTCTGGTACAGTAAACCTACATTGGTCATGCAGTGTGAAGTATGAATTCTTTTTGATCAGCAATTATATGCTTTGAACAAGACTTTCCTTTTGTTAGCTCATTTGTAGCCGCAGACATGACAGCTTTCACTTTGAGCCAACTGGAACTGAAGGAGAAAATGGGGTTGGGAAGAAGCGAATTTATTTTTTATATTAGAAAAATGAATTGGTTTGTCCCCGTAATTCTAACTCTATCCTTTTCATTTTCATTTCATAATATTTTGTTTGCATCAAAATACGTTTCTTGTCAGCCAGAAGGACTTCATATTGAAGTTGTAAAAGATCTGCCTGTGTGATGCCCCCAGAGGTAGTACCTCGATTTGAAGGTTTGACATGAGACACACCTGGCCCAACTGAATTGTCCTGATTAAGATGAGTTAGCGATGGTCCCCCAGTAACAAGAGGATGTGACCGAACAACAAATGAGTTTGATGAAAGGGAAGCCAAAGTGTCAGGTATGGAATTGTTCAGGACAAGTGATGAAGAAACTGCGTTGCCATTTGATTTTTCAGATGGACCATGAGTGTTATATGACCGTTGCGATGTCAGAGATGATGGGACACGAATATTGTTTGAAGACATAGAAACATTTGACAAAGAGTGTAATTTGGATGAAGAAACTTGTGGTGCTACCTGGAGACGTGAAGACCAATGCTGTGTCTGTGGAGTGGTGTAAACTGAAGAATTGTCTTCAGGTGTGGATACAAGATTTGTATTGAATTTGTGTGAGGAGAAACCATAACTGCCAACAGCATTTCTAGAAGTAGAAGAAGTGTCACAGCCTATTGAGGGTGTTACTAATTCCAGTGGGGTTCTGTCCGCTAAATCACCTTCTGCTGGTTCATTCTGTGCAGTAGATATTATTAAATCATCATTCTTTAGGACAGGGTCTGGAATCTCTTCCTTTATAACTGAAAAATTAAAACAAAAAAATTACAACAGAATAACCACAACAAATATTGGTCAAAATAAATAAATAATAATAATAATATTTCTTATGTAAAAATTTTTTTTTTTTCTTTTTGTCAGTGGAAAGTGTCAGCATGCCATTTCTAACCCTAGGTCTCTGGGCGGGACACAGAAAGAAATGTGTACACATCAGAAATAAAAAAAACAATAATAATGGCCAATGGTTCATCTCTGAGCACACCTATCTTCTAGGCTAGTTAGCCAATCCCTGTTGCAGATGCCTGCTCAGGTACATTTATGTTTGGTCTACGGCCACAGAACCTACCTGTGACTTATACTGCAACTATATTAAGCAGAACTTCATTACAGTTTCTGCGAGAGAGCACATCATTTGGAATGATCAACAGTTTGACCACCACCAACACACTTAAACCCACAGTCATGATGACTGACTTACACTCATGTTAGCACAACCATTGACGACTTCAAAATAGTTCCACCGACCCAATTTCACTCACAAGGCTTAGGTCAACTCGTGGTATGATTTGAGGGCATTTCCCAATGGTAACACATGCTTGGATTGCCCTAAAAGAAGTGACCTCTCTAACAACTGACTGTAGTGAGATTTGAACTCCAGTCTCATTGTCAGAAAGTGAATGTTCTAACCACTCAGCCTTGCACTCATATGCATAATAGTATTTTGCAGTTTTTTTATACCACATTCCTTTATGATTTAGGCGATCATGGCTCTCCACAGCTTCCTTCATTATGAGTTGCCATGACTTTTTGGGCAAGATATTGGAGTGGTTTTCCATTGTCTTGAATTCTGAGTACTCCTTCACCTAGGCTGCCTACTACTCAAAACTCGAGAACCCATTCTACCCTGCTATTTATGTCACAGCTAGAAATAGATTCATCCCTTTTCTGCGAGCATTAGTGCAAAATGAATACAACAGAAAAAACCTAAACTCATTTAAAACATATCAAATTATTAATCTGCAACATTTCAGCTTCTAATTGTATAGTTATTAAAAATTATATACACTTCAAGTAACACACTTTAGAACTGAACCAAGCATTTTTCAGATTACATGCATTTTGTGTCTACTATTATGTCCTCACATTTTTTTTTTTTTTAATTTTTTTTTTCTGTTTAACAGCCTATCAACTCCTTATGGGTCATTTAAAGCTGAAATTTAATTTTCTTGGGAGCTTAGAAGTAATAAAAATATATACGTTATTCTGTTTTCACAATTGAAAACTTGGTAGATGATACTCAGATTTTGCGTATATACCTGTTTATGTGGATGTGATTACTAGAGGCAGTTATATGCGTGTGTTTTGTGTTGTAGATTTGTTAAAGTTATATTTTGGAATACCATTTAAGAAATTGTAGAATATTATATGGCTTAATGTTTGGTAGAATTTTAAACAGATTTAGGTGAAGCGATTATAATTTATTAGTATGTGCGTATTGTTGATCATTTCTTCTTTTTTTTTTTTTTAATATAAAAACATATCGCTGGTATTTTTATAGTGTTTATTTTGGGAAGGGGGGGCGCTATTAAATTCATATCTAAGACCTTTTACAGGTGCTATCACACCGGGTCAGGGTAGACCTGGAAACAAAAGCAATTAAGTGGTTCCACGCTCCTCAAAATCTCCAATCTTCCAATCGGAGGCCTTGCATGTCCTCACATGGGACTTAAATAAAAAGGACAACATATCAAGTAAGAAAGTCCATGTAATCCACATGTAAACACGAGTAGCAGCCAGATGTAACAGTTCAAGTTGAAGCTATTAAGAAATCTTGTGTTTTGTCTAATCACTGTCATATGGAAATTTCTTCATTAGAAAAAACTGGACTAAAAACAAATTTTGTAAACCACCACTATTTCTGGAAAATGAAAATATGGGATTTAAAATTTATCTGCTTTTTTTTTCCTTTCTTTTTTTCATTGTAGATGAGTTGAATAGTTTTACAAGGCCAAATTTTCATACCCCCAATCTTCTACCAATTATTTACTGGTTACAGGAAAAAAAAGTCTTAAAATCATAACCCTCATCCTAAAAAGGATATCACCAAATATGTCATGCTACATAAATTCTTTTAGGTTTTTCTTTAAAAAAAAAAAAAAAAAAAAAAATGTATGTATTCATATTTTTAAATAAAATAAGACACACACACACACACACAAAAAAATATCAGTGCAGAAATGGTGTTGGCACACCAAGTTCAAATCCCAGCTGAAGCAGTTTCACTTACTCTTGCTTGCACAAACACCCTTAGCAAAGGTATGATGAATCCATCTCTGCTCCCTCAAGCTATAGGTTAATAAAAGCAGGGCAGACTGAGCTCTCTAGTCTTGATTAACAATCAATCTGAGAGAACAACAACTCTGAATTCAAATCTGGTTGTGGGTGTGGTTAGCAACTCCACCCCATAAAAAAATCTACTTGGTACGGAAACCACTGCTACATTGCTTAGAATGGCGAGGTTCTCTACTCTCTAGACTTATGCTCCATCGGGGCATCTAGAAGATGAGTAAAAGAACACTGAACTCCTTTAACTTTAAATTAACTCCTCTTTCCCTAAATTACGACAGTCTCTAATTAAACATTTTCTTGCTTAAGGTGGGGAGAGGATGTTCAATTAGCAAAAAAATTAACGGGTGGGTGATTTTCGATTGTCTACTACTTCGGAGGAGGCGGAGGCAGAAAATGATTAAAAAAAAATATTAAAAAACAGTTCTAGTTTCCAAATGACGTTTTTTCGCAAATGCGACAGTTTACTTTTTCTTTTTTGCAGAGTAGAGGTGTTAAATTCGTTCCGAGAAGGTTTTTCGCACTGTTAATGTTGTTAAAAAAAGAAAACAAACAAAAAAAAACCTGTGACAAATCTACAGATTTTTCACTAGTTTCCCATGAATTCCTCAGATTGGAACAAAATGTTGAAATTTTTATTTGGAGTTTGTCCCATTTTTAAGTCATTGGAAATATGGAGAAAAAATTCCTTAATTTGATAGAAACTCTTTTTTATTCCTTCTTTAATAACGTAAAAATTAATTTTTAAATACGCATCTAACACAGCAGAGATATGTAATGTTTCGTTTTTTACTTTTGTTTGTTTAATAAAAAAAGAACTTTTGAATACCAATTCTAATTTAAATTAGTAATTTATATATTTAATAAAGTATTTTATTTTAAATGTAAAAAAATGAATCACTTTCACAAAAAAAAAACAATAATATTTGAATTCAGATTCATACACAAAAAAAAAAAAGAGAATCTATTTTTTTCGTCTTTTACTTTTTATAAGTTTAAAAAATTTAAAGTCGCAAATGTTTTCACAATTTTACTAGATTTTAAAAAAATTATTCAACATCTCTTACAGTGAAATATTTACGAGAAAATTCCGCTTTAAGTGGTCGACTTGTTTAATTTGTCCGACAATACTAGGGTGGTTAAAAAAAGAGAAAAAATATTTTTACTTGCTTCAAGTCCTACTACTTGTCGATTTTACTACTATTGCTTCTACACAGCAACCAACCATTTGAAAATAGATAAAAATACACTATCGAAAAAAACTGCTTAAATTTATATAAAATTTATTACAAATTCATTTGAGTTAAGGAAGCTTTGTTTTTTTTCCCCCCTTGTTTAAAAAAACATCACACTCAGCTGATGAAGAAAACTAAAAGGATTCCCCAATTCCTTACTCGTCAGAAAATTAAGAATTTTAAGATCTTTAAAAAATATGAACAGAACTAGATGATAATAATAATAATAATAAATAACTGGAATATAAAAGATTACGAGAGTCCAGGGGTCATTTACAAAAGATTTATTTTATTTTTAAAATATTAAAAAACAAAACTTCAAGTTATTTTTTCATGCATGACTTTTTTTTATTTTTTTAGTTTTATTTGCATTTTTCGTGTAAAAAGTGGATTTAAAAAAAAAAATATTACAATCGTTAAACCATATGGGACGATAAAAAGAAAGATAAAAAAAGGAAAAATAAACAAAAACAAACTACATTCCATCCTCGAGTAATTGAACCTAACCACCTTTGGTAATCCCCCCCCCCCAAAAAAATACATACTTACCAATGGTAAGGTGATTGTCTACGTCAGCCCCGTTGCTATCGTTATTAACGTGAAGACTACTGTTTATAGAAGGTTTATCGTCGGTACGATGGTTAGAACCGACCTGCACTGAACCATTTTCTGAGCTGATGGCAACACCGTGGTTATCGTCGACCATACTACTCGTTGAAGAAGAGGCTGCCACTGTGGCCAAAGTTTCAACAGTATCAACCAGGGGTTTCTCCACCATCCTGACTCTGGAGTTCGACCCTGAATTCGAAGAAGGTACTTGGTCTTCCAAACTGTCCAAACTGAGATTCCTTTCGGCGATAATACGGCGGGCCTTCCTTTGCATGTTCCTCCATTTCTCTTTAACTTCACTTACTCGCCGCCTGTTTACACCGACTGCGTTGATGGACTCAGTAATCCGTTCCCAGATCCTTTGCTTCTTTTGATTGGTAATCGAATTGGTCAATCTCGAATTTAAGATCAGCATGTGCTTCTTGTATTCCTCAGTTAGGATGGCAACTTCCCTTTCGGAGAAATTCCTCTTTTTTGATCTCTTTTTCAACAAAAATCTGTAGTCAGTCATGTTCGAATTACATTGAGTCGCCAGTCGAAGTGCATGCTGGGACAACGGCGGGTAAGCCCGTCTTTATTACCGCGCGTTTAATTTTACCACTGTTTTTCCAAAACGGCACCGGACGCTTAACTACGAATCACTTCTTCTTGATTTCACTTCTCTACTCTATGTAAACTTGCGCTGATGGTGCTTATAGAAAGCGTAAACACTTGCTGGAAAACCGACTTTCTGTGTTACCGTTTTAATGTGTAATTAACCATTGTTAATGGGGCAAACATTATGATTTCTACCGTGTTTGGCAATGACATGTTCAGCTAGGATTATCCCCCTTTAATTACTATAGAAACACATCAGGAAAAGTATTTTAAAATGATTGTCTGGAGTTTCCTTTTTTTTTTACTGGATAAAAAGCAAAAACGATTTCTAAGGAATGTAGACAATAAAATAAAATATCTGAAAGAAAAAAACAACAAAATTAAAATGTTTCTTTTGATTTGTTTCTATTAATATGTATCTCTCTCTCTCTCTCTCTCTCTCTCTCTCTCTCTCGTTCTTTCTGTTTTAAAAATTAAAATAAGATAAGAAGATTTAAAATTTTGACAATTGGAAACGTTCATAAAAATAGATTTGTTTAGAAGGCTTCCTCAGATATAAAAACGAAAGAATGAATGTTGTGTATTTGTGTGTGTGCGTATATATATATACAAATATATATATATATATATATATATATATATAATCTAATAATAACAAATTTGCTCTTTCTCTCTATCTCTCTCTTTCTATATATATTTATACACACACACATATATGTGTGTGTATGTAAAATAGATTAGTTAATAAAACAAGGAGAAACGAAAGGGTATCAATATAATCAGTATGAAAAACATTAAATATTAATTATTAACCATATGACAGAAATGAAGAATGGAGAGAATGGTTTTAAGTTCGGAATATTCAGACACACCTGTGTCCTTCATCAACGGACTGAGGAATAAACAAAGAAATGAGAATTACTCACTGACAGATGTTTTTGTAGAGGGGGTATATTCCAGTGGAAGTTGTATTGTTAGCAAAAATATGATCTGTGTCTGATTCCTCGATATGTGAAACTTTATATGAAAATAAACTTAAATTTAAAATTTTGATCAGTGTAAAAGCATTAGGCAGGTTTATCATTACTAGTGAGAGGAGGTGAGATTATAAACAAAGATGAAGAGAGTTATAGTTTGGGGACACAAATCAAAAATAATATTTTACATTTATGTGTTTGTATGGGAACTTTTGAGTAGAATAGATATGAATAGATTTGAATTTGTAGAATTTTAGAGACATAGATATATGGATAGATAGTTTTTCTAATGGTCTTACAGTTTTACATTTTGTGGGACAGCTAAGAGAGTAGAGAAAACCGTATCTAAAGATAATTGTCCCAAACATTTTTAAGCAATTTAGCCATTTTCAAAGGATTCATTGTTAATACATTTTCAATGTTTGGGTCCAAAGATGTATGGTGTAGAAGTAGTAGTTAAATAAGATAAAGTTTAGGCTTGTCTAGATAGATAGATAGATAGATAGATACTAGCTATCTAATTTAGGTACTACCAAAAATGGATACTTTTTTTCCAAAATAAAAGAAAAAAACATCACCCCTGTTTTTAAAAGTTTGCCAAAAATCATGGAATTATCTGATTTAAATGAAATTTTCAGAATTTATTCATTAATGAATTAATACTGAATAGGTTATTTTATTAGAAAACCTTGTAAAAATATTTGGTGATGGTCCCTTAGCTTCCCCATTTTGATACATTGTAAATACTTTCAAAATTGGAGAGGGTGGGGATAATGACAAATATTTTTTTTATAATTCTAAAATGAAAATTCCTTGAAGATATTTTTTCAGCCAAAAAAAATTGCAATATAAAATCAGAAAATCTTGAAAATTTGTTCTGAAATACAATCTCACAAAAATAATTCAATAAAACTCAAGAAATAATTTTTGTTGGGAGTTGGAGCTTGCATACACTAATTTATTTCAAATTTAACAGGAAAAAATCTACAAGGAAAAATTTACTTGTAGTTTTTCAATGCAATTATGAAATTCTTCCAATTGCTGATGGCAAAAGAGATTTTTTTTATTAAATAATGACATATTTAAAGAATCAGAAAATGTAAAGTTTGATGCCATTTTTGCATCAGAAATATTTTAAATAGAATTTTATTTTATTTATTATTTTCATAAATGTTAAATTTTTTGTATGGGTGTTCAAATAGAAAAAAATTCTGTTTCACCTCCATCTCAGAGAATTAATGTCTTATTCAGTATTGGGTTTTATCAGTTCCCTCTTTTTTTAGCACTTCTTTTAGTTTAATGTGTTTCAAAATCAAAATAATTATAAAGAACTCATTGAGTGCAATTAAATATTTTGTGACGTCAAACAGGGAAGAAAATAATGAAAAATAAAAGCCATGAATTAAACTTAGAAGCATCATTTAAATAGTTTTTAATTAATTTATTTGCTATACTTTTAATGTAGTCTAAAAATAAAATTATTAATTCTATTAAGTTTCATAAAAGCGTCAGGATAAAAAAATTATATTCTTAAACTACTGGTCATATAAGATTAAAGATAATTTATTTTTAAAAATAAACAATACCAATTTCTTGAATATTGCACTACTGGTGTTCCATATTTTTTAAATTTTTTTTTCACAGATGGCAGTAGAAAACAAGTGTTGTTAACTGATATCATCACAAGCTACCATACATGAAGAATTATTATTTTCATGATACTTTAAGCAAAATTTAAGCATTACTTTTACAAAATCCAGTTAATCCTTAAATTTACTAATTTTATTTGAAACAAATCTCAAAGACAAATACTGGATTTTTGAGAGATTTTTAAATTTGTTTCCATTTTTTAGCTATATAATGATTCAATAAGTGATGAGTGAACATGAGAATGGTTTAAAATGTCTAAAAACCTTACATATGGAAATTAATTTTTACTCTCATACAAATTACTTTTAGGCTATTATTTTTAAAATAAAACCAAAATTCTACTAAAAAGCAGGCATTTAAATTATTTTAAAAGCATTTTTATAGTGTTTTAGCTCAAATTTTGCCAGTATCTATAATAGATAGATATTAGGTTGGTGCAAAAATAATGTCGTTTTCTCACTTAGTAACATATGTGAGAAAACGACATTATTCTTGCACCAACCTAATAGATAGATACATACATACATACATACATACATACATTAGGGCACCTCAGCGTGGTGTAATGGTTAGAAAGCTTGTCTTGCTAGATCAATTACGACTGAGTAGTGAGTTCGATCCTCACTGGGTGCCCCATAATTTCAGCCCTGTGCCACATCTAAGCTGGGCTTAGAAAATTGCTACATACATACATACATGCATACATACATACATATGTAGGAAAATTGTAATTATTATAAATAAAAATAAAATAATAATAATAATGAAAATTATAAATAAAATTAAAAAAAATTTAAACCTTGTTTAAGATAAATAAATAAAAAAATAAAAATAATAAAATTACTACCATCATGCAACAGGGACTGTTCCTGCCGGAAGTACAGACTTCCTGCCAAAAGATGTGAGATTCAATCTCTTTGCCCAAGAACTGTCGGGATAACAACACATGTGTAACTTCCCTCTGTAATAGGACTTGTGATATCATGGAGTGACTTACTCTCTTTTATAACACAAACATCATCACAATTGTAATGTAAAATACACACACAAATACATAAATAAAATTGTATGAAATTATCATACAATTTACCATGTTTTTTTATAGTTATTGTATACAGTTGTTTGTTCTGTTTTCCTTGTGAACACAAAGCCCAAATTTATGACTCCTATGGTGTGAGTGAATACCCCACCACAAATAAGGGTGACCACTGATGTGTACAAGAAAAACAAACGAATATATCACAAAATTATGCATAATGTCTCTCAATTCAGTAAACAAGTATAACCATTGCTGACAAGTTTTCAGCTGTCATGAGCACAACAATGGCTCTTGAAGTCAGCAAGTGACTTGCAATGCTTATTACGGATGTGGTAAACTCAGTTGTTTTGTACAAGGCCTGGCCAATTTTGTAAAGTCTGTTCAGCTTGCTCATGGCTTTTCATGTGATGGATGAGACCAGAACAGCTCCTGCATGCTTTCTGATATACACAGCATGTTATTTTAAGACATTTTTATGTTTACACATTCTTTTTATAGATACAAATATTTAAGTAAATGCTCTGTTTATAATAAACAGTATTAAACAACATTTACCGGACTGAATGTCTGAGAAATTTTCACAGAAAATATTCATCCTCCGACAGGATTCGAACCTGTATCCTATACAGAATTGTCATTTAGCTTGATGTGTCTTTACCAATTTGGCTACAGAGGCACGTTCGGTTAGGAAGGTCGAATTTACTGTATTTGAACTTCAATCTTCTATGAATCTCTCATGTACATTCATATCTGCTCATGACGTATCAAATGTAAACAAATGACGTCATACATTAAGAAATGGACAAAGTCCAACAATTATTTTAAGACATTTTATGTTTATTTGCCCAACTCATTGGAAGATCTTAATGCCTTCATAGATTGCACAAATATGTATGTATGTATGTATATGCATATATACTGAACTTAAGTTAGTCTGCTACAGACAAGTATCATTAGTTTGTTTTGTTTTTGTTTTTTTGTTGGAGGGGATATAGAGTGCTCCCTTATTTTAAAATTTCCTCCCAGTATTGAAGTAATGCAATATTTTCATTTCATTCATTTTTAAGGTAGAGTCTTTGAACCATTTAGGATTACTTTTGCTATTTCAGTAGGTCACTCATGACATCCATCTGGAACAGATTCACTATTTTAAAATAAAACATGCATGAATAAATTTCAATAGTTGATGTTTTAACAAGATTAACTGATTGTGTGTGAATGTGTGGTGGGATGTTCACTCACTTGTGCTTGTCTTTTTAATGTTAAGAAAACTTTGTACATGATCTGTGCCTTTGTCCATGCTTCCTGAGCCAAGCAAAATTTTGACTAAAAAATAAATAAAATAAAAAAAAACATATCAACAAGATTTTAATTAGAAACTCAAGATAGAGTAGGTCTTGTTATTTTTCAGTTATTATTCTAAATAATAACTGAAAAATAACAAAAAAAAATGTAGTAAATTTTGTTTTTTCTATGGTTTAAATTTGGCTGATTTTTTATACACTCAGGTATGTTTTAATAGAATTGGTACGGATATTTATGTTTTAATTTTTACATATTTTTTAGGACTTTTTCTGGCTTTCACACCCATCTTAATTTTATTACATCCAACCCTTTTCTCTCGACACAGCAAGAAAGAGTATTCATAGTTGGCTAAAGATTTTTTTTTTACTTGCATGCTTTTATGATTGCATAAAAAATGGAATTGAATTCAAATTAAAAAATATTCTTCCATTTTTTATTCTTTCCAAAATTACCATGTTTCATTCTTTGACTTAACATTTAAAAAAAGTATCTTCATTTTTTGCCCACCAATGATTTTCCAACTCCTGTTTTTATTAAAACACCACTGTTTATTGCATTTTGAAAAAAAATACCACCACACCTACATTTTTAAGAACCCCTCTCTTTGTATTAGACCCCTAAGACTAAGAGTAAGAATTTAACTCAAATGTTGTTTTCATTGCTTTTAAATTTTGACCCTTGTTCAGACTCGAACTTTTTTTTTCCATGCATCTTATAGCTGTAGCAAAAAAAGTACAGTTGTTTGGAGTACTAGTTGTACCATCTCCTTTTCAGTCACAATTCATGACCACTTGACTCTGCTGCCCATCTGATTTCTCTTGATCATGCTCATTTTATAGAGTAGCTGAGGCTTGAAAATTTACATAAGTCAAGAATTGTACACACAATGCATGGCCACTTGACTCATCAGCCTCTGCTGCCCATCATGTTTGCTTGCTCAGGCTCATTTTATCGAGTGGCAGAGGCTCGGAAATTTACATAAGCTAAGAATTCATCTCACAAAATCTCTGATCTCTGAGACACTTTGTTCTTAAATTGTAGCATTTGGTTTGAACATATTTTTTTTTTATGTATTTTCATGGTGAGACACATATGAGCACATTTTGTTCTAGGAGGTAAGCTGTTTTCCCTTCTACACTCCTCCCTGACCTCAAGATCACATAAGTGGCAGGGAGATGGTGATCTCCTTCAACGAGTGCTTTGTTTATGTCCACAGGTTCTTTCTCATTTTTGGCATCATCATTGTCTTTCGACTTTATTTCTTCTTGTTCTGCAGGAAAATCTGACTCTGTAGTGAAAAGAAGCAGCGTACCGAATTGCTCTTAGACAGCATACCATTACCATTGTCTTCTGATCAAATAGATGTTTGACATGGGCAAGGATCTTTGATGTGGCATGGTATTCCATTGACAAGGACCAATTGTGAGATATAGATCCCTGTCACTCTTGCTTTTTTAAATTGCATTTTCCATCAACCATGTTGGACCTTTATCCAAACTGCATCTTCTACTATTTTGATTTCGGGACCTATATGTTCAAATGGTGGTACAGCATCAACACTCTTTATGTAGGTCTGGTAGTTGTATATAGAGTTAGTTGGTTCTGTTCTAGCTGTTGTTTCATCTTTTGGCATCACATTATACCAACCAATATAATTCCTCCATGATGCAACATTGTGTTCTAGCGTCAATTCTCTTGATGGTATGATGGCATCTCTCTATGATACCATTCTCTGATGGCACATACACACACTGGAATCTCAGTCGTATCCCTCACTCCTCTGCAAACCTTGTAAACATCTTTCCACAGAACACCACACCATTGTCGATGAGCAGCTTGGCAGGTGGCCCTCTAATGACTCTATCTGCCAGATGATGCCAGCAGAGTCTTGACATGGTAACAGTCACCAGATGGAAAACCACAGTCTATCAGGGTCAGATAATGCAGGCCTCCTGAAAGGATTATATCCAATCCCACCTTGCTCCAATTGTCATGCACATCCAGCTTTCCAACTTTCCAATGAACTGGTGCTGGGCCTATGGACTGGTATACCTTGCAGTTCCTGACCACCACCCAAACTGCTTTCAAGACTTCAGGGCTGATCTGTTTTACGAGATATAATGTGCGCTTCATGCCTGGATGCCCACTATGTTGATTGATGGTTTGTATACAAGCAGATTCCTGTTCTTCTATGGATGTGGTGCACACTGGCTCCATTTCTTTCCTGAGTGCATCTAGCCATTATTGAAGCACTCTGGTGAGCTGATCGGCTTGGTTTGCATGAGATCTGACAAAACCCACATCAATTGTTTGCCCATATTCCACAAGCAGTCTCCTGAGTGTGCGAAACTGATATCTTATTAACAATTCTGATGCCACCTTTGTGTGCACTCTTGTTTTTTTACAGAGAACATATTGGAAACTGAGTAATGTACGCATGCCAAATCTGTCTTCAGATGAACCAAAGTCACCATCCACTGCAAAGCCAGGTTGATGCCTTGCAACATTGCGTTAAGCTCTGTCAAGTTAATGTGCTTATTTTCTTGTATCTGGTGCAGCTAACATGTATCCTCGACCAATGATCCACCGCTTTCTATAATGACACCAGTAGCCAAGGAGCTTGCATCAACTCACATGGTGACTTTGTGGCCATTCACATACCAATCGTCAAACCAGGAGCAGGTCCCGCACATCATCTTTCCAGCCAGTCATTACTGAGTTTACTCATCATTTCATGAATGTGGTTGTGACATGGAGCCAACCACACACCGGCAGATGCCCAGTTAATTTCCCACACAAGGAAAAGATACACCGATGAGTGAGTACATTAGGCATCATTTGGAGCTCACTCTTGTGTCTCCATTGAAGTTTACTCTCCCAGACATAGTAACCCAGAACATGGGTGCCATTCTTTAGCTGCTCCGGATTCTTGCTCATCAATCTGAATTGTTCCAGGTGTGCTCTTATGTAGGCCACAGGGCACACATTCTCATTAATGAATATGTCATCAATGTATGAGGATGTGGCCTTTTTGATAGTTTCATCTTAGTGCAACCACAGTGTTAACAACTGACCACATGATCAGTGGTGCCATATTGAACCCAAACCAAAAACACTCACGGCAATACCATTTCCTTTTGATTTCTACCATTTGAAAGGGCCACAGAGAATTGTCCACATGAATTTGCAGACAGACCCAGCGCAGATCCAGCATGGTGACGTCTGACCCTTCCTGTTGTTACTCCCTCAATTTTTGTGTGCAAACATCCGTATTAGCTGCCTATGTGTCAATATATTGATTGAGTTCCTGATAATCTATAAGAGGGTGAACCTTCTGCTTGTTTTCTTGCAGCAGAATGCTTAGTGTAATTAGGCTCTTAGGGGTCCAAGCTCTTCTTCAGAGTACAAAAGTAACCAACCATTATCTATTCAGGTTTGCAGCTCATGAGCATACTCCTCCCTGAGCTGTTATTGTGCAGGATACTCTGGTATCTGGTTCTTCAGCATGGGTAGCATCTGGTCACCAGATCACTTCAATGATACAACCCAGATTTTCTTGACATTGATTTTGTCAGAACAATTTCATACTCCATTGTTGATGTAGTGTTTATGAAGAGAAAAACTATAAAAATCCATGTAAATTAAGATTTGTCAAATTGAAAATATTAAACAGATCCAAATTATAGCAAACACATTATTCAAACATATTCTATTAATTAATCAGTTTAAAAAAAAAACAACATTTTATTGCAAATTATTAAGATATGATAAAATAAAATTTAACTAACCAATAATTTACAGAGATGGACAAAAAATACACATTACATATATCAAATTATTAATCTGCAAAGTTTCAGTTTCAAAACATTGTATAGCTTAGTGTTTCTTTTTTTACCCATGGACCACTTTACCCTTCTTTTTTTCTTGGTGGACCACTTAATAGCTATTTGACATAAGACAACAATATTCTATTTTTCACTAATAATAATTTTGAGGTTTTAACAATCAAAGAAGTATTATATAATTAAGCTTTATTTTTAAATGAAAACTAATTTAATGCAAATAAATTAATCTGCAATTAATAATAATAGTAATAATAATAATAATAATTATAGTAATAATAATTTTTATTAACCAATATCTTGTATTACAATATTGCAATGTTTCTTCCTGATGTAATGAATATGAATACACCTGGGTTCCCCCTCACAGTAATATGATTGGCTGATGTCAACTATAAATACAGACTGATGTGGAGGTACATGGATGCCTATTGTCTTCGCCTATTGCCTACGCCTATTGCCTACCACTACAATGAGGACCAGTCCATTACGATTACCTGCTAGATTGTCCTACTTGGTTACTGTAGTCCAAAACCACTTTGCTACTTCAAACAAATATATCCCTTTCTGGGACATATCCCTTCCATTAAAATGAAATCTTCAAGAATGATTTTTCATTTTTTTAAATTAATTCTATCCCTTAGGTATCGAAAATTGAGTGAAGGTACCTATATAAAAGAAATAAAGAAAGAATCATTTATATATATATATATATATATATATATATATATATATATATATATATATATATATTGTAAATTACAGTAGAAATTTAATTTTTAATAATAAAAACTATTCTGGGTTGGCTTTCTTCATGGACCACCAAAATATCATTGTGGACTCCCAATTTGTGTATATTTTGCCTGTGGACTTCCAGAAATATTACATAAACCCCTAGGGCCCATGTGAACCCTGGTTGAGAACCCTAGTATAGCTATCAAGTTATTAGAAATTATATACTCTTCAAGTAATGCACTTTACAAATGAGCCAATCATTTTTCTGTTAAATATTTACGCGCATTTTGTGTTTACTATTATGTCCATAATCATGCATGAGGTATAAAGAAAAGGACAATGTATGAAGCAGCCAGTGTGTGTCAGTGATAGTCTGCGTGGTAGTCTGAGTAGCAGCCAGATGTTACTGTCCAAGTGGAAGTCATTAAGAAATCTTCCTGTGTCTAGTTTATTCTCTATCACATGAAAAATGTCTTCAAAGGAAGAAACTGGACAATGAACAAATTTATGTCAATCGCTGCAACTATTTGTGGAATGTAAAAATTTTGGATTTACACTTTATTTGCTTTCTTTTCCTATTCCATCTTCTTTGTGGACAAGTTGAATATTTTACAATATTTTTACCCCCTCGACATTCCACAACCTTACTGGTGATTTTTGTGCATTGAAAAATATCTAAAAATGATTCTTGTTGAGAAATAGCAACAGAATTGAATTAAAATAATTTCTGGAATTGATCTCAAATTTTTTAGGTGTAACTGAAAGTTTTTATTTTTAAATTTTTTTATCCAGTAGCAATAAAAATAATCCTTAGAAGAATCCAGAAATATTGGATTTATAGCATTAAAAGCTCAAAACAATATAAGAATTAAACTAATATTGAATATGCATTATTTGTCTATATTCAATATGGAGGGCCATGATCACTCATATCTTGAAGGGGAACAACACATAAAATAAAAAGACTTCATTCTAATTCTCCTCAAATGATTTTTTTTTAATTTTTTTTTAATCATTTCATCCCAAGCAAAGCAATAAATCCACTAAGATACAAGGGTTTACTGGGTGTAAGAAAATATGAGAAATAAAAGACATTATTAAGGAGAGAGTATAATAAAAGAACAGGAATTAAGAAGACAGAAGATCACAATTGACATTCCAAGAAATCATAAGAGAGTACCACAAATGAGAAATGCGAGAAAAGAAACTGTTAACATAGAACTTACGGTTAAAACTAACCAATTCCATTGTAAAATGATGAGACCTTGCTGCTAATCTGGTACTGCACTTAAAAACTAGGTACCAAAGAGGAAAGTTTATCAGATCAATTACTTGAAAACATTTATAAAAGAGGCTCACAGAAGCCACATTATGGCTGTAGGAAAGTGACTAAAGCTGAGATGCCAGGTCAAGACCAATATTTACAAATATACCAATATATATAAAAATAGCTGGCCACTCGTATTCAAGGATACTCGTCTATTAGGGCAGCTAGTCAATCTCTATTGCAGATGCTTGCTCAGGCACATTTGTGTTTGTTCAATATCTGCAGAGTTTGTGGTTTATACTGCAACTATGCTGAGCAGACCTTAGTTAGAGTTTCTGGGAGAGAATGTATTATCTAGCATGACCAACAATCTGAATCATGCCAGCATACGCAAAACCTCAGTCACGATGACTTGTGACTTTGTGCTTGTGCAGTTATCAATGGCCCCCAAGGGTCCCATCTACCCAATTTCACTCACAACGCTTGAGTCAACCCATGGGGTATGGTTTTTCAGGCACTTTCCAAAGGTGTCACATGCTGGGATCGCCCCCCCCCACTCCAGACCGATAGCATCAGGAAGTCTACTTCCAGACAAATCAACTGTGGTGAGATTCAAACCTGGGTCTCATGGTCAGAAAGCAAACCTACTAACCACTCGGCCATGCACCCATACCAATATATATTTATCTTCTTACATATATTTATCTCCATACAAGTGCTGCATTTAAGTACATTTGTAGTTGCGTAGGTTATATATACTGAGTGGTCTTGAATTTTAACCATTTTGTTACATTCAAGAAAGAATTTTGCTTTTTAAATCAATAAAAGTAAAAATATCCCAAGAAAGATAACACAAAACAAAAGAAATAAAAAGAAATGTATAAACAACCTGTTCTCCCCCTTTTACTAATGAGATATTCCATTGTTATAGTAATGTAAGTCCAGTACCAGATTAACTTAGTAGCAAAAATAGCAAATGCTACAGGCCCTTCACTTTTGGAAGGTCTTGCATTAAATACTTTCAAGTTGTCTGGTGAAATCAACATCTTAAAATCTGGCATTGTTAATGTTAGCAAAAGGGTTATTGAGTGTGAAAGAATACGAGAAAAAGAAAACATTATTAAAGAGAAAGCAATAAAAGAACAGGAATTAAGAAAATGGAAAATGTTGGGGAAGCTGCATTTTTAATTATTTCTCATTTCAGGTAACAATATATCAAGGTTGTTAAATCTTCTTAAATATAACATAATAATATTTGCCCTATATTTTTGGGGTTTGTTTATTATGTTGACAGAAGTCACCTGATTTTATAAACTCTATCACTATGCTCATAAATCATTTATGATTTAATATTAATGTGTATTGTTTCTACAAGCATAAGAAATATTTATTTATTGGTGTTGAGTAATAGCCTTTCTGTTACCAATGCAATGGAATATCTCATTATTAATAGGAGAGAACAGGCTGTGGAACTGATAAATATATAAAATCACATTGTTTTATATTATTGAATAGATTTATATATTTATTCATAGATGTCACACTTGTTGCAAATTTGAATAACTCCACAACCAAGACAAAGGTGTTTAAATATAAAAATATAAGACACATTTATTTTTGTGTTTTTGCAACTAAATTTTTCTTAGCATGTCTGAGTGTTAAAATTCTTGCAGTCCTTGTTTGTAGTTGTTTGTTAAAATGAAAAGAAATGTAATTTTTTCACGTGTATGTGTGGGGAAAAAGAGGAAAGGGAGAAAGTGAGGAGAAAACTGTAAGTATCACGTTGTTTGGTGAGGAAGACAGGTGAATGAGTAAGAGAATTTCTTTTAAGCCAAGTGCATTGTGAACTATTGCTGTATGTTGTCGTCTGTCTCTCCTTATTGTTTGTCTAGTCTAGAAACTTTGTTTATATACCCTTCAAAGGGATCATAAAGCATGTTTTTTATTGTTGGTGGGAATGTTGGTTGAAAAATGCTAAATATTTATTTTCAAATCATTGATTTATTAAACAAAAGAATGTGAAAATCTTCCAACTCAGAAACCATTTTTTGTCATTTGGTGTTTGACTGTATCTTTGGTCCACACTCTGTTTTTCTTTATAGTATTCTGTTTTGCTTTTTACGTGTTTTTTGGTGGGTATTTTGCTGTTGTTTTTTTGTCCTTAGCTGTTTCCTTAGCTGAGAACGTTCTCTTCAGATTAAACATTGTAAATGGAAAAAATTCATTAGCACTTTTATTTACACTCTTCTAGACTTTCATATGATTACTAAGGTTGCTTTTGTTTGATTTTTTTCTTCCTAATCTTCAAGATGATGGAATGCCTGTTTCTTAACAAAAGGAATAGGCCAACAGGCAAATTAAAAATTGAAGATACCAAAATCAAACATGTACAAAAATTTAAATACCTGAGAAGTGTTTTAACAAGAAGATGGAAAGTGGGACATTGAAATCTGTCCTGCTATATGGCAGTGAATGCTGGGCAATCTCCTCAAAGATGAAGAAGAGACAAAGCAACAGAAATGCTGTTCTACAGAAAGATGCTGAGTATACTATGAACCAAACATGAGCAACAACAAAGTTTTAGAGAGGTTGAAAACCAAAAAGACACTTATACTTAACATTAGAAATAGACAGTTGACCCCTCCAGTTCGATAACAGCAGGAAGTCTCCTTCCTGACAAATCAACTATGGTGAGATTCAAATCCAGGTCTCATTGTCAGAATGCAAACATTCTAACCACTCAGCCATGTGCCCAATTGGAGATAATAATGATTTAGTAATACACATCCTACTAATTAACCCATAGCTGGAAGGAAAAGAGGTGGATTCCTACCTTTTCCAAGGGTATTTGCATGTTAGTGAATATAACGAACCCAACTGGAACTGGAACTCAACTCTCTGATTTTCAATTTTGAGCCATTATTCATTTCACCACCCATACATTCAAGCTTACATCACCTAGTTACTGACCAGGCTCAATGTTTCTTAACTTTGATGATTGAATGTGATTTGGCCATAAATTATCTCTCTTGAACAAACTTTTTTTATTTATACTTTACTAGTTAGATACATGCTGCTTTGATAACAAAATGATCAAATTTCTAAACTAAATTGTTTGTCCATTTAAGATATTATATTTATTAGAAAATATATTCAGTTTAAATACAGCAGGAGTCATAAAAATGGGTTCATAGTGTCTCATATTTTAGCTGATGTACTTTTCCTGTTACCCAGGTGTTGTTGCCAGACAAAAAGAAAAATTAACCCAATGTTCATTACAATTTCTTTCAAATTATGTGTATGTAAGGAATTTAATGTCAGACTTAAAAATCTTTCTACAAAGTTTTAATAAAATCTTTAAATAATAATTTCATTTATTATGAAATAATTTGTAAAACATTCAATAAAACCTTGTAATTGTTTTTATGGTTAAAAAATTAATGGGTTTTTATGGTTCTAGCAATTAATGGGTTCTTTATGGGCAAAAAAAATAATAATGGGTTTTATAACTAAAATTTTTCTTTTTATGGTTAAAAAATTACTGTTTTTTAATCTTTAAAAAATTACTGTTTTTTATGGTTAAAAAATTAATAGGTTTTTATGGTTAAACAATTAATGGGTGCTATTTTTTTTTCTTCTCATTCTAGTTTAGCCTTTTCTCCTGAATTTACTTTTTATGGCTATTCATTTTTTTTACATTTAACTTAAATTCTCTTTATTGTATAAACATTTACTTTGTAATCATCTCTTTACTGTCAGATTCTAAGTACCAATAAACAGATAAGAATAAACTGATATTGATATAAGATAGATATAAACAAATTGATATAAATAGATATTGATGAACTGAATAAAGAAAATGTATAAACCAACTTTCATTAAATTCTAATTATCACTTTCTAAAACAATAAACATTGCCAAGGGAGTCAAAAGCGCACACAATAATAGTGGTGTCAAAGGAATAACTTTCCTTTTGACATATCATTTTTTTATAGGCACAAAGTTTAAACATTGCCTAAAAATTGTACTATAATGTGTTTTTTTTACTATATTATGATAACAAACACACAAACAACGATACAGATGTCAAATCATTATGATATAGATCAGTGCTTCTTAACCTTTTTTAGCTCATGGACCATTTTTTTCTTCAAAAAATTCAAATGGACCACTCCTTTTACTTTTAGGGTATTCAATTTTCACACTAAAATACTCTGTGAAAAGACAAAGTAGTCTATTTACACTTTAAAATTTGTTTTAGTAAACAAGGATAAACAGAGGATATCAAAATCAATTTTGATGATAAATATTTATATATATATATATATATATATATATATGATAGAAATTAAGATAAATTGATATGTCCCAGAAAGGGATATATTTGATCGAAGTAGCTAAGTGGTTTTGGCTATTATAACCAAGTAGTACACGGTAGCAGTAATCGACTGGTACTTGTCGTAGTCACAGGTAATAGTTGTAGACCCATAGAATAGCCAATGCCATAGTCCAATGGGTGTCATCATAGACTTAAACTCTGTCGTACCTACACATCCGTCTGCATTTATGATGGACACCAGCCAATCATATTCCTGTGAGGCGGGAACACAGGTGTATGCATATTCCATTATATCATAAATATAGTACTGCATAATATCTATGTAATTTTGAAATTTTCAAATATAATGGACATGTGTAATTAGACAAAATATATTTTTAATTCTTCAAATTATTTAGATACATTTTGTGAAAACTGTTATGAAAAATCAGGATTTTTCATCTCTGATCTTTCTAGTAGAGTCCGTTTCATCCACACATTATTGCTGCTTAATGTAGCACTAGCAACAATAAATTATTATGCTGTTTTGAAATCATAAAAGTAGCTTCAAAGAGGTGGTTTATATCCTTTTTCTGTTATCCAGATAGAAGGGAATTTTCAGTGTGCACACATCGCTACTGAATGTGAGACACAGTCAAGGTTTAAAGTGGAATTACAGACCATACCACGGAAAAATTACTGAAGCACCCGCGGCACTTCCGTTTTTAAGGATGCCTCAGGTGCCAGATAATGACCCCAGCCCCTTCCCAAAGGAAGAGAATTGCCAGGAGGTATGACCCCCTGTGCCTTGAGCTAATATCAAATTCAACTTTCCCTGGCAAAAGCCTGGTATGGTATCCAGACAGAAGGGATTTTTCTGTGCTCTCATGTCACTACTGAATGTGACACAAAATCAAGGTTTAAAGTGGATTTCCTGACAATACTATGAAAAATTTGCTCAAGCCTCCTCAGCACTTCCCCTTTTGGGGATGACTTCGGTACCTAGTAATGACCCCAGCTCCTTCCTGA
>OZ010583.1:10065686-10133186 GCA_963932145.1 Acanthosepion lycidas
AAGTCTTATATATTTATAAGTCTACCATTCATCCTTGCTTTGAATATTGCTCTCACATCTGGTCTGCTATTTATTTAGATAAAAATAAAATCTTGATAAAATCCAAGGAAGAATCTGCAATGTTATTGGTCCTGACCTAGCATTTCAGCTTCAGTCACTTTCCCACTGTCATAACTTAACTTCCCTGTGTCTTTTCTATAAGTACTTTCATGGTAATTGTTCTGATCAACTTTCCTCTATGGTACCTAGACTTTATGAATTTAAGTGCAATATGAGATTGGCATAAGGTATCACCATTTTATAGTCAAAATGGCAAGATGTAAGTGTAAATGTTAATAGTTTCATCTCTTGCACTTCTTGCTTGTGGAAATCTCTTCTGGCTTCTTGCTTCCCTGTCAACTTTGATCTTCAAAAATTATATGTAATATCTTCCTAATTCTTCTCTTTATTTATCTTCTCTCCTTAACAGTATATTTTTCTCATATTTGCTAACATTCAGTAACCCCTTGTGTCTTAATGGCTTTATTGCCTTACTTCGGGTAAGATGATTAAAAAAACACACACACATATATATATATATATATATATATATATATATATATATATATATATATGATGATAAAAATATTGTTTTAAGGTATGATATATTTAAGATTAAAAGTGCTTGATATCAGGATAGACCATATATATATATATATATATATATATATATATATATATATATATGTAAATAAAAATTTGTTACTTAGCTGATTGATGTTACTTTCAGCATCCCAAGTCCAGAGATTCATAGGTGGACCTATCTGTCCACTCATCAGGGAGTATCAGCAATTGACAGCTTATATTTTTCAATTTTTCTTTTTAATGCACTTATAATTGGTGCAAAGTTTTTTAAGTATTGTTTGTGGGCATTTGCACAGGTGCACCCATCCACTTATCTATGAAAATGTGCTTTTATACACATGCATCTGTCCACCTGACTGTGCTTACATGTAGGGTCTTATGTTTATTTGTCTTTTTCTTCATTTTTTTTCTCCACTTGACACTCACTTAGCTTTTTGTCTTTTTTCCTTTTCCTCTTTTCTTTCAATTGTTTCTGTTTTTCCTCAAGACATGTTATTGTTTTTAATTTTTGATTGTTCTCGTCTTTTCTTGGGTTAGAAAAATTGTATTTCATTTTTTACGTAAATAATTGATATTAATGCTTAAATGATGAACTAATTATTTTTATATGTCTTCACTTTGCTATTTTTTCATTTTCTTATTTAGTTTGGTGGTATCGTATGTAGTTAAATAATTAATTATAGGAAGTTAGGTTTATAATTAAATTTTTATTTATTATTGTTATTATGTTCAAATACCTGTATTTATATGTTTGTGCACATCCACATGCACACATACATGCATTTAGGTATATAGATATATACACATGCAAACATGTGTACACAGGCACATGTACACTTGTATCTGTGCTTTGTTATTTATTTTTTCTATTTTTAACATATTAATTATGGTTGGTTGTATTTATAGAGTGTTTTCTTTGCTGTTTGAATATATATAGAGAGTATATACACCAGTAAACCCACACATGTACCCACATATATGTAATTTTAAATACTGTATATGTAGTAAGTTAAATATTTGCTTATATCATATGTTATCATTTATCTAATGTTTCATTTTTATTTAATGTTTAGTAGTTTATTTGTTTTTGCCTTGGTGTTATATATTGCGGTATCAATTATTATTATTGAGGTTAGGTTTGTTCATTTGTAGTTGTTTGTGTGTGTGTGTGTGTGTTTGTGTGTGTGTCTGTACACACATATATATATATATATATATATATATATATATATGTGTGTGTGTGTGTGTGCACACATGTATAGGTGTGTATATTTAATATTTATTTATATTGTTTATTTATTAATAATTAATTTTTTTAAGTTTATATTATATTTATTTCATTTATTTAAAGTTTATATTATTGCTTATTATTATTGCTTAGATAGCAAAGTAAGTATTTATTTGTAGGCCTATATTTAACCATTATTTCTTGTTTAAGTGTTTATTTTGGTTTTTAAAACTAATTATTGCTAATCTTTCCTTTGAGGATAGTTTACAATTTTTACTATTAATACTGTATGGGGATGCTCTTTTTATAATTTCCCATTTGATTTTGGTGTGGATATTATTTTTTTTTTTTTTGACTCTATATGTATTTTGATATGGTTGTATTGTTGGTGCATTTTTCTTGTGAAGGATATTTTGTGGTTATAATATCTTTCATTTAAGTTTTTTCTGTGGTGCCTATGTAAATTTTTTTATCTATGTTAATGTTATTAGTTACAATAGCTTTGTATGTTATGTTATTGGTTACACATTTGTTGTTAAGTGGGCAATTTTCTTTGTTTCTGCAGTTATATTTAATGGTGTTATTTTGCTGCATATTATTGTTGTTGTATAAGTATTATTGGTTTTGTTGAGCATTTTTTTTATTGTGCTTAGTTATTATTTTCCCCATGCTATCCATGCAACTGTAACTATAATTTTTTATACAGTTGGAATAAACAAAACTAGCAAGGTAAAGTTTTGAAAGAAATGTTCTTTTGAAGGAGTGCAATTCAAATAAAAGTTCTGCATGAGTATATGTGAATGGTTTTACATACATAGTGAGAAAGAAGTCTATTAAACCTTCAGTAGAAATTGGCAGCAGTTCCTTTGTTGCTGGCCACAAGCAGAACCTTCTGAAGCAAGTACTGACTTTTGGGCTGTTGACTTGGCTTTTATTTGCTTTTGGATATTCCAAACTTAGAACACTTGAAAACTAAAATTTGATTGGTTTATTATTCATCCGTTTGGTCACATTTTTTTTAATCAATCCCCAACCTCAAGTAAGGGCATAATGCTATTATATTAAGATGCGAGGGGCTACTGGGAGTGAAAGAGAATTTGAACATTTTAGTATGGACCAGAAGCCCAGTCCTAAACAAGGAACAAGAGATAAATCTCTCTATTCCTGCTCAAAAAACCCGGAAGGAGTATGAACTGGGCGATAGGAAAACAAATCCACTCCTATGAGGAGAAAATAAAATAAAATAAAAAATAAATAATTAGTAAATAAAATTTAAGTGGAGGCATTAGAAGTATAGAGTTGAAGTAAACTTTAGAAGGAACCAGAAATCCAATCCTGTACGAAAAACAAGGGATAAACATCTACTTCTGTTAAAAAGAACAGGGAGGAGTATGAACAGGACAATAGGTGAACCTATTTATTGAGAAGATAAAAAGAATATAAATGAATAATTAGTAAATAAAATTTCAGCGTTCAGGTGGAGGCATTTTCATTTTCTTCTATGTTAATCTAGAACAAATTTAGTGAAATCAATTTTTAAGTTTACAACATCAAGCACATAAGTGTTATTTTCTTATGTGGGGACATATGTATATGGCCCACAAAATTATTACAAAAATATCTAAAAATCTTAGATCAAACATTTCATTGTATTTCCTGGTAATAATCTGTTTTCTATTCCATTTATTGTATGTGGTAGTCACTTCTAAATAATAACTTCATAAATAATAAGTTGGCCTTAAAGTTATGTAAAACTTGGAATTTTTTTACAATTTTTTTCTTTTGAATCATTTCACTCCAAGCAAGGTGATAAAGCCACTATGATGCAAAGAGTTACTGAAAATGGAAGAAACTGAGAAAGGAGAGAAGTAAATAAAAGAACAGGATTCAAAGACAGAGAGAAGATGATGACTGACATAGCATTTGAATTTTTAAAGATCATAGTTGACAGGAAATCAAGAAGCCAGGAAAGAGATCCACAGGTGAGAAGTACAAGAGAAGAAACTATTAGAATATAACTTACAGTTTTAACTAGATTTTCAAATTCAAAAATGTTACACTGACTTTAGTAATTCATATTATTACTCCTCTTATCATTTTTAGTTTCATATATTCAATATTTTGTAGTTCTTTTTTAGGGTTAATTCAAAAACTATATGACAAAATATTTCATCCTTACCCTTACACCCAAAAAGGAATGTAAACATAAACAAAAGATGGAGATAGTTACAAATCAAACAAAATTATTTATACATTTTTAGCATAATTGATCTACCATACATATGTGTAAGTCATGCATTCTTTCATATAAAATGCTATAAAAATAATTGGTAAATATTTCATCTTTAATGCATGTAGAATGTAGTAGGATTTTTTCCTTGTAAGTTTTCTGAAATGTGTTTTAAATGTCATAAAATTTGTTGTATTTGTTGCTGAAAATGCTTGTATATGCCTGTCTATATTTCTGAGATAAGGTATTGTAATTATCTAAATAGTTCAGATTGTTGTCCTCATCTTTTTTGCCATATTCATGACATTTTGGCGATTGGTGATTGGAATTTCAAACTGAACCCTTTATTTCATCCACTGGGGTAGATTGTTCTACTTCCACATGCCATGCCTCTTCCAGATGTCTCAGTTATCTCCTTTTTACTCAACTCTCCAATTTCCTTTTTTGTTCACCACTGCAGTAGCTTAGCAGGTTTAGCAATGGGCTCGCCATTATCACCAGCAATGGCAAACATATACATGGAATATTTTGAAGAAATGGCATTAGAATCCACATCACTAAAATCAACCCTATGGCTGAGATATGTAGATGACACCTTCATACTCTGGCCACACCAGGAAGACGTTCAGCTACTACTGGTCCATGTGAACTCAATAAGTTCATTGCTAAGCCTTCATCCTGTCAATATATGTCTGATCCCATTTGAAGTGTGTTGTTTGTGTACAGAAAGTCAGCATCTTCATAAGGTTATCTGTTAGTATACACAGCAGGAAGAGGTCCAACTACTACTGGTTCATAAAGTTCACAATGGGGAGAGACAGCAACAACAAACTCGCATTCCTGGATGTACTAATGCATCAAACAGAGTATGGGTTCAAGACATCTGTATACCACAAACCAACATTCACGGGACAATACCTCAACTTCAACTCCCACCCCACCCATAGAGTGTAAAGAAAGGGACTGTCCACTGCTTACAACATTGAGCAAAAGTCATAAATTGCAACTCAGAAACATATGTTCAAGAAATGGTCAGTATAAGCATTACCCTACAACATAATAACTACCCTGGGAACATGGCAGCAGCTCCAACAAAGTGTACAGATGATAACAACACTCAGAAAACAGCTTTGGTCTACCTACCGTATGTGAAAATACAAAAGATCTGTCGTCCATAAAACATCAGGATGACCTTCAAGAGTGGTTTGACACTTTGCAGACACCTCTTCCAAATAAGACCCTCCCCATAGAGGAGAACATGACTAAGGACTGTGTGTACGCTA
The DNA here is from genome assembly GCA_963932145.1 of Acanthosepion lycidas. Lineage (NCBI taxonomy): Eukaryota > Metazoa > Mollusca > Cephalopoda > Sepiida > Sepiidae > Acanthosepion > Acanthosepion lycidas. The sequence goes on from OZ010583.1 coordinate 10,071,052, forward strand.
TCACATGCAGCTGTGGTAAGAAATACAAAGGAGAAACAGGCCAACCCCTTAAGGTAAGACTGCAAGAACATTGTAAAGCCGTAACACAAGGGGAAAAAGAAAAATGAGGCATGACTGACCATATATGGAGGGAAAAGCGAAATCACTGCCCTCTATGAGATGTGGTTGAAATACTAGACAGAGAACATCTTTGGAAAATATGAAAACTTAAGGAATCAGCACACATGCTAGACCACAAAAAACTCCTACGCTTGCCAACCATTGAAATGAATACAATATGGGAACCAGTAATACAAAATGCCAGAGAAAAGCAACAATAACAACAAAAATTGCAATAAAAAAAATGATTATTGAAACATTAAATTTATAAGTCCCAAAAATTCATACACTGATGTCCTCAAAGACACATGACCCAGTGACTTGACCCAAAGAGTTGTGAGTTCAATACCTGGCTACTGCAGTGGTTAACAAAAAAAAACTTACATTGTCTGGACTGTTGTCCTCATCTTTATTGTCATGTTCACTGGCTACAGCAGTGGTGAACAAAAACTCAAAGAGTTCAGTTAAAGGGAGATAACTGGGACATCCAGAAGAGGCATGGCACATGAAACTAGAACAATCTAGTGGATGAAATAAAAGGTTCAGTTCGAAATTTTTGAAGATGGCAAGAGTGTACCAAGGCTGAAATATGATTATAGCAATAAAGATGAAGAGAAATGTCCAAACAATGTAAATAATGTAAATAATTACTTGTATATGGTTTTATAGTTTTTCTCCTCATTGTGTGTAGTTACAGTTTTTAACATGAGGTCCTTACTGAGTTCTTTAATCTTAGCCATGTCAAATGATTTGCTTCTGATGAGAAAAGGTAATAATTGCAAATGCTCTTTTTAACTCCAATCCTAATGCATTCCTACCATACTCACTGTACTTACATTCATTTTAAAAGAAGTGAGAAACTCTCTAATGTAAGGAAGAAAATTCAAGTACCAGTTTTGTTTATTTCTATTCTGTAAGTTATGAGTATAATTTTAAGTATAACTATTGGGGTCAAATTTCCAATAACACTTTAATGAAATAAAGTGTTTCCCTATTTTTCTTATGCATCACTTCTTAAAATCTTATTTCTATATATGTCATTTTAATTCTGAAAAGGCTTACAGTCATATCGCTATCATGTTGAAACAATGGTTCTTCTCTTATCATCAGAGTTAAGTAATGTGTAGATGGGTAACTGCTTGGGAATACCAGGTGCTGTAAGTTTGGAGGTGTGCATGGTTTAATGAATAAGAGCGCAAAATGAGAAATTGAAGAGAAAAGTTTGGATTCCAATCAGGTTCATTACATTTATTTACATGCAAATAACCTTGGGAAGGGTATGAATCAACCACAGCTTATGGGTTAAATAGTAGGACTTGTATCTTAAAATCATTATTATCTCTAAACAATTGTTAATACAATATTCATTGCAAAAAAAAAGAATTATTCTTACCATCCAAAAATATTTTTTGGCTTTAAATAACCTGTTAAAGGTTGATAAGATATAAAAATACAATTCAATCAATCAGTTCACTCAGAAAAAAACATTCCTTTAATAAAGATATCAAAGAAATCATAAATTTCGCAGGTGTATGAATAATTTTAGACTTAAGTATATATATATATATATATATATATATATATATATATATATATATATATATATATATATTATATTTTTATTATAAGAGATTATAATAAAAACATACTTTGCATTGAGCACTTTTTAAAAGTAAATGCTACGAACAATGGAGTTTTACTCCATCTGTTCTTTCTCTCATTTGTATATATATATATATATATATATATATATATATATATATATATATATATATATATATATGTATATATATATATTAGGACCTTGAATAAGTTCTTGCTGATTTTTCATGAAAAGTAATGTTTTATTTAGAAAAATTAGTAAGAAGCATGTCACTGAAAATATTGTTCATCACTAGCCACTACTTTTTCCCTTCTTTCTTGCAGCATTTGAATTCCATGTCGGAAAAACGACACGTCTTTTGAGGCTAACCATAAGTAAACCCATTTTTGGGCATCTTCATAAGAATTAAAGTGCTACCCAGCCAGGCCATATACCAACGATCAGAACAAGTGATAATCGGATGGGGCAATGTCTGGTGAATATGACAGGTGGGGTAGGACTTCCCATTTAAGCATTTCCAAGTAGGATCTCACCAGTTTTGCAACATGTGGCCTAGCGTTATCGTGTTGCAAAATCACATTGTCATATCTCTGCTTGTATAGCAGTCATTTTTTTCTTCAATGCTTGGCTCAGATATATCAATTGTAGTCAATAGCAATCTCCCATGATGGTTTCAGTTGGTTTGAGCAGCTCATAATAAACTACACCCAGCTGATTCCACCAAATACAGAACAAAATCTTCGAACCATGGATATCCGGCTTTGTCACTGATATCAATGCATGGCTGGGCTTTCCCCACAATCTTCTACACTTTGGGTTATCATAGTGTATCTACTTTTCATCACCAGTCATGATACGATGCAAAAAACCTTTCCTTTTCTGCCGTTGAAGCAGCTGTTCACATGTGACATTATTGTGTCGTTCTTTTTACTTATGAAATATATTTAGTATATTTGTTCATAAATTTCATAACCTTTTATTGATGTTGTGTTGTTTGTTTTCTATGCTTAATGCTTCTAACATTTGCTGCAGTTTTTTACACTTTATGTGATATTGTATTTTGAGGTTATTGGTAAAGACCACAATTACATACTTTTCCTGATTGTATGACACCTAATCTGTTTTCATCTTCTGACACAAAACGTATTTTGAAGTCTCAATCATAGAGTTAAGAGTTAATTTGTGCTACACAAAACAAAGGCAAAACGCAGTACTCACAATTGTGAATAATCATGTTGAAAACACCTCTCTTCTGACAGATGTTGCAGCCACAACCAACAAAAATCCATAATTGAAAACATTTGAGAAACTAAGTAAATACAAGGACCTCAAGATATAAACCAGGAGAATTTGGCATCGAAAGGATAACAACATTACATAATAATAACAATAAAAGTGACACAATTATTGTATTAGATTGGTGTAAAAATAATGTCGTTTTCTCACATAGTAACATATGTGAGAAAACGACATTATTTTTACACCAACCTAATAAATTTTACAAAGGATCAACTCAGCTTTGATGTTATCAAAAACCAGCCATATTTAAACATATCTGCTTGCTATATAAGAAGGAAAATTTTAACTATAAATTCAGAACAGAATAGACCAAACCTAGGTGAGAAAGCAGCGATCTGGGAAGAAAGGATTGACTGTCACAGGCATGTAAAAATTGCAAAAGGGATTGGCTGGAGTTGGGTGAGGTAGAAGGCTGTTATCTGGGATGAGAAAAATTACTACAGTGGCTGCTGCTGCTGAAATGATTAACCATTTCTGGGATGTAAAGCCTACTGCTGCAAAAGGGATCAACCAGACTCAGGAAAGGTAAAGGACTGTTATCTGGAATAAGAAAAACTACTTTGATTAATGCTACTGCTCCTACTACTACTGTTCCTGCTCCTGTTGCTAAAGAAGACAGAAAAGGAAGAAGAACTCTAACAAAGCTATGAGAATTCTCATTTTTCTAAAGCAGATATTTTTCTCATTCAGATATCTTTTCTAAACATGTGAGGGTTCATCTCATATTTGAGAATGCCTATTTCAAGAATCTGAATTTTGTGTGTAAAGGACCCAAAGAACTAGCATTACCTGTTCAGTTTACCTTTAACTTTTGACATTCAAATTTTGAATCTGTGAACTTTTCGAAGTAAGTAAATTTCTTTTGTTGCTAAGAAATTGATTTAAATGAACTGTCATTAAAAAAGGTAACTAAAATCACTTTTTTATTGAGGAAAAATTTTTAATCTACCTTGATAGTTGTGTTTCATCTAGTCTGGTTTTCGCACATCTGCACATCAAGAGTGCCTCTCTTGACTGAGAAAAACACTAGTGATATATGGTTCTCCCAGTCCCAGACTCATGCTGACTATTGGCTAATACCTGCCCAGTATCATTCATATACAAATAGTCAGCACTATCTACTCTAAGTAGAAGGTCTTCTCTCAACAGTCCATTATGGAGGGGGACACAACTCCTGGTGCTTACAGCACCATATGTAACCAATTTGGAATCTTTTATCTGGCTGACCCGATTCTCTGTTGCAATAGTTTCAGACACGTAAGGGAAGTTTTGTGCTAGGCACAATTTTATTTGGTGCAATTTGTAAATTGTAAAAATATTTTGGCATTTTAGTAAATATTTGTTTCTTTACAAATTTCACTTTGATTAAGTCTTATCATTTTCATTAGTGTCTCTAAAAATACTTGTAACGGGAAGGATAAAATATTGGAAATTCCCCATACTCTTGTCTTATTCTTACTTTTTAAAGTATAGACATTCTACATCTATTAGATTTAAGTCATAAAAGTTAAATTTAAGCTACAAAAGTCATAACAAAAGTTCTTGATTTTTTTATACTTCTCATGTTTGCTAACTTAAACAATTTGAAAATATTCAAAATTTAAAAAGAAAAACCTGTCAAATGGTACATTTTATTCAAGAATGACCTTCTTGAAATAAACAATGTTATTCTAAGCAAACTAAAAGGACTCACATGATAATACATTCATTTGAATTAGTTTCTGTATCTGGAAATCATAAGTTCAATTCCTGACTCATGCAATAATAGAAATGAATAATGTATAATAGGAACATCACCTCATCTCAGAAATTCAAACAAAAATTATGAATGTACAGTCACTTGAATTTTTGGCTCACAAACTACTGAGTGTAAATTTGGTTTTTGCCAAATATTCTAAGAATGTAACTTTGTTTCATATTTTACTATCTAGAAATACTGAAAAATTAGCAGAAGGCTTTAAGATTATACAGAGTTTTCAGAGAATGACATGAAGAACTAACAAAATTGTTGGCAGATCAATGCAACTACTTGTTCAGTTAAAGAATTTAAAAGTATACAGATTATTTGATAATGTCTTTACTTCTACACATTATTTAGACTAATATATTGGATATCTACAAAGGCAAGATAAAAAAGCAAGAGTCAAGGGAATAACAATCTTTTTGACACACCATTGAACATTGCTTTTTTTTCTAATCATGATTTTTCTGGTAAAGGAAAGCAAGAAGAAAGGGCCAACCATCACCTGTAAGAAGAGAGAATGTATGGCCATTAGCAAGAGGAACAACCTAAGATGTGAACTACAATCTGGAGATGTCAACAATAAATAACTACAAAAAAAAATCCCACTTTTGGCTTCTGCTAATAGGACACACACACACACTCTCGCTCTCCCTCTTTCTTTCTGTGTGTGAGTGTATGTATATATATATATATATATATATATATATATATATATATATATATATATATATAGTATGTATTAATAAATATACATATACCTATATTTGTAGTGCAGTTTAAAGTTTCATGTTTTCCCAAGTCATCAGGCACAAATCATAAAAACATAGGTATATGTGTATTTAATATATATTTCATAGCTCTATTTAACTACATTAAACACTATTTTGTTTGCACCATAAATTAAATTAAATAAATATTTATTTGCTTATATGTGTATGCACACTATCACACGCATATACAGTTGCTAATATCTCGTTATTTAGTTTATATTCACACCTATATATATATATATATATATATATATATATATATATATATATATATTTAGATAGAATAAATCTTCCATTTATCATGATTATTCCTACTCTGAGTTTCATGAAATTACATCCACTCTTCAGGAGGCTTGATGGCAAATTCTTTTCAACAACTTACAATGCATTAAAGTTGAGTAGATTTTTGCAAATAAAGTGCTCAATATTAAAAAAAAAATAGACCAACAATAGTTAATAGGTAAATCAAAATTCAAATGACTTATCATATATGGTGGAGTAATGGATAGCAACTTGGATTGAGGAATCAGAGAGCCAAGTTTGAATTCCAGTTGAAACCATTACATTCACTTACGTGCTAATACCCTTGAGAAAGGTATGAATCCCCTTCTTCTCCCCCTAGCTATGGGTAAATAGCAGGACAGACTTGGTTCGATAGCCTTGGATTGCAACTGGTCTACCACAGAAAGAAATGGCAACTGACTGCAGGAAAAAGATCTGCCTCGTCAGTCATGTATTGAAAGATACATAATCGCCTAAGTGTGCATCACGCATGGCACATAACTGACTAATGACCTTCCATCTTTAATTTTCACCAAAAGACACTCCTGCACAAGAGATCTATTGAATTCATTGATAGATATGACATAAATATATCTGTCAATGAATTTAATAGACTTATCTTACCCTGATGAGCGGGACAGTGTTTCTGAAAAACTTTAAAGTTGTGTCATCAGCATAAATACCAAGTTGAAAACTGATGACATCAGGGAGGTCATTTATGAAAATTAGGAACAATATAGGCCTAAAGATAGAACCCTGGGGAACACCTGCATTTATGCAAAAAGATCTAGAAGAGTGGCCATTCAAGACAACTTTCATTTTGTGATTTGATAAGAAAGATTGAATCAGTTCAAAAATTTGTCTAGAAATTTGTATCATAATCTTTCAACTTGTGAAGAAGACCAATATGCTAAATGCCTTTGAGATATCCAAGCCAAAGTTTCATCATTCTTATCTTGACTTTTCAGTAATAGCTATCAGCAGAGAAGTGAAAGTCATATTGCTTATCTGAAAGAAGACCCTGTGAGGTGAGATGCTTAACTAATTCAAAGTTGATTAGAGCCTCTAGAAATTTATCTACTATGTGCCATGTCCCTTTAGGTAGTGGACAACCATGGTTCTCCACAACTTAGTATCCTTCATACCTCTTACTAAGGTTTATCTTTTTGCTATCACTCCTAATTCCAGTTCTTCTAATCATTTATACATTCTCATTAGGTAGATTGTTCACTGCTTTTTTCTGTCTCTCTTTGCATTCTATATGTCATGTGAGTGTCACATTATCCAAGCCTGCTTTCCTCATTATGTACTGTAGACATTTTGCTTGTCTCTTTCTGATTCTAAGTGTCCTCTTTGTTTCCATTTTCTCTAAAACTTCCTTGTTACTAACATGTTTAGTCTATGGGATTCTCTGCATTCTTTTTTATCTGTGAGGCGATTATCCAGCATTTAATGTCATGAAGTAGGACTGATATCACATAACAGTTCAGCACTCTTTTCTTTATTTCTAATGACACTTTCCTGTTTCTTAATACTTTGCTTAACTTTTGGAAGGCATTTTTTGCTATTCCAATGCATGTTCAGATTTCAGTGTTGCACTTTCTGTCCTCTGTTAAAACACTTCCCAGATACTCAAACTTTCATACTTTCTTGATTCTGGTGTCTCTAATTTTTAGTTTACATATTGGATTTTCCTTTTGTGATCAACAATACATTCTATCTTCTTGCAATTGATGTTTAGTCCTTTCTTCTCACTTTCCTTTACTACCTTTTGTAGAAGTTTTTGTAGTTTCCTTTCTGTGTCTGCTATCAACTGCATATCTTACATTGTTAAGATTGTGGCCACCAATAATGAATCCTAGCAGGACTTCTAATTCTCTCATGATACATGATATAAAGATCAAAGACCAATGTTCATATGTCATCCACAGCACAGTAGGGGGGGGGCTGGAGTGTTTCAGCACCCACCAAACATTTTGCTGAAACTGAGAACTAAACAGAAGACTAATTTTGTCCTCTTGGCCTTAACCTATGACAATGCTATTGTACTGAGTGATAATCATTTGATTAAACCTTTCCCGCCATTAATTTTCAAAATAAATCAGAAAACTTCATTTTCTGTTTTTTCTGAAACATTTCCTTCTAAAATTTTTATATAAGTCTTATATGCAGTAAAGTCTATAGGTCTAATTCTAGAAAATAAGTATTTCGTGATGTCAACAAACACTCATTGCCATTTTTGTAATGCTTGTTGTAGTAGAGACTTTGTAATTGCAGATACAATTATAGTATGCTGTTGAACAATACCGGTGTCAGACGCCTTCAAATAGCACTTGCACTAATAGCACTTGCTCATTAATACTTGCTCAAATAGTAATCTATATAGTGAAATAGTATAGAGAATAGCAGTTCATAGGTAAAGGATAGAGTAAAAATTGTGATCTGAATATCAATAGAGGATAGAATAGAAATAGCAGCCTGTATAGTAATAGAGGATAGAATAGAAATGCCAATCAATTAGATGCCAAGCTACTACTTACATATGTGTTTCCTCTATGGTTACGTGGTCTACTTAATTCAATAATGAGATCACCTGTGTTTACTTGAACATAGATTGTCAGAGGACAATCTATGTTTAAACTCAAGTGTCACCAGTGACACTTTATTCCTATATAACAAAAGTACAAGCAAAAGAAAAAATGTGTATTTAAAATCAAAAGAAAAATATTTTTCATTTTATAAGATCAGGTAAAAAAAATATAGAATCAGGAATTTTTTTAGTATATAATTCAGCCCCAGCTTTTTATTTTGTGGTGTTTTTTTTTTGTTTTTTTTAATCGGTTTCACCCCATGCAAGGCAGAAAGGCTACTAAGACACAAGATGTTACTGGGTGTGGAAGAAGTAAGAACAGAAACATTAATAATGAACGAAAAGAGAAAAGATTAATCAGGAGGACAGTAGATAGCAGTTAACACTGCATTTAAATTTTTACAGATTAAAATTGGCTGGAAAGCATGGAACCAGAAGAGAGTTCCACAAGTGAGAAGTGTGAGAAATGAAACTGTTAGCATAGAATTTACAGCTACATCTAGCCAGCTCAACTGTAAATTGATGATATCTTGACACCAGTGTACTACTGTGCTTAAATTTAAAAATTTTTAGGTACCATAGCAAAGAACTGATCCAAATAATAACCATGAAATTGTTTATAGAAAAGACACAGAGAGGCAACTTTACAGCAATGGGAAATGCTATGTAACTAAAAAAAAATGTTCTTTAATCATAATTTTAGAATTTTGACATTTCCAAAAAAATTCTCCAAACCAAAATTCAAAATGGTTACAGCATTTATATTTAAATTATTAACAAAATAGAATAGCTTGCCTAACATAGATTTGTAATTTTGACGTATGGCAAGCAGAAGTCAGTGTTTATATCCAGGTAAAATACAGGATTTCAATGGAGGTTTTTTAAAGCTGGAAGTTTGTCCTATGTAGTAAATTGGAAAGATATATACTTATACTTTCCCTTGTTTAGATTTGTACCAAAGTTAAACTGAACAAAAATAAAAGCATCTTTCCATGGTGTAGTCAGAAAAAAAGAAATTCATGAAAAATTTTACCATTGGAGTGAATTTGCACCTTATTGGTGGCCCACATTTGTGGTTTTGTATCAGATTATGTTAAGCTTTCATAGGAAAGAAGTTGAGGAAGTATTTTTTTTCTTTTTTGCTATAAATAAACACAGACAAGCCTACCTGGAAGAGATAAGAGATCAATATCAGAAACATCACTCCTCTTTATAAAAAAAAATGTATAAATAATGAGTAAAAAAAAATATTAAGTGGTTCAAAAATAAATATTGAAACTTATCAAAAAGTCAGCTGTTATTTTGTAAAGTGTAACTTAAAGAATAGATAAAGCAAAACCTAGTTCCCAAATTTTGTTCAATTTATGAAACAGTTTGCAAAATCCACTAAATTCTTATTCAATTAATTAAATACATTCATTTTTTATTCAATTGATTAGATCTGTCAATTTCTTATTTAGTTGAACAAAAACAGTAATTCAATTTACCAGATTCAGTAATCTCTCTTGAATTTGCCAGATCCAATAATTTGTCATTCAATAGATACAGTAATTTCTTATTCAATTGACCAGGTAAAGTAATTTCTTATTTTATTTTTTATTTACCAAATCTAATAATTTCTTATTTAATTGAACAAATCCAATAATTTATTATTTATTTAACCTGATCCATTTATGTCTTATTCAATTGACCACATCATGTAATTTCTTTCATTGAATGAAACTCAGTAATTTTTCTTCAGTTGACCAGATTGAATAATCTTTTCTTCATTTGGGCAAGCCGAATAGTTTTTTCAACTGATAATGTCCATTCATTTCTATTTCAATTGATCAAATCTAGGAATCTTGAATGGGTATCCTTGTATATTTGTGAGAATCATGTTTCAGGGATTTCACCCTCAGGCTTTTTTTTGGTGTCTGTTGTGGATTTGAATCAACGTCTTCACTGCACATACCTGTTACATACCTTTTGTGAATTCTGAACTGTTTTTTTACTCAATCCAATTAATTCTTCTTCTTATGAAGAAATTGTTTGATGGTAATTTTAAAAAACTCTATTTTCATATTCCATCTGATTCTCCAATTCTGATAATGATCAAGTCTTTTGAAAACATTAGTAATTTTCACTGTTATGTCTAAATGGCAAACAAACACTTTCTCTCCTTTTCATTCTCTATCTCTCTATCTCTCTCTCTATATATATATGTATGTGTGTGTGTATGTGCATGTACACAGGGCTGACTTTTCCTCATTCCCTTGATATTCAATTGGTAAGGAGGAAGTTCCACTTAGACAGCTTCTCCTCCAGAACTGTTACTTTATGAAGCAGACTGCAAAATGATCATTACCTGATCACTATGAGCTTAATTTCTTCAAGTCTAGGATCAACATTTAACTACTTAGATATCTGCATAATATACACTTAAGTCCTCCTTTTATGCTCTTGCAACAACCTAATTCTGTAACTCTCTACCTTGAGTGGCTCTTGGGCTTGGTACTGGGTGAACTATAGTATATTTTTTAAAATCTAAGAAGTATTAATAGATGTGAAATATTATTATAATATATCAGAAAACCATGTTGAATTCAAAGATTCTATAACAACAGACTGAAGCCAAAAGATTTTTACACTTACCCATTGGTCAATGTATACCATATGATTCATGCTTGTCCATTGTAGTTTGGCTTACATAAACTCAATCTTGTTATTTAATAGCCACACCTCATATATTCCTTCTTATTCCTTTCTATCTTTTATTTCAGCAGTGCTGAATATTCTAGCTAAAAATAGTATTGGCCTATAATTATCATTGGCAAACTCCACCTCCTTTTTGAACCATATCTCAATACATGATAAATATAGTAGCAATAGACATAAAGTCATAAAAAATCAATAGGTTTCTACTTCTTGTAAGACCAAAAGTGAATTGTAATTTTAAGAGTCATTGCGACATTTTTTTTAGCACTACAGTAAAGACTACATGAATGTGGTTTTGTATGAAGGTTTGTTATCTTCTGAATTCTTTTCAAAGCATGTTTAGGCAGCAAGAATTTAGTTTTGTTAAATTTCACTGATAAGGTCAGTATGTTTTTCCAATTTTTGAATGAGATGTTAGTATTTGAAATTTGGAAAAATACAAAATAAATTAAACAGACAGACCTTGGTTGAATTTAACAAAAACTTGTTTGAATGACTTTTTTATTAAACCAGCAGTATTGGCAAGAATTTTTGGTATACAAATATATATATATATATATATATATATATATATATATATATATATATATGAAGAAATATAGTTTTAAGTGTGCTATATTTATGAGGATAAAGTGCTCAATATCAGAGATAGAGTGTATGTAAATATAAATATAAAAGTAAACATTGAAGTCAACACTCAGAGGCAACAGGTTGTTTCATGCTAGGCACAATGATTGCACCTAGCATGAAACAGCCTGTTGCCTTCAATGTTCACTTTTATATTTATATTTACTTATATATATATATATATATATATATATATATATATATATATATATATATATATATATATATATATATATATATATATATATATATATATATATATATATATATATATATATATATATATTATCACTTTAAATATTATTTTTAATGGCAACTTGTATTTGAGCAGACACACCATTTATTTATTAAACAGTATATTTATTTATTTTTGGCGACTAACCTGAATGTTTGAGAAATCTTATTAAAGAAAAATCTGTGCTCTCCAGCAGGATTTGAACCTGTATAACCCTCGATAGAAAGAAAAATTGCTTTGTTTACATTTGAATATGAAACTGTGCTGATATGTACAATTTTTTGAAGATCTACGATGAAAGAAGTTTCACTTTTGGCGCAAAATTTGGCCTTATCTGATGAACTGATTATCTGTAGCTGTTGGTTAGAGCATGCCAGATAATAATAAACAGAGTATCTACTCAAATACAAATATCCACTAAAAATAACGTTTACAGTGATAAAAAATCTATCGAATTAATTAAATTCCATTTACTTTCTTTAGAAAAACATATTATATAATAGACTCTCCCGTTGATTCAGTTATAAATTTTGTGCAATAATCTTAAGTGGCACTTAAGCCCCACAAGTGATTTGCAAAGGAGGCCACATATCGAGCAAGAGTGAGGATTGTGGAATGAGGTCACTGTTAGACTGGCTGACCTTTTAGATCTTGCTCTCACTTCTTGAAGCCGATTCACACTAGCAGATTGAAAACTGCTGAGTCCACTAAAACATGTTGATCTCTACTTTACTTGCTCCAAGGCTAAACACTCAAGGGTGTTATGATGTATATTGACAGCTGACAAGTTGCTCTTCAGCTTGTCTTTGTATCTAAGCCATGGGTGTCCTACATTCCTGCAGTCCTAATCTAATTGGCTGTACATTAGGATCTTGGTTATCATGTGATCAGACCTTCTCAAGACATAACAAGTCCACTGCAACTGAGACTGTATGAGAAAAGTCTTGATTCCTCCATTATTACACCTGTTAAACAAGTTTACATTGGATGTCCTGTCTTGAAGGCTAACTCCACAGATGGCACACAGTAAGAGGAAACAAATAGTAAAAGTAACAAATCTGTTGGTATATAATCCAAGTGGATCCTAGTAATATAGAATATTAAAACTGATCCACAAAAAGAGCTTAATGTATTTATTATTACAGAGTAAATAATTAATAGAGAATAAAATCCAAAATGACCTCATATGGGGGATAGCCTATTTTGGCAGATGAAGATATCAATCGTCTGTCTTATCAACCCTGTGTCAGAATTAGTAATCTGAATGTGAAAGCTAAAAAAACAGTCGCAAAACCAATGCAGAATTTATCCATTTCAGTGTTTCAGTCAGACAAAAGGCACAAGACAGGGGTCAAGGGAGGTGTAAGGTATTTGTCGTGAAGGGATGAAATTTTATAAAATTAAACCCAATTATTAACCTTATGACATTAATTTGGGATTATATGAAGAACGAAATATTAATTTAAAATTAAAAGAGGAATAAAAAGGGGTTTAAAAATAAATTTAAAATATATAGATAAAAGGATGTAAGGGATTAGGGGAAAGAGAGTTGGGGAGGGGTTAGAGCAGGGGAAAGTTTATAAATTATAATTAATATAGAGTAAAGAGGTTATAGAGGGGGAATAAAGAAATTAGTTAAATATTCAACATTTTAAGAATTAGAAAGAAGTGGATATTATGGAAATATAGTAGCTAATTAAGTTAATCACTGATTGGTTTTGACCTCAGTGTCCACTTTTATATATATATATATATATATATATATATATATATATATATATATATATATACACACACACACACACAGAGACACACACACAAACACACACTTATTGTTATGAATAATCAAGAGTGGTCTGCCCTTGTTTTGTTAATCTCCTCTTTGAGAGAGCTATTTCTGTTTACTGGGACTATAAAAAGACACCATACTCAAACCTTGTATTCTCAGTTGAATAAAGCTTTCTTCGAGCCGACACCTGCATACTTTTGTCATTACACATATATAAGTGGACACTGAGGTCAACACCAATCCGTGACAGTCTGTACACATACAGAAGGTCTCTGAATGGATTCCAAGATACTCTTTACCTCCTTAGAGTCATCTAGTCATCTATGCATTTTTCAATCTTTTGCTGGGAATTCAACACATTGTATGAAAACTGTGATTAAAATAATAGAAAATAATTTAAATGTTTCTTTTTGTGTAGAAAGAAAAAAACATATTTTTGTCTAAAAATAAAAAAAAGTTAATTAAATATAATTATAAAATCAATGTTTACTACAATCAATAATATTTTACTACACACCAACGATTAGTTACATTACAGACTGGTTGAAACTCCTTTCACTGCTATATTTAACTTCTCCTACAGAAGGTAGTGACAGAGAGAGTGAAGAAGAGACTAAGCATAAACTACAAAAAATAGAATGCATGGTCATCAGTAAGAGGATGAGCCTGAAATGCAATTTGCAGGTCAGGAACACTAGAATCAAGCAAACTCGGAAGTTTAAATATCTGGGAAGCGTTCTGACAGAGGACAGTAAATGTGACACTGAGATCCGTAGACATATTGGGATAGCCAAGGACACATTCCAAAAGCTTGGCAGAGTATTGCAAGACAAGAGGATTTCTTTGGTAATGAAGAAAAGAATACTGAACTCTTATGGGACATCTGTCCTTCTTTATGGCAGCGAATGTTGGATGATTTCCTCAAAGATGAAGAAGAGACTCGAGGTGACGGAGATGTGGTCCTACAGAAGGATGCTAAGGATATCATGGACTGAGTGTGTGAGCAACAATGAGGTCTTAGAGAGGATGCAAACAAGGAGGAGGCTTATACTTAACATCAGGAAGAGGCAGCTGAAGTTCCTGAGACACATAATGAGGAAGGAGGGCCTGAAGAATCTGATACTCACAAGTCGAATAGAGGGAAAGAGAGACAAGGGGAAAGCAGTGCATGACATACCTAGCAGCTTGAGCAGGTGGATGACAGAATGTGGTCTGGGGGAGGAAGCAGAGAGAAGGAACTTGTTGAGAGCCGCAAGAGATAGAGGGAGGTGGAGAGCCATGATCGTCTATGTCCTGAAAGGACACAGTGCATAGAAAGAAAGAAGGCAAACTCAGTATAAAAATTAAATTAATTAAACAAAAATATTTCACTAGTCAGTGAATGAAATTGCAGCAGTGATATTATCAGAATATCATTGTTTTGAAATTTGACCATTAATTGAAAAATCCTGATTTTCCAGTGGATTCTGTTTAGTCTATAAATGAAGCAATTACAATGCAGAAGAAAAGTACAGTTAAAATATCCCCCTTTCACTCCTTTTAAACTGTATACAGAATATGAAATACCAATGTCAGTCTTGAGGCTTACCTTAAAGTTATCATAGGAAGGTTTATATATTTTCTATATATGAATGTTATTTCTAACAGCTTCCACAAGTAAGATAACTTGATACTGTCAAAAGCTTTTGTAAATTAATGAAAACGATATAAGTGGGTCTATTTACATGGGTGACAGAACTAATTTCAAGTAGGAACCTCAAAAGGGTAATTTGCAGTTCAAGCCCCACTCTCAGTTTCTAATAAAAATTTCCGAAATAGTTCTATTTAGGTGTAAATGTACATGCTTAATTAAAAAATAACAAAGAAATTTTGATGAAATCTACTGTTTTGGAGTTATCAACAATAAAAGTTTGGATTCATTCACGTTGAGGTGGGTGAAGTTGAAATTAATTCTACACCACATTTACACTATTTAAATTGTTCAGACTTTTGTCCTGAAGACTGAAGGATTTATCCAAATCATGCTGGACCCTCTTTCGGTCTTCTTCATCAGTAATTCTATTGAAGAAGGCCTCAAACCTCTTGGGAGAATATCAGATTGCAGTTTTTGTTTTATCCAACAGTTGTAATGGATTTTTTCTTAGACAAGGGCATGTCCTGGTAAAAAAAATGTTCTTTGGTAAAAATTGGTTGCTGAAACATTAAGTTTATAAGTCTCAAAATCATACACTAATGTCCTCAAGGACATATGGCCCAGTGGATAAAAGCATTGGTTGTAATCCAGTGACTTGACTCAAAGAGTTGTAAGTTCAATACCTGGCTACAGCTCATATGAACAAGTTACAAAATCCACATGGAGAGTTAAGTTAAAGGAAAATAACTGATATTGAGACATCTGGAAGAGTCACGGTACATGGAACTAGAACAATCTATCCTGGTGAATGAAATAAAGGATTCAGTTCAAAATTCCACCTTTACCCTAAGAAGGCTGGAGCAACAGCTATGAAGACAACAGTTTGAACAATATAAGTAATGAAATGGACAAAGTCTGACAATTATTTTAAAACATTTTTTTATGTTTACACATTCTTTTTATAAATACAAATACTTAAGTAAATGCTCTGTTTATAATAAACAGTATTAACAAAATTCACCGGCCTGAATGTCCAAGAAATTTTCATAGAAAATATGTCTTCCGACAGGAATCAAACCTGTATCCTTTATGGAACCGTCATATAGCCTGACATGCTTTTACTGATTGAGTGACAGAGGGGTGTTTCGGTTAGCAAGGTCGATTTTACTGTTTTTAAACTATAATTCTCCATGATTTTCTCTTGTATATTCATATCTACTTGATGCGTATCCAAATGTAAACAAATGACGTCACACATTATGAAATGGATAAAGTCTGACAATTATTTTAAAAAAACGTATAGACATAAAAAAATGTCTTAAAATTTCTCAGACATTCAGGCCTGTAAATGTCATTAATACTGTTTATTATAAACAGAGCATTTACTTAAATATTTTATCGATAAAAAGAATGTATAAACATAAAAAAATGTCATAAAATGTATGTAAATAATTACTCATCTCAGAAATATAAACAGATATCAATGATAACTCTTAAAGAAATATTGAAATTTATAAATACATTGCCAAAAAATGATTATAAATCCTTTCAACAGAATAGTTTATAGATAAATAATTCAACTAACTTTCGTCTTTAAATTCAAGAAAAATGGCTGGAAACATCCTCTTGTATTCCCTACAAAATCAAAGCTAAGATGTACACTGGACTATAACTCTTCTTAACATATAACAGAATCATGTGATACATGATCTAACATAAGAATACAAACCTTTCTTTTGACCCCAATCGTACACTTAATGAGAAATAAAAGTTTTAAATTATATGGTCATATCAAATGAAGCAAAAAAGGATTATCAAAAATATGCACTGAAGGGATGGTTGCTGAAGTAGGAGTGCCCAGCAAAGAAGGTTGCATAATAATATAATCAATTGGCTACAAAACTTAAAGTTGGATCCTTAAACTAAGCTTCCCAGGACCATAAACTCTGTAGTGAGTTGAGTCATGTGAATGCATATTCTGTTATGAACAGAGAGAGTGTTCAATGATGATGATGATAATGATGCTTATAGACAGAGAGATGATGATGATGCCTATAGAGAGAGCATTCTATAGACAGAGGGAGTGTTCTATGATGATGATGACCATAGAGAAAGTGAGTGTTCTAGGATGATGATGGTGATGATGCCTATAGACAGAGGCAGTGTTCTATGATGGTGATGTTGATGCTAATAGACAGACTGTTCTATGGTGATGATAGTGAAGCCTATAGATGAAAGTGTTCTATGATGATGGTGATGATGATGATAATGATGGTGATGTCTATAGTCAAAGAGAGTGTTCAATGATGATGATGAGGATGCCAATAGATGGAGAGAGTGTTCAATGATGATGATGAAGCCTAAATGTAGTAAAAATGATCGAGGTGTATAAATTGACATTTTCTGATATCTTATTTTCATTCATGTAGCATCATTATTAACGATTAATAGTTAAACTTAATAAAATAACTGAGATAACATTTTTGGATGTCGTATATTTAGTCATTTATTTAATCATATATTTATTATTTTCAGTTTTTCCTCTTAGAATCTGCTGACTCATACTTTGAGAGATTTAACATTTAAATTGATTATTAGCCAGAGAGAGTGTTTGATGATGATGATGATGATGATGATGATGATGTCAACAGATGGAGAGAGTGTTGATGATGATGATGATGATGATGATGATGATGATGATGATGATGATGATGATGATGTCAACAGATGGAGAGAGTGTTTGATGATGATGATGATGATGATGATGTCAACAGATGGAGAGAGTGTTCGATGATGATGTTGAAGCCTAAATGTAGTAAAAATATCTATGTATTTTGTTTTTGTTTATATTTTACTTCCTTGATATATATTTTGCAAAATAGTTTCAGTTTAAAAAAATTTGTAACACTAAAGTTTCTTTGAATTGTCCGACCAAATAGGCAATTCCTCAGAAGCTGAGGTCTTCCTCTGATCCTAAATACTGAAGATGAATACGAGATTTTAAAATATTATTTCACCTTACTTGCTTTTTAATTAATTTTATGATTCTAAAACTGTTCTTTTTTTTTATTTCTCTGTGCTAAGACAGTGCTCTTCAAAAGAACTCATCTATCCTGTAGATTAACAAGGATAATGTAATTTTTTTTCATCCCATTCAAGATTATAATGCCAATAAAACGCAATGGGCTACTGGGAGTGAAAGAGAGTGAAAAGGAACCAGAAACCCAATCCTAAACAGCAAACAAGGGATAAACCTCTACACTTGCTCAAAAGAACAAGAAGGAGTATGAACCTGATAATAGTCAAACCTATCTATTCCTATTGAGGAATAAAATAAAAAATTATCTTTGAATGGGACAATTTCCCACAGAAGAAAATTTGACAATAATGAGAATATTTACTTAGAACATTTGAAAAAAATTAATTTCCTAAAATTAAAATTTTTAATTAACTTCAAAAATTAAAACAAAAATAAAATTGCCTTATATCAAAATAAATGTTATATGAAATTTTCCAATAAGTAAAAACTAGAATTTTTAAAATATAAACTTGTTAAATATAAAAAGAAACATTCATTTTTTAAGAAATTCAACAATTTATATCTTACTATATAATATGCAATATATATATAATATTTTATCTGTAGTTACGGTAACCTTCTGCTGTACTAAAATTATCTCCCTTGGAATGATAATGTCAGGGAGCAGTGTTTTTATTTTTATTTTTTATTTTTTTATCATTTCCCTGCAAGCAAGACAATAAAAGCTACTAGGATACAAGTGTTTACTAAGAGGGAAAGAAACAGAGAGGACAAAAGAAACAAAAAATAAGAAACAATAGCATTGCCTTTAAATCTTTGAAGATTCTTTTGACAGTGTTATAAACATGTGTATGAAAGCAGAAGAGAACAAACAACAAGTACTCCTAGTGAGGTAAAAGAAAAAGAAGACAAGAATTGTTAATATAAAATGCTTTTTATTGACAATAAAGAGGATGTGAGCGAATTGTCTCTTTATGGGCAAGGGAAATTACTTCGAGAAAGAGTAGAGTCGGTAGGACCCGGAGTTGATGCATCTGTCAGGTCAGTTGTTCGAGATCACTGGTGGTGACATTGAGAGCTTGCTGGTAGCAGATTAGTTGAAGCTTGCCCATTCACCATGATTCTCTTTCAGTCACTATGAGTGGTGTTCTTAAAAGCAAATGTGGTAGTTCATAAACTCATCTTCTTTTTTATCTTTTTTTCTTTGGCAGCAACGTTTGTGATTGGCTCCTTTTATATTGAATTTTATATTTTTTGAGAAAATTTCTTTTGTGAATCAGATGTGATGCTGTATAGAGGACAACTTTTTTATTTTGGGTTTTGCTTTCGCATCTGGCCGACATGTAGATGATAGTGAGCGAGTGGATATTAGTGGAAGGAATGCATGTATTTATTTATTGATTTGGTGTGCTTGCATTGTTGATATTTGTGCATGATGATGTCTTTGAAATGTGTTGGGAGTTGACCATGTATTTTTTTTTAATTTGTTTTGCAGTAGTTGTGGGCTAGTGTTTGTGTCAATTCACTGGATTTGGAGTTTGGTGTCTTTATGTACTTCCCAGATGCAAGGTGGATGTGGTGACTTCAATGTTGGTTGTGGATTCTGCAAACATAGAGAAGTGGGAAAGTTTGCATATTGCACATGATTCGGTCATAGTATGAGGCAATGGGCATGAGTGTGATAAATTCGGTTAGTTTTGCCATTTGCATTTGTCTTGCATTTTGTGCCAGTAATGTTTGAATCAACACAAAACTTTATATCATGGTTCTTGAACCCCTACCAGTAATTGGAAAGATGTTTGACTATACAGGTGACATGAAAGTGGTTTGTGCAGTCATGAGCTTGATAGAGATATCTGGCATGTAGTTTATAAGGTATGACCAGTTTAGACGTGTTTTGATCATCTCTGATCATCAAGATGGCAGTGCCAGGTTCAAAGTAAAATTGGTAGAAATGCTTTTGAAAGATTGTAGCCTGATGGTCACTGGGATCAATTGTGATGGCTTCAGGTGCCTCATTTGATGTAACTGCTTAGATGGCCTTGATCATTGTTGATAGAATCTCATTGGATGTCTGTTCAGCAGCAATGTTGAGATGATTGATAATCATCTCAGTGGTAATGGTTGAAGTGATTTGGTAGGCAAAGAATGCTTCAGTGAGATTCATGCATTGTATTTTCCACAGATAGTGGGGCTACAATTTTGACTGGTGTGTTTGTGTGTCTGGTTCCAAATTTGGTTAGATGGCATTGAGTTACACATGTTCAGGCTGGAAAGTTGCTTGCCTATCCAAAGCAGTTGCTGCCTTATGTCGGCCAGCATAATGGTTTAAGTTATCCAGTTGCTGCATTTTATGTGTGTACATTAAAGTGGGATCAAGGGTGTAGTGTCAGTTCTGATGCCACAGTCGAAGTAGTATTGTGCATCACTTGCTATACTACTTGCTAAGTAGTGGTTGTCCATAGTCTAGATGAGGTAAGGCTAAATGGTGGGTGCCCTAGTTTTGATTTTTTCACTTATGAGCATAACACCCATTAAAGAAAATATCATGATAGCAATTATTTCTGTATTCCTGTTGTCTTGAACTTCACTTTGATATGGATGGTGACTTCTCGAATTACGTTTTCGAGTCGACCTGCAAAGTCTCTCAATATCTCACCATTTCATCTTTGCAGGTGCTATGCATGGCTGACATGTTGCAAATTCATCATTTGGCTGCAGTGGATAGCTGTAAGGTAGGCCTTTAGCTGTTCACAGGAGGATGTGACCTGTTGCGAGTCTTCTATCTGTTGAAATATGCCTTCATTAATTTCATCTTTGCAGGTGCCATGCTTGGCTGAGGTGTTGCAAATTCATCACTTGGCTGCAGTGGATAGCTGTAAGGTAGGCCTTTAGCTGTTCACAGGTGGATGTGACCTGTTGCAAGTTTTCTATCTGTTGAAATATGCCTTCATTAATTTCATTTTGCAGGTGCCATGCTTGGCTGAGGTGTTGCAAATTCATCATTTGGTTGCAATGGATAGGTAGGCCTTTAGCTGTTCATAGGTGGACATGACCTATTGCAATATGCCTTCATATGTTGAAATATGCCTTCAATATGTTGAAATATGCCTTCATTAAGGAGTTGTTTGGCAGTTTTGACAAATTTATCTTCTATTTGTGTATAGTTATCAAATTCTGGTTTGACTTGGATCATATATACTTTGTTCAGATCTGTAATGAAGGAGTTGATGTTGTTGTCCAGTACAAATTTTCTGATACCTTGCATTGCATCATGTGTATTGATTGCTGCTGCATTATTTAGTTTGTAGTCTATAAGGTTGTGGGCTGTGATTGTGGTTGTAGTAGCTCAGTAGATTTTAGGGTGGTCAACATTTACTAGAGCTCTGACTGAAGTTCATCAATGACTGCTTTTTTTCCAATATTCGCCAGTGTATGTAGAGTCGGTTTTCAGATTTAGGATTGCTGTCTGCTGTTGCTTTGATGAGATTAAAAATTTTTGTTTAAGTAAGAGCAATGCAATCTATTTTGTTAGTTCTCATCCCACTCCTGACACCAGTTACTATAAACATATAAACATGTATATAGTAGAATGAGAGAACAAATGAAACATCAATTACTGCCAGTCAGGTGAAAGGAAAAGAAGACAAGAATTGTTAATATAAAAATTTTCCTATTGCCAATAGACTACCGATAGAGAGAATTTGAGTGGAATGTCTCTTTGTGGGCAAGAGGAGTGAGTTAAAGGAAAGGTAGAGTTGGTAGAGCCTGGAATTGATGTGTGTGTTGGGTCAGTTGACTGAGGTCACTGGTGATGATTTTGAGAGGTTACTGGTAGCAGATTAGTTGAAACTTTGTCTATATTTCTGAGATGAGGCATTGTAATTATTTACATTATTTACATTGTTTGGACTGTTGTCCTCATCTTTATTGTCATGTTCACTGGCTACAGCAATGGTGTGCAAAAACTTGGAGAGTTCAGTTAATGGGAGATAACTGAGACATCCAGAAGAGGCATGGCACACGGAACTAGAGTAATCTACTCCAGTGGATGAAATAATGGGTTCAGTTCAAAATTCCAGTCATCTAAAGAAGGCCAGGGTGTACAATGGTTGAAATGTTGTGGATATGACAATAAAGATGAAGACAACAGTCCAAACAATGTAAATAATGTAAATAGTTAAAACTTGCCTGTTTGCCACAATTCTCTTTCAGTTGTTATGAGCTATGTTCTATAAAAGTAAATATGGTGGCTCATAAGATCGTTTTTTTTTTCTTTTGCAGTGATTCATAAGTTAATGTCTCAAAATGGATTTATGTAATATAATAAAGATACTAGTAGCCTTAGATGATTTTGGCATTGACAAAATTACTGAAATAGTAAATGAAATATATAACAATAATAAGTTACCAAAACACCTTAGTAAATCCATTTTTATAACACTGCCTAAGAAGCCAGGTGCAAACAAATATGAGCTCCATCGGACAATCAGCCTAATGAGACATATAAAAAAAGCCATCATTCAAATTCTGATGAATAGATTGTATAGTGGAAAAAGGACAAGAACAGTGTGAATTCATTAAAAATAGTGGTCTAAAGAATGTGGCATTTATGCTCAGAATGATATCAGAAAGGCAGAAAGATATATACTTATGTTTTTATAAATTATGTAAAGGTGTTTGATAAAATACAACACAAAGAATTGTTCAAACTGTCAGGTAAGCTTGATTTATTTGGGAAGGATATTAGAATAATCCAGAACCTATACTGGCAGCAAACCGCCTGCATGTGGATAGAAAATGAATTCAGTAAATACATAAAATTAGAAAGGGATGTAAAACAAGGATGTGTCTTCTCAATGAACTTATTCAACCTTTACAGTGAGACAATCCTGAAAGAATTAGAAGTTATGGGATATTCACTCACACCATAGGAGTAGAGGTAGTAGAATTTTAGGCTTGTTTTTATAAAGATAAAAACAGGAAAAATAAATGTACACAATACAGAGACGTCATGAATAATTGTATGGTAATTTCATTCAATTTTATTTATGCATTTGTGTGTGTGTATTTTACGTTACAATTGTGATAATGTCCATGTTATAAAAGGGAGTAAATTACTCCATAATATCACAAGTCCTATTAGGATGATAGTAGGACTGTAATATTACAAGTCTTATAAGGATGACAACACATGTGTAAATTCCGGGTTTATATGTTGTCATCCTGACAGTTCTCAAAGAGATTGAATCTCATGTCTTTTAGCGGGATGTTCATATTTCCAGCAGGAACAGTCCTTGTTGCATGCTGGGGGTAATTTTATTATTTTTATTTTTATTTTAAACAAGATTTAAATATTATTGTTTTATCTTATTTTATTTATAATTTTCATTATTATTATTATTATTATTATTATTATTATTATTATTTATTTGTAACAATAATAATATCCCTACAAATTCCTATCAGGATTCATTATTGGTAGCTACAATCTTAACAAAAAACATAAGATATGCAAATGACACAGTGTTGAAAGCAGATGCAGAAAGGAATTTACAGGAACTGCTACAGATGGTTGTGGAGGAAAGTGAGAAGAAAGGATTGAACATCAATTGAAAGAAGAGAGAATATATGGTGGTCAACGGAAGGAACAACCCAAGATAAAAACTTCAAATTGGACATACTAAAATCAAGCAAGTATGAAAATTTAAATATCTAGGAAGTATTTTAACAGAGGACAGAAAATGTAAGGCCAAAAATCCAAAGGCACATTTCCAAGTTACCTTCTAAAATTTAAGCAAAGTCTTAAATTTGAAAATTTCATTAGAAACAAAGAAAAGAATGCTGAACTGTTATATAATATGGGTCCTCTTATAGGGTAGGGAATGCTGGACAATCTCCTCACAGAGGAAAAAGAGACTTGAGGCAATGGAGCTCTACAGAAGGAGACTGAGAATACTATAAACTGAACATGTGAACGACGACAACATTTTAAGGAAAATGAAAATAAAAAGGACACTTATACTTAGAATAAGAAAAAGATAATTGATATTTTTAGAGTACATAATGAGGAAAGAGGGCTTAGAGAATTTGACACTCACAGGACATACTGAAGGCAAGAGAGACAGAGGAAAGCAGTGAATAACCTCCCTAACAATATTAGGTAAATAGTTGGGAGAACTGGGATGAAAAGAGATAGCAAAAAGACAAACTTTACTAAGAGCTACAAAATACAGGAAATTGTGGAGAGCCATGATTGCCTAAGCCCTGAAGGAACAGAGCACATAGAAGAAGGTGATATTGCATAATTTGCTACTGTAAATCTGGCTATTCTACTGTTGTATCTTTATTTTCAAGTGATCATTTAATCATAAACACTGTTTTTCACTCTTTAAATGTGTAATCTATGAAGCAATTCTTAATACAAAAGTTTAATTTAAAACAAATGCAACTGAAGCAGAAACATCAATTGAGCATTTAAAAAAGGAACTTCAAACAAAGAAACAATAAAAAGATAGTTTCAGAAATTTTGCTTTTAAGATAATTTTTTGCTCTTAATATTGAAAACACAATTAAACAATGACTCATGAACATCTTTGAACATTGAGCATTTGTGGAAAATAATTTGTAAGATAATATTTCAGTATTATTTCTTGCCATTTTGACTGCAAAGACAAAGAAAACAAATTGACAACAGGATTGCAGACAAACTGATAAAAATCAGAAACTGTATGATTACTGCTTATTCAGAACAAAACTCAATTTTATCTCATTACTTGTGATAAAAATAGATCCTTTACAATAATTATTAAGCGTCTGGGAATTATCAAACAATTTAATATTAACAAAAAATAGCCTGCTCAGAGAAATAGTATCTTGATGGCTGTTAGGAATCTTTTTGCATTCTTTGTTTCTCCCTGTGATGAAGGCATGGAGTAATGGATAGCAGCTCGGATTCAGGAATCGGAGAGCCGAGTTCGAAATTCCAGTTGAATCCATTACATTCACTTATGTGCTAATACCCTTGGGAAAGGTATGAATTCTCTTCTCCCCCCGCCAGCTATGGATAAATAGTAGGACAGACTGGGTTCTATAGCCTTGGATGGCAACTGGTCTATCACAGAAAGAAATGGCAACCTACTGCAGGAAAAAAAAAATCTGCCTCATCAGTCAAGTATCAAAATATACATGATCGCCTAAGTGTGTATCACGCATGGCACATAACTGAAGAAATAGTATCTTAATCTCTTTAAAATCAATGCTTAGGCATTTCATTGGTTGGGTAGCTTTAATTAGAGTTTCCTTTTCTGTGCAAAAAAAATCTTGCCTTGAGTTCTGCACATAGTCAACATGAAGAACATACTTCCTTTACTTCTTCTGTTGAGAATGGTAGGTTCTTAGTCTGTACAAAATGGAGCATTCCTGTAGTTCCAGGATAGCATAGTCTTTGATGCAAATCACCAAGAGTTGATGAAGACAGTGAAGCACAAAATGCTCTAGTAAGTGTGTCAAGGGACAACATTGTCTTTTCCAGGCCAATATCTTATCAAGAAGTTAAAGGCAGACAGCTCAATTTGCCATTCTAAAATTTTATTGGCTTCAAAAGCAGTCAAAATTTGTTCATTTTGCCTTAGGGGAATTTGGTAGTAGGCATTTTTCAATCAAAAATCGAAAAAACAGTGTATTTGGCAGGTTTATTTACAATCTCTTCAATACATGGAAGAGGATAAGCCTTGATTTCTGTAAATTGATTAATAGTTTGCAAGTAATAGATGCATATCCTCTTATATTTATTAGTGGGGTCCTTAAAGATGAAATTGGTTCAATTATGCCTTCTTGTATTAGCTTCTCAAATCCTTTCTCAATGAAATCTCTGTCATCCTTCCCAAATTGTTGTGATTTTGTTGCAGCTGGTTTACAATTAGAAGACAAGTTTGTAAAAGGCAAGAGTTCATTAACAGAAGCATCAGAAAGAGCACAAACTGGTCCATAGTTGGGTATAATAACATCAGATTTAGGGCCACTGTATCTGATCTGAAGAGAGATGTTGTTTCTGGAAATCTTGTCACAGTATCAAGTCATTACACAAGTTCTTTAAAACTTTGAAATTGACAAACTTATAGCATATCTTGTTTATTTGTAGGTCAACAACATAAGCCACAAGTCTGGGTTTTCATTGCGGTTAGAGCCATTGAAATTTCTTTTTTGAGTGGTCTGGTTTTAATTTGAAACTTTGAAGTAACCTTTCTGAGCTGCCCAAGTCTAGTAATGCATTTAACCTGCAACCATTAATAGATACTCTAGTGGTTGCAGGCTGTAGACATTCTGGAACTGACGCTATTATAGTGCATAAGTTTGCTGTATCTATGGCAGTGGTTATGCTTCTACTTTTAGATTTCCACACTTTCATATAATGTTCTATTTTTTTTTTACAAGAATGGCAGGTTGATTCTTTAGATGGACATACATTTCTTTGGTGTAATAGTCTGCCACAAAAAAAACAGTTCTTTTTATTAAAAGTATAAAGCAACCTTCTCTACTTAATGATACAGCATTATGGCTATTTACAGTTTCATCCTTTAGAAGTTCTTCTATGGTCTCAGTAGTAGCAGGGACATAGTCCATCGGTGTGTTGTTGTAGGCATCCAAGTTTTTCTGCACCAAGTTTAGTGAGGAAGCCTGTCAATAGACAGGCTGTAAATCCAGAGTACAATTTTCAAGTAGTCACTAGCATATTATAGGCGATGGTTGGTTGGTTGGTTGTTTTGTTTTATGGCATATCAACTTCAGTGGGTCATTTAATGCCAACAAAATTTTGAAATAGATTCATAGTGATAGTTTGATAAAAAAAGGTGTATATATATATACATATATATTTGAACCATTTTTCAATTACTCATATTTTTGAGTACAATAACTTCTTTTAGGAAATTTACAATTTTGGTTTTGGTTTGGTTTGGTTTGCTTTATGGCATATCAACCACATTGCGTTATTTAATGCTGACAACTTTTTTTTCCTGGTAATATTTTGTTTCGTCAACAACCTACTTCTAGTAATATTTTTTTCCTGAAAAATGTATAGCTGGTAATATTATTTTAAAACATGTATTGCTGCTAATATTTTTTTTTTCAAAATCATATTGCTGGTAATATTTTTTTCAAAGAAATATATTGCTGGTAATAGTTTTTTTTCTTCAAAAATTTATTTCTGGTAATAATTTTTTAAGTATTTCTAGTATTAAAACCTATTTTTACACTTTTATAATGCTTTTTACCTCAGTTTCAGGATTAACTAATTGCCCATAGCTACCAGAATGGACCTGGGAACACCAGCAATTAAGAGGTGGTTCCACACTCCTCAAAACCTCCTGATCAGAGGCCTTGTTGTTGAACGTAGTTTATCGTCTTACCCAGGACACATTATAGGGGATGCTTAACTGTTAGCAAGTTCTTCTCAGTACTGTTATGCAGTCACCATTTTAAAAGTACAGTTTGTGGAGTTCTCACAGGAATTCATCCAGAGATTTACCTGGTTTCTGTTGACAAATAGCTAAAATATGCCTGGTAAAAATTTTGTTTGGTGTCTTAATATATAGTTGTTCTAGGACATTAATGTAGTACTCGTATGTGGTACAGTCCACTATGTATTTGTAAACTTCAAATGAAACACAGCTAACAAGCAATCTTAATTTGTTCATAATGTCACCGCGTTCTTCAAAGAAGTTGTTTAACATTTTAATCTAGTGTTTCTATTCCTTTGCTGCCATAGGAGAGTTTGGGACATGGTCCAGTTTTGGGGATTTAAACATTTTCTCCATGTTGTGCAACAATATCAACAGAATAAATAAGACAAAAATTAGTTCATTAAACTGTAATGAAAATAATCAACAATTATTACATCTTAAGAAGCTTTAATGAACTAATTTTACAGGTTACTGTTAGTGACTTAAATAGCCCTTTGTTTCCTCATGGTGTGCAGGGAATGCCTTGTAGTACAACAGAGTTTATAGTGGCATGGGGCTTAGGGGAATGAACAGTTGATTTACCTACACCAAGAACATTAATGAAGAATGATAATAATGAGGAAACATATGGGTAATTTTAACAAAACAAGATAAGGAATTTATTCAAAAATTTACTTGAAGTATTGTCAATGGCTTGTTTCAGGAAAATAAATCTAAATTCTAAAAGTCCATAGTTTTAACAAATTGTCATAGAGAGGAAATGTTCATACAACAGATTAAATGATCTGACACAAAATAATATTCAAAAATGTTTAAGACAAATTTAAGAGTTCTCATTGCTCACTAGAGGGATACATGGTCTGCATACATTCTAAAGCAGGCAAAAAAGATAGTCTGAAATACTTAGCTTTCTTGGATTGTTGAGAGAAAATTCTTTTGAAGTGGAACATGATGGTTATTGGCAGATAATATAATTAGCAAATAATTTTACACTGGTGAGTTCTTCAATGTTGGAAATGAAACACAACCTTTTACATGACTTCAGACACTCTTCTCACTAATTTAATTTTTCTTCACATGTTATATGAAAAAAATATTTGTGTAGACTCAATACTTCCTTTCCCTTTTCTTCTTGACTGAACAGTTAATTTTTCTGAAGGCAAGGTTTTTATTGGTCCATAAAGAATTTCACATAGACTCTCAAATTTCTTTCCTATTTCTTCTTCAGTCATCTGAATTTGAAGGGAGTTATTATCATTTTGCACTCACTACAAGTTCCTTAAGGGCCGATAATTTTATTTTGCAAGGGAGTTCCCTAAGTGTTATTAAGTTATATCCAGAGGGCTTAAAGAATTTAACACTCACAGGATATATTGAAGACAAGAGAATCAAGGTAAAAAAATGATAAACCAATTTAACAAGTTTGAGTGACTGGATGACAAAACAAAGACAAAGATGGGCAGTAAAGAATGAAAGGTTACTAAGAGCAACAAAAGACAGAAAGTTGTGGAGAGTCATGATCTCTAATGAAGGATAAGGCACAGAAGATGATTATTGAATAAAGTGTTCTATTTCTAAATTGCACAGATGTATCTTGGAATTTCACCAGGTACCACTAATATTCAGGAAACCAAATAAAAAACAAATCAAAGAATAAGCTAAACTAATAAAAAATTAATTAATAAAAAGATATTGACAATTTATTAATTCATAAAAGCATTTGGTTTTTATTAAATGAATGTAAAGTTTATTGATAAAAATTTTTTATGTTTTTCTCTATGCATGTATAACTGCACACCCACATTAAATGCAATGTGATACAAAGTGTATTTTAAATTGTATTTGGTAGCCATACAAAAATTGCTCAAGCCCCCTCAGTGCTTTTTTGGGAATGCCTTGGCCACCTAACATGGGTGGGAGTATATACACACATGTTAATGTGTGTGTGTATGTGCATGCAAATTAATGAATCCATGCACAAGTGTACTAGTGTGGGTGTATGAGTAGGAGGGTGTGTGGGAGCAGTTGATGGATTTGCATCAAATAGAAAAACAAGACAACATGCTGTGTCAGTGAGTAGGGAAGAACAACGTTCTTTTTTTTTATCAATGTTTTTTTTGGGGGGGGGATTTTTGCCTTTCTTTTTTCATCTTGCCAATGATGAAAATTAAGAATTTTTTTCTCTGATCTAATTTTATTTATTTATTTATTTTTACAATTTGTTTGATTTAATTTCAAAACATTTTTAAATATAATTTCAAAATACTTGTTGCAGTGTCAAACAGGGAAAAAAAAATTAATTCCTTCACATATGAGATTTTTCATAGAACATAACTTATTAATATTCCATTTTTAATTATGGGTATAATAATAATAATAATAATAATAATAATAATAATAATATTGATGATGATAATAAAAATGATAATGATGATGATGACAACAAAAACAATAATAATAATGATAATACTCATCAGTGGTTATGTAATGCAGGGTTAAAAGTTTAAACGAAAGGTTTTATTCTTGCTACAGGCGACCAATGCTTGTTAACTAGAAATTACCAAGCATACATATTGAAAAATTGTGTTAACTCAAAATGCAGATTCTGTGATAAATATCAAAAAAAAATTGACCATATTGTATCAGGTTGCACAGTGTTAGCACCCACTGAATATAAAACTCGTCATGATAGAGTGGACTGATATCTGCACTGGAAAATATGCACCTTTTACGGGAAGGAAACTGCAACAAACTGATATGAACATCACCCAAATCCAGTTACAGAGATCGGACCTGTAACAATTTTATGAGACTTTACAATACACAGACAAAACAATCAAAGCTAATCGTCCAGACATCGTGATCAGAGACTACAAAAACAGAATGGGCTTGCTGACATGGTAGTCCCTGCAGATTATAATGTATCTGAAGATCTTCAAAAAACTATCAAAATACAAGGATCCTGAAGTGGAAATCTAAAAAATGTGGCACATGAGGATATCAATAATTCCATTTGTAGTTGAAGCACTCAGATTTATTGGAAAAGGTTCTGAGAGACTCACTGAAGGGATTCCAGGTAGCCCATGCCTTAAAGAAATACAAAAAATTGTGCTCATAAGTAGAGCCCGCATATTACAAACAGCTTTATCTATGTAAAGTGTGTGTGATCTTAGGTTTTTTTTACAAAAATGATTTGTGGAAAATGTCATGAAGCCATTTCTGAACTTAAGTCTCTGGTTGGGACCCAGAAGGAAATGTGCATACAACAGAAATCCAATAATAATATTAATAATAATAACACAAATCTATTGCACTTAATAAAAACATATAAATTACTAACATTTAATATGTTTAAAGGCAAATAGAATCTTGTAAAGGAAGTGCTCAGTATGAAAAATAGAGCAACAATAGTCTAGTAAAGAAAAGTTCAAAAACTTATCTTAGGATCAACTTTAAGTTTTGCAGAAACAGCACTCATCAGGGTCAGATAAATCTATTGAAATTATTCATAGATATCTACCAATAAATTCAATAAATTTATCTGACCCTGATGAGTGTTGTATCTGCAAAACTTAAAATTGGTCCTAAGATAAGTCTTTTGAACATTTCATTACCTTGGATAATTATGTATATATAAATAGGGTCCATTGTTGACACAGATAACAGGTATCCATTTCATCAGAACAGGTCTGTGATTCCCTTTGTCTGAAGCTGGTCCTGTGGCCTAAGAGCAGGTCCCAGTTCCTTTATCCTAAATTTTGTTCTTATTTGCTGGTAGCAATATGTTCTCTCAGAGAACTGTCCTGAACGTCTACCTCCATCAGTTGTTAAAAATGAAAATTGATTTTTGTTTCAATTGGTTGTAAAAGGCTTGTTCTGATGCATCATGGGAGTGTTTTATATTTATTTAACTATTTTTTTATAATCTAATTTCTTTTATTTATTGTTAATTATCATTCTTATCTTTATTTTAAAGTATTTTTATTGCTTAACTTTTAAATTTTCTTTTAATATTAATTATTATTTATTTTGGTTCCAGACTACTACATCGTTTAGTAATAAGGGTTGGGATTTATTTAGTAATTGATTTGATGCTATCATTACATATACATATATTTAAATAAAATATTAAATAAAAATAGGCATCTATTTCAAATAGGAAATGTTCACTATAATAATGTTTGAAATAATAAAAATGTCGGATTAAAATAAATCCATTAATTCTTTAGAAATGGCTTTGTTTATGTTTTGAATACAAAACTGAACAAAATTGTTATGAATAATCAAGAGTGATCTCTCCTTGTTTTGTTACTCTTCTCTTTGAGAGAGCTATTTCTGTTTACTGGGACTATAAAAGGACACTATATGTGAACCTTGTATTCTCAGTTGAATAAAGCTTTCTTAAAGTTTACACCTGTGTACTTTTGTCATTAAACAGATATGAAGCTTTTGAGAAAATAATCTGAGTGAAGAGGAAGAATAGAACAGTGCTTGCTGCATTGTTCTTCATGGCTGAGTGGTAAAGCACACTGGACCAAACAATAATTTCCCTTACAAATGGGGATACATGTATGATCCCTGCTGTAAACACATTTTACTTTATCAAGATTTCTCAAATGTGCCGACTGATAGATGTAATACATACTACTTAATACTATTTAATAAATAAAAATTGGCATCTATTTCAAATACAAATTATCCATTATAATAATGTTTGAAGTAATAAAAACATATAATTAAATATATCTCTATTTTAAAAGTGTATAGATTCAAATGCAATTTCAGAGTTTATCTAATGTAATATTTCTAGTTTCTTATTACTATAAACTTATTTTTAGTGGGTAAACATATCTGAGTTGACATTCCAGTCAAGTCCTACTCAATAAAAATGGGCCTCCTGGACGGAATTAAAACTGTATCCAACCCCACAACCCCTCCGTTAGGAAACCACTCCTATAGCCAAAGCATGTTCTTGCCAAATAGGCCACCACCTACTTAAGGAATGCACACCTCCGATTCAGACTTTTTAAAAATCTATATCTACTTCTTTTATTTTTGTATGCAGTAATTTTATTTTAAATGGATTTTTTAAAAATGTTTTCCTTGGTAGAAAAAAGGGAAGACATGCTCAGTTCCTATAGGGAGACATATTTTTCTTTAGCAGGACTTTTTCATTAAGGCTGGATGACATTGATTTCATTGTTTAGGAAAATAAAAATAAAAAACAGGGATATCAACTCAAATAGATGTACCTACTAAAAATAACATTTATATTAATAAGAAAATAATGTTGGATTAAAAAAAACATTTTTTAAAAATTACCAGTATTTTTAGAATAAAAATTTTTATACTGTCACTAATGGAATCTTCTGGTGAAGTAGACAAGTATTATACACACATGCATATGTACACACAAATACCCACATTCACACAAATGTACAATTTAGGCTGACTAATTAATAATTTCCACTTTTGTTTACCAACTTTATTCTTCAAAAATAAAAATGCAACTATATTTTATCCAATTATATATTCACCATTATTTGCAGTGACTTGTTGCTACTTATCAGAAAGCACTTTGATAATATTTTAATAAAATCCAGCAGGTTTTCATATGAAAAGTTTTTAGGAAAACTCTTGAATATGGTTTTCATAAAAGAATGTTTTCCCCATCAAAGCATTGATTTCAAGAGGTGTAAAGTAAAGTGAATATAGTGAGTGGGGTACCATGTTTTGGAACCAAATTCCAAAATATTTTCCTGTATTGTTCTTGCCCTATTCAGCTTTGTGTTGTCATGGAAGCAAGCAACATTTTCTTATTGCCGAGTGCAGGACATTTTTCATCCAAACTTTTATGAAGACATTATAGCTTTTGAATGCATCAACGTGTAAAGGGTGTGATGTGTAAATTGTCACCATTTTAGATTTTTATTTTTGTGCATGTGCACTGTTTGTTTTTGATTTTGTTGACTACTCAGTATAGTAGGGTCAGTTGGGCAACGTCTTTGAGAAAAAGTGTAACATGATGCAATTTACTCCACCAGAAATTTGGAAACAGCATGCTATACTGCTAGGTATTCACACTAGAAGCTCCAATACAAACATTTCAGAGTGTTTGGGTGTCAATCTGAGGACAGTGCAGAGGATTCAGAAAAAGTTGAATGAGCCTAATGGTAATTATGAAGATACGGCAGCTTGGAAAACTCTGTCTGATCATTCTGATAAGAAATGAACTCCTGAATGTGTTGGTGAGAGCCTCAGACTCAACACAGAGGCCTACATCAAGTGCCTTGAGGAGGTTGTGCTGCCTTGGGTCAAGACCCTATGTCTGGCAATAGGACTCTGCACACTGCCACACAAGCAGGAGAATCCAGTCATGGCTTTCAGATATTTTCTGCGGCCACATCACCCCTTACATCTAGCCACCTAACTCCCTAGACTGCAACCCCCTTGATTATTGTGTACGGGGTGCAGTTGAGCAAGAGATCAACAAAACTCCTTGTTTACATCTATCAGACAGCACATTTAAGAAATCTTGATAAAGAAAAATGTTTACTGCAGGGATCATACATATCTACCATCAACATTTGTTTTTGTGCAGTGTAAACATATCTGGTAATAATTCAATAGATTTATCAGTAGTCTGAACCTGATGAGATTGGTTGCACAAAACTCTGGAGTTGGTCAATGTGATAAGTCCTTTGAAAATTTATTCATTAATATATAGACTATTGTCACTAGTTATCTACTAAAAACTTTTTTAGTAAAAATTGTGCTGGACTTAAAAATATGTTAAATTCTAGTAATTTTCATGGGTCTCATTCAGTTGTAAAATAGATAGATTAGATAGATAGATAGATAGATAGATAGATAGATAGATAGATAGATAGATAGATTTTATAGTTATGCATGTGTGAATTTAAAAATGTGTCACAAGTTAGAGGAATGCTGATGAACTATCAGATAAAAAGCTAGATTGGTTTGTCTGATTAGATTTTTATTGTTATCACACAAATGACTAATTACATTATCAAAATGATTATAATTTATTTTAGATTTTAATTCATCATCAAAACTAGTGCAAAAGTAAAATAATATATTGATATTACATGTGATTGTCTCATCTATTAATTTATTTGGATGAACCTAAAAATATTTTAGGCATTGGTTGCATAAACACAGCCTATCTTAATATCTTCTCTATTTGGGGCCATTGGCCACTTGATACATATTCTCTTTTTGAAAAGTATTGAAATGTAAACCTTTTTCAAGTTCCATTGTGATATAAAGCCTTAGATGGAAAGATAATGCAAAAGACTGTCTTCTTATCTTGTGGGAGGCCAAAGTAACTGATCAGTGGGAGTCTAAATGAAGTTTGACAGGACAAAGAAAGGAGAATGCTATTTATTGAGGTAAATCAGCTCAGAAAGAAGACAAGTGTTACGTCCATCCATGTGCTGTTTTTTTGTTTGCCTCTGTATCTGTGGAGATGGATTCATCTACTATATTCCAGGTGAGGACATATTCCACAAATGGGAAACAGTGAGTCTTGAGTTTTCCCAAATTGAGAACGGCAAGCCAGAGTTTCTTTCTATATTTGCAGAAGATATATTTGTGGTGGTTTGCTCAATCATAGCAGCAGAAATTAGTCTTGTGTTCACAGGAAATAAACCACACACAAAAAAACAGGAAAAGCATGGTAAATTGTATGTTAATTTCATGCAATTTATTTATATATTTCTTGTGTATTATTTTAGGTTACATTTGTTTTATGGGACATGCGATAAAAGGGAGAATTTACTCCGTCGTATTACAAGCCATATCATAGAGAGAAATTACACACAGGTTGCCTGTACCATGGTTTGTGGCAAAAAGAGTGAATTTAATGTCTTTTGGCGGGATGTCCATATTTCTGGCAGGAACAGTTTTTGCTGCATGATGGGAGTGTTTTATTATTTTAATTTTTTATTTATTTTTGTACAATGTTTAAATATTATTGTTCTATTTCATTTTATTCATAATTTTCATTATTATTATTATTTTATATTTTATTTTTATTTATTTATAATAATAATAATAATAATAATAATAATAATAATATCTCTACATATTCCCAAAAGGAAACAACACCAGGGACTTGTAAGCTGCTGTTATAGGCAGATTTAGCCTCAGACTAGGCCATGGAAGCCCAGACTGAAAAAGCAACTTCTTGCTTTGGCTCCTGTAAACTGACTGAATGATTGGTCACTTTCGTCACTGTATGAAGTGACATCACTAAGCTCCACCAAAGGGAAATAATTGACTTCTGTAACCCTACAACATGATGCAGAAGGTATTTTGTGTACTTATGAATGTAAAATATGATCAGTCATTTTTGTTGTTTGTAGATGATGAATTATACAATTAAGTAATGTCAAAAAACACATTAGCTGAAATATTGTGGTGAAAACAATGAAGAAAAGCATGAGCTACTAATGAAATTTTGGAGGTTTTAATTTTTATATGGTGTTCTTTAAACTGCTACAAATTTATTGAAAAGGTAAAAAAAAAATAAAGCAAAGAATAAACAAGGTTTTGTAAAATATAATAAAAATCTTTTTGTGCAGGAGTTTAAAATTGCCCTTCACAACAAAGTCTTTGTAGGCTTGAAATATATATATGTGTGTGTGTGAAATATATATGTGTGTGTGTCTATGTAACTGTTTCTTTTTAAGAAAAGAAAAGGCCATTTCTCCTAAAGGGGAACAAATAAAATCTAAGTGAACAGGAAAAAATAAAAGTGACTTATCTTTTTGGTGAATAACTAAAAATCCAATGGATTGATTTGTAAAGATGTGCAATAGTGAATGTTTTGAAAGGCAGGAAATGAATCTTTCACTTTATATTTACTTCCTTTTGCTGTCTTTTTTTTATATATATATGTCTATCTTTGTCTGGATACAGTTGTAAATATTTGACTTAGCTCATAAAAGTAACTTTAATTTCTAAATACGGTACATGAAAGATATTAAAATTTGACTTTATTAGTAACTTTATTATAGATATTAGGAAGTCTTAAATGATGTGTAAATTTTATCTTCTATATAAATTATAAACTGACTAACTTCTACTTTTAAGATGATTTCTTCTTAGTTGGAACATTGTGTTTCATTAAAATTAGTGTGTGTGTATATGTGTGTGTGTGTGTAATTTTTTTAAAAAGGAAAAAACCATTTCTTATGAAGGGGAGAGAATAAAATGCAAATGTAGAGGAAATAAAAGTTTACTTGTATGCAGTAGTGGACATCTTGAAAGGCAGCAAAGGAATCTCTCTTTTCTTCTTTTGACTTGTATCTTTTATATATATTTTGTGCAGACATAGTTTTAAAAAATTCTTTTATGTAAATTATAAGCAGACTAAATTCTACTTTCAGTTTGAAACGATGTGTAAATGTTATCATTTTATGTAAATTATAAGCTGATTAATTCTACTTTTAAGTTGGTTTCTTTCTTTTTTTAATCATTTCACCTCAATCAAGGCAATAAAGCCAATAAAAGACAAGGAGTTTCTGAGAGTGAAAGAAACTGAGAAAATCTTGAGGACAAGAGACGATATTAAAAGACTAGGATTCAAGGAGACAGAATATGACGATTGGTATTGCATTTAAATTTTTAATTGTAGATTATAATTGACAGGAACATAAGAACCTGGAAGAGATTTCCATTAAAGGAAGTGAAAGAGAAGCAACCATTAGCACAGGACTTATGGTTAAACTCAGCAAGTTCTACAGCAAAATGAGGAGACCTAGCTGCCAATCTAGTACTGTGCTTAAATTTGTGAACAATTACCATGAAAGTACTTATAGAAAAGGCAAAAGGAAAGTATGTTATGTCACTGGGAAAGTGACTGAAGCTGAGATGCCAGGTCAGGACTGATGATATTGCAGATTCTTCTTTGGATGTTGGAATCTGATATTTCATTAATAATATTTAGTAAAAATAAGTTTTAATTTGTTTGAAGGTGGTCAGCTTATAAAATGTTTTAATGTGTTTGTTATAATTTAAGAGTATAAAATTTGTTTGATATTTTAATTTATATACCTTTTCATAATTATTAATGATGTACATGTAATACTCAGCAGTTCTCTGTACTACCCCAATAAGTACCTGATTTTTCCTACTATGCTCTACCTTTACAAGAGCCAAATTAGACTGATAATAGAGTACTGCTGCTATATCTGGGTTGGAGCTGCACAAGCCTCGCTTTTCAGTCTTAATAAACTCCAAAAACATCTACGCATCCTTGTGGGTGATGAATTGTTTTCCACCTTACAACACCTTTCCCACAGACAAAACTTTGCAAGCCTCTCACTATTCTATCACTATTTTCATGGAGAATTTTCAGACAAGTTACATTCCTCAGTTCCTCCAATTCTAACCATCCCAACTAAGATGCACCATGCTGCATACATTGAGACAAACCAACCCTTCCTGTTCTCTTAGTAAAAAGTAAGTTCCTTCTTGAATAGCTTCTTTGCAAGAACTTGCTTTATGGAACAGAATCCCAGGTGAATGGTTCCACAACAACTACAATCTTAACCTCTTCACTCTGGGGTTAACCATTTGCTTTCGCATATTTCTGCATAAACTGCACCTCTTACTTTTACCACTCATACACAACAACCACCTTCAGTAACCCTCTACCTTGAGTGACTCTTGAGCCTTGTATAGGGTGATCTTAAGAGTAAAAAAAAACAAAAATAATGATAATGACTCATCTAAAAATTCCAGACACTATTAACCTGTTCATCATAGGGAGATTTTATCATTTGTCAATAATCATTTTTTCATTAGCCTTTACTTATACAAATTATTATTAGGGATTGACATAAAAAATATGTTAGAAAACTGATTATCTTACCTTTACATAATGTCAGCAAATTCATGGACATGATTTTGTTGGCCATCATTGAACTTATATAACACATTCTCATATGTTGCTAGCATGTTCTCCTTTGAAAAAACAAAAATATTCATTTGTGTTCTTTTGACTTCTCCCTAGCCATCTTTATCTTTTATTATAAATATTTGGGTAAATATCTCTACCTCCAGCTGTCAACACATCTTTGGCATATCCAGCAATATTATAGTGGGGAAATAGAAAAGTAAATTGATTAATTATAAAGGTTGACTCATATAAACACTATTCTTTCAACTTATGCTTCATTTTACTTTTCATATATATACACTCTGTTTATTTTTTTAAACAATGTTTTTATTTCATCCACTGGCCTAAACATTTGAGAAATCTTATTAAAGAATATGCACTCTTTGGCAGGATTTGAACCTGCATCCTCTTTTGCAGGAGAAACCATTATTTGATCTGACATATTTTGACTATACTTTGAGCTTCATAATCAAGCAACTAAAGCAGTTATGACTTTCAAAGAAATCTGAACAAGTAAAGTGTACTTTAAAGACAAATAGAACCTTGCTTGGTTATGAAGCTCTTCATAGCAAAGTGATTGAAAGCACGTTAGATCAGACAATGGTTTCTCTTGAAAAGAGGGACACCGGTTCGAATCCTGCCAGTAGGTGCATTTTCTTTAATAAGATGTCTTAAATATTCAGGCTGTTAGACAAAATAAAAATACTGTTTAAATAATAAACATCTACACTAAAAATAACATTTAAAGCAATAAAATATGTTGGATTAGTAAATAAAACCCCATTAATTCTTTTAAAATAGCTTTGTTTACATTTCAGTTATGAAACTGAGCAGTTATAAGTTTTGAAGAAATCTGAACAAGCAATGTGTGCTTAAAGGCAAATAGAACATTGCTTGCTTATGAAGCACTTTGTAGCCAAGTTATCAAAAGTGTGTAACATTAAATGATGGTTTCTCCTGCAAAGGGGGTCACTGGTTTGAATCCTGCCAGAGGGAGCATTTTCTTTAATAAGATTTCTCAAATGTTCAGGACAGTAGACAAAATAAAAATGGTTTATTTTGGCAGCAATAATTCATTTAAATAAGTTTTATTAAATTCAACCAACAAAGTCTGTCTAACTTTTTATTGGACTTTTCCAATTTTCCAATAAGATGGAATCAAAATCATGGATAAATTGTCCAAAGTTTATGTTCTGTCTCAGTCACTATTAAGAACTGGGTAATGCCAGTGTGGTAGAGAAGATTTTGTGGGTTTCATCCCAGCATTTTGTGGAAACACTAGAATTCAAATAAATTCAAATATACATGCATTGTATAAGGGGTGGTTGGAGATACTTCAACAAAAACAGAACAACATGTGAACTTTGGACAATATCCACATTTTTTTTATTTGGACGTACAACAACTTATTCATGAATTGGAAAGATACAATAAATCAAACTGTTTGGTTGAATTTAACAAAACTTTATATATAAATATATGGAGGAAGAGAGAGATTGACAGAGAATAGATATATTGATAGAGAAATGTTGATAGTAGTATATACATATAATATATATATATATATATATATATATATATATATATATATATATATATATATATATACATACATACATATATATATATATATATATATATATATATATATATATAGATAGATAGATAGATAGATAGATTGATAGATAGACAGATAATCAAATGGATAAATATAGGTAAATGTACAAGTAAGCATTTGTATACAAATACATATATATATATATATATATATATATATATGTATATATATATTTATATACAAACATATATATATATATTTGCATACAATA
Organism: Acanthosepion lycidas; assembly: GCA_963932145.1. Lineage (NCBI taxonomy): Eukaryota > Metazoa > Mollusca > Cephalopoda > Sepiida > Sepiidae > Acanthosepion > Acanthosepion lycidas. The sequence goes on from OZ010583.1 coordinate 10,111,680, forward strand.
TATATATATATATATAATTAATTAATATATTTTTTAATATATTAAATAGCATTGAGCACTGTTTTTACTTACAGTTATATATATATATATATATATGTATATATATATATATATATATATATAATATACATAATACCCTACATATATTTTTTAATATATTAAATACATATTTATTATGTATTTAATATATTAAAAAATATATGTAGGGTATTATGTATATTTTTTAATATATTAAATAGCATTGAGCACTGTTTTTACTTACAGTTATATATATATACATAATACCCTACACATGCACAATTCAGAGTTGCAAATAGCATGAAACTCCAAGTTGTGCATTCAACGTAGGTTGTTACATAGAGAGAGAGAGAAAGAGATAAAAAGTGGGGGTGTGAGATAGAAAATAAATATATGATTATATATGAACAGATTGACATAGAGAGATAAATATATAGATATGAAGAGACTGAAACAAGCAGACAGACTGGCTGACTGGCACGCTAAGACATGTATTAAAGTCATTGTTGAGGAGACATGACAACGATGGCTGTTATATAGGTTTTCTTTTTATGCTGTTTTTCTATTTACATAAATAGAAAAAAAAATCATTTTTTTCATTTTGTGATTCACATATGAATTATTACTCTGATATATAGAGTTTGTATATCATATTCTTCCTCAAAGGTGAATGTAAATTAAGACTGTCTTTTTAAGGCTGTTTATATTGTAGCAGTTGAAAAAGGAAAAGAAATCTCTTTCGGGTTCCAATATGCTTTACCTTCTTATGATTTTTCTCTCAATTTTGCCATAGATTTTTTTTTATGACCATCATTGTCAGTATAGGTGTTTATTCAATTCTATCTGACCTATGATTTATTGAATTTTATATATAAACAAGTCAGCAAGGAGGAGACAAGATTTATTCCATCACACAAGATGATAACAGCAGTTGTCTACTCTTCTTCTTGATTTTAATTAACTAAAATGCTGCTGGGAAAGTTGTTGGCTCACTGTCTAATGATAAACAATTTTTCTCATCAGAATCCATCTTGCACATTTCTAAATGTACCATTTATCCATGTGATCTGAGGTGGAAGTTGGTTGGAGTAAAGAAACAAATTAGAGACTGGTTTGGAGAAATGACCAAAGATTTATTTTCATTTACAAGATATGAAAATGTCTCTGGTAAGTCATATAGTGTAGCATTCGAATGTACAGTGTACAAGGTGTGACATGAGAGCGTGACAAAGGAATATGTTGACTGCTTGTTGGCTGTTGGTTTACTTATGTCGATAGTGGAGTCTTTTTCTGTGGTCAAAGGAGGTGGTTTTCACAGCCTAATGGTCAGACGAGCTGTCAGCCATGCTCTCAGGCTGTGTGTATGAAGTCTCTCTCCCTCTGTCTTCTTTGCTGCTGTCTGGCTTTTCTTATAGACTATATAAAGGAAACACATGGACATAGTTGCAGACATTTTTAGCAAGCGAAAGTCGTGTTGCTAATGGCCAGCACTCTGTTATATTTGTGTTTGTTTTAAAATTTGTTTTGAGTAGAGTGTGGCGTGTGTGTGAATTAGCTAAATGAAAATTGGTGTGTAGAAATATATGTTTTCCAAATATTGCTGCCATATCTGTTCTGGCACTCCTGCTATATATCTTGAGATTTTTAACAAAATTCAAAAAAGTGTCTGTAATGTTATCAGTCCTGACCTGGCATCTCAACTTCAGTCACTATTCCACCACTATGATGTGGCTTTCCTCTGACTTTTCTATAAATATTTTTATGGTAGTTGTTCTAATGAGTTTTCTCCCCTTCAACTGCATGAATTTAAGTATACTACTAGATTAGAAAGAAGGTCTCATTTTTCTGTTAAAATAGTTAAATATAATTGTAAGTTCTATTTTAATAGTTTCTTTTCTTGCACTTCCGGTTTCTTCCTTTCCTGCCACTTACAATCTTCAAAAATTTAAATGAAACATCAATCATCATCTGTTTTCCTGATCTTGTTCTTATATTGTCCTTTCTTTTCACTAAAGTCTTTTTATTCTCTTTCACTTCCAGTAACCTCTTGTATCTTAATGGCATTATCACCTTGCTTGGGGTAAAATGATTAAAAAAAAAAACAACTTACAATTTCATAGCATTTAAGATGCAAATGACTTTATAACCTGAACTTTTGTTTCAAGTATAGTCATTGAAAGGGTTAACCAAATAGATTTCATTTCTGCAGATGACATGCTACGTTGATCAGAGCTTTTATGTGGGAATAAAAATTTCACAGTCTGCCATTAAAAAATAATAGGTCTTTCTATAAAATTTTGTTCTTCCATGTGTTTAAATTTATGGGATTACCTCATGTGCTTACCAAAGAACTTCTGCTAACAAATACTCGGTGGCATTGCCGAAAACACTATATAAGGAAAGGAGATGCCTTAGATTAATGATTCCTAATTTGGGCATAGTAATATTTTGCTGGGTCATGCATAGGATGTGCTCCATTCTGCTTACTATATCAACAGAATAAGGAGGTAATTCGACAATGAGTTATTAACAGTGAATTGTTTTCTAGTGAGTCTAAGTGAGAGTGTTAATGTTAAGGTATGTTAATACATACAATACAGTATGCATACATAAAAATATTGTGTGTATGTACATACATGTCTAATTGGCATACAGGATATTTCCTGTCTTTCCACACTTGTGTGTCCCAGTCACCAAAAGAGAGAGCGTGATGCATGTCGCTGGAAGAGCACATGTTCTGTCAGCCAAGCAGCGCATTTGAGCAATCAGTGAGCATTACGTTGGGGCACCAACATTTTAGAAATACCAAAGTGGGGCATGGCCCCAAATCAGTCTGGAACCACTGCCTTAGATATAGAACATGCTGTTTCCTTATTGAAAAATTCATAAACTTAAGGAATCAGCACATATGCTAGGCCACAAAAATCTCCTGAGCCGACCAAGCATAGAAATGAATACAATAATAATGGGAACCAGTAATAAGGACTACCAGAGAAAAGCGATAATAACAACAAAAATTGCAATATGAGCTCTGGTAAAAAAACATGCAAAAATAACAGCAAAAATTGCAATATGAGCACTGGTAAAAAAATCATTGCTGAAGACAGGTTTATATTACCCAGAAATTCATACACAGATGTCCTCAAGGATACATGGCACAGTGGATAAAGGTGTGAGTTCAATACCCGGTTAAGGCAAATTAACAGGAGATAACTGATATCTGTGGAACTAGAAATAAAGGGTTCAGTTCCAACCACCTGATATCGGTTGAAACGTTGTAATAAATATGCCGAAACGTTGTAATAAATATGGCGACAAAGATCAGGACAATAGTCCAAATAATGTAAATAATGTTCATAATACCTCATCTCAGAAATATAGACAGATAAAGGATCCTCATGGCCATTATAATGTTGAAATGAACAAAAAATGCACAGCATACAATTGCTCTAAGCTTACTTGACTATACACAGACATATTTGATAACTTTACCAAACCAACAATGTTTATTAACATTTTTAATAGGACTCTGCACAAATGTCAGAAGGCTGGTACATCTGTGTTGATCTCACAATCATGAGAAATAATTAAAAAAAAAAGAGAAAAACTTAATTTTCCATGATTCCCTAGCAAAAAGCAAACTGCTCTACTGGCAAGAAATTTCAAGTTATCCTCTTTTTCAATTACTTCTCTCACCAAGAGAGCACATGGATTTGAGCCACTACAGGAATGAAGACCACAGTTAAGTCTTACATAAATATCACTTTCTCATGTTTAATATTACCTTTTAATGATAAACTTATCACTTGCAAATAATTTATTCATTCACTATGACAAGCACAAAACAAAACAGAAACATTTAAGAATCACATTACAAGAACTTTCATATATCTACTGAACAAGTACAAACGAATCCTTCTGATAAATAAATCCTTCTATATATGTATAAATGTCTCACTTTGTTTTTATGATATATATATATATATATATATATATATATATATATATATATATATATATATATATATTAATAAACAGGAATCAAAGAAGTTCACAATCATAAAACAACAACTCAGATAGTCAGGGCACTTGGTTGATAATAGACCACCCAAGCAAGCTGTCTACAGGGACCATGTGAGGGAGCAAGTACTTTTAATACAAAATCCATAAGTGTTATAAAGACTGTTTAAAAGTTTTCCATAAGAAAGTACAGATAGACTTAAATGCCTGGGAACAATGTACCAGTGAGAGAGGCCATTGGCAGAATATCATTACCAATTGTATAAAGGATTTTGAAAGGAGATGAATTTGTCATTTGTTAAAAAGAAAGAATAAAACAAGCAGATTTCAAAACATTTATACTTCCCTTTACAAGGACTTTTAGAGGCATTAACGAAAGAGACAAGACTTTTACTTAAATGAAGCTTGCAATGAAAAATCATTTAGTCAAATAAGAAAAATATTTTTACACAATACAAATCATATAAAATACAATATAGGCCTTGCACAAAATTTCCCTTGTGCACCTGAAACTATCAAGGCAGGTTAAAAGTTCTTCAAAATACAAATCTGTTTCCTCTTAGAAAACAACAGTTCATGAAGAACAAATTTTTTCATTAACAAAAAAGGAATTTTACTTTCTTTTAGTACATTTCATGTAAATCAATTTTTTTAGTAGTAAAAGAAATTTACTTATTTCAAAAAGTTCACAAATTCAAAAATGTCTAAGGTTAAAAGGGGTAGTAAAAGGAAGACTGAATGCAGGTGATGCTAGTTTTCTGGTTATTTTAGACAAAATATTTAAATTCTTGGAACAGGCATTCTCAAATATGAGTTAAAATTTCACAGGTTTAGGAAAGACATTCAAATGAGATAAGTTCATAAATTTAGACAAGACATTTGTATATATATGAGATTAAGGTCATATGTGGCATTTGGACAGAATAAATATCTCTAGTTTAGGAAAAGAGATTCCTCATAAAGAGAATCCTCATAGATTTTTAAGGTATCATCTTCCTTTTCTTTCTTCTTCAGCAGTAGCTGAAATTTTTATCAGTCCTTTTCTCATTTTTTTGCCAGATGACAGCCTTTTTACCCAAGTGGTCAAATCCTTTCTCTTCCAAGATCACAGCTTTCTCGGCCAAGTGGTTGAATCCTTTTTGACAAAATTTCTCCTTTATATAGCAAACAAGGGCCCCAAATGTAATGAAAATCAACTCCTTTGGTTACATATACTTTTTACTTCCATTTGTTAAAAACTCAAGAGTCACTATCCAATCAAACTCCACCTGTTTGGAACTTAAATTTGGCAGGTTTACACATCAAGGCTGATCCTCATTTTTGTAAATCTTTGCCACAGAATTTTAAAACTGTCTGGCTTCATTTTGGCAGTTTCATATAACATCAATTTAGAGCCCTTTTGTTTCAAATCTTTATTCACTTTTTTTTTAATAAACTATCTGGCTTCATTTTGGCAGTGTTATAAACATGTGTATGGTAGCATGGAGAAACAAATGAAACAACAGTATTGCCAGAGAGGCAAAAGGAAAATGAAGACAAGATTGTAAATATAAAATTCTTTTGTATTGCCGATACAGCAAATGCAAGCAGAATGTCTGTATGTGGATGAGGTGCAGCAATTTGGAGGAGGGTAGGTCTCAAGTGTATATGTGTGTCAGGTCAGTTGATTGACCTCACAGGGGTGATGTTCAGGGAGGCCTGGAATGGATTAGTGAAGTCATGAATGTGTGTTTGTTGATACAATGGATGTGAGCAGAATGTCTACATGGGTATGGTGTAAGTGTTTGGAGGTGGATGGGTTTCAAGTGGATATGCAAGTGGAATATCTACATGAGGATGTTGTAGGTATTTGGAGGTGAGTGGGTTTTGAGTGGATGTGTGTCAGGTTGATTGACCGAAGTCATGGTGGGGATAGTGAGAGCCTGCCAGGCATCAACAGTTGTTTCATTCTCCTTGCTTCTGTTCCAGTCATTTATGAGTAGCTTTCTTAAAAACAAATCTGGTGGCTCCTGAGCTCATCTTTTTCTTTGGCAGCAATGTTCGTGATTGGCTTCTTTTATGTTCTATTTTAGATTTTTGAGGGGATTTGTTTTGTGGGCTGGATGTGATGCCCACAGCCCATGCGCATAGAATGACTTTATTTTGTGTTTTGCTTTCTTAGTGCTTACATGTAGAGTGAATAAAAAAGAGATCTAATTTGTAACAGAGTATAACAGCAGTTTCTTTGAAAAAGAAACTGTGTTAGTAACATTCTAATTTTGTTAATTAGTTTCCCATACAATGTATATTATCTTTTTTATTAAAAATATTTTTTATATGATAGATGAAACCTACTGAAAGGTAAAGACAGATTGTTGAAATTGAGGAAATATTTATTTGTGAGACAGTGACAAGATGTGCAACATTTAAGTGAAGTGAGACAAGAGACAGTATCTTGAAGTATGTTTGAAATATTTAATTACATTGTTTTTGGTGCAGTCACCACCACCTTTTGCATGATATCATCATAGACTATTTCAAATTTTCAACTTTTTAAAGAATACAAGGATGTAGCCAACAGAATGTTACTTACCACACAGACACCACATGGTTCTTGAAAATAACTGAGATGGTTGAAAGTACTTGAACAAAACAACAGAACATACATGAATTTTGAACAGTTTATCCACCATTTCAATCCCAATATAGATCTTATTCGAAATTGTAAAAATATGATAAAAAGTTAAACAGTTAATTAATTAAACTTTTGTATGTATATATATATATATATATATATATATATATATATATATATATATATATATATATATATATATATTGTTGCAATCACTACCTCTAGGTCAACTAAAAGCAGTGATAATCAAAATTTTCACAAGTAAATGACAAACATTTTTTGTTTTAAAATAAAACCAATGTATTTACACACAAAAAATAATTTTAACACTGTAAGTGTGTGCTTGTTTAAGTGGATTGGTTGTTTGAGTAAGTGTGTGTGTGGAACTGGATTGGCTGTTGCAGTGGAATACCTTGTTTGACAGCTGTGATATTCAAAGAAAGGGAAAAGAGAAAGATTTTTGAAAGCATGGGCTTGTTATACTCATGCCAGATGAGCCTAGTCATGTGACTACAATTCTAAAGAAAGTAATACCACTTTTGCTACATCTATTTATCCATGTTCTTGTTTATTTTTGCTTTTGGTGCCTACAATATATGATAACAATATAGTTTTTAGGGTATGCTAGAATTATAAGAGAAATATGCTCAATATCAGGATTAGAGCATATGTAAATATGTGACATGATCTACACTATTTACATTATTTGGACTATTGTCCTCATCTTTGTTGCCATATTTATTACAACGTTTTGGTCATTGTACGCTCCGGCCTTCTTCAGGTGGTTGGAATGTCAAACTGAACCCTTTATTTCGATCACTGGAGTAGACTGTTCTAGTTCCACATGCCATGTCTAATGGATGTCAGTTATTTCCTGTTAATTCCCCTCTCCGACAAAGATGAGGACAATAGTCCAAATAATGTAAATAGTGTACATAATACCTCATCTCAGAATTATTGACAGATACATGATATAATTGTGTTTGAGCATGAAATAAACTGTCGCCATCCAATGTTGATACCTATGTCTCTACACTATGACACTACAACTGCAGTAACCTTTAATAACAGTTGTTATTTTTTAAAAAAAATAAAATTTTAATATCTAATAGAATATTACTACTGAAAATCACTAAATTCGTAGCTAAAATATAAAATTTTGTTTTTATCATATGTTAGGGTTTTTTCGCCATACAGCAATGACAATGTCATGGTTACCGTGTGTCATTTGAAGATCCTCATTGGGTGGGGGCTTCGTCTTCTCAACTACAATAGCCTTTTACAAGAAAGAATTGAAAGATGGAAATGAAAGATGATACTAAAAAACTTTGGAAATATTTTTAAAACTAAAAGCATTTTTAATTACATATTGAAAAAAATGAAGACTAATTTTATCTCTTTTTTAATTTTCGCGATATGCACTGACCTCGCTTTGTTAACCTCTGAGATGTCAAAATGGTCATTAAGAAAACTAAAAAACTAAATTATCTGTCAAGATGGTCATTAAGACAAGTAATTAGCTAATTTTAATTTGTCAGATTACAACTTAAAAAAAATAAAAGAATCGATAGTAGAGATTTTAGAGAAAGACATAAGAAGCCAAAGTCTGTTTGTTTAACTTTAAAGCCTTCAGATAAGGAGGGAATTTCTTTTACACTGCAGATAAGCAAAATATTTCGTAATATTTCCATCTTTATCTCATTTCTTGATGAGCAAATCATTGAAAATTCATAATATAAACGAAACTTTGACTGACATACACAAAAAATAGAGATTAAAGCTTAAAGAGCAACAATACAATAAAAAAGCGGCTGCTTCTTCCTAAACTTTGAATACTTCCGGCAAGACACCGACATTATTCGGTTATTTTCGAACAAGATCGGGATATTAAAAATACGAAAATAATTTTAAAGAGTAAATTTTTATTTTTACTTTCATAAAAATTATGAGAGAAAAAGGATTATTTAAATAAAAAAAAGTTTGTCATCTACTATATTTTCATTATTTCTGTCTGCGGTTCTCCTCATACCTCTACTCCTCCTACTTCGTTTCAAATTTCACCTGTTATTGAGACATTCCTCCCCCTTATCACTAATTATTTACCTCTTCCCTTCATCACTGCCACTCTGATTACAATTTTAGTTGCAATCGTCCTCCCCATCCTTCTTATTATCATCATCATCATCCTCTTCGCTATCATTCATCTCCTACTAATTCTCAGATGTTGCTCTTCTTACTTCCTGTATTTTAGTCCTCATACTTCGGCTCATTGCTCTCCCTTTATTCGTCCCTAGTCTTACTACTGCTTTCCCTCTTGACTAGACATTAGAGAAAGTAGTGACAAACTTAAAGTGAATGGTTTACCATGGAGGAAGGCAGATGCAGCTGCCTCTTGTATCCACCTCCTTGTTTGTTGTTGTTGGTACCCCGAGATCTATTGTAGAGTCATCACCTCCTATATACTAAAACACCGGGGCACACATGACTGGATTTAAAATACAAAAACCGAATGGTTTTCATGGTTAATATTACTACACGGTTATTTTCCTATGGCGTTTTCCACTACAGTACAGTAACACCAAGTTAACTACTTTTATTTACTACTAGACTAGCTACTACTTTATTACTAATAATAGTTGTTAGTAGTTAAGATTTTTCTTAAGTACTGACTACTTGTACTTATTAATTTTTTTATAAATTGAAGTTACAAATATCAACCTACCGTAAGTGATTCAAAGGTAAGTCCCCTTTTATTTATTTAAGAAGAAGAATATGTTTATTTAAAAAGCGGCATGTCTCTTTCGCTTTAGTTTAGTATCCTTTTTCTATCACTTTGTAAATCGCATTAAAATTGTCTCTCTGAGTATAGTTTATTCTTTCTTTTATTCGCCCTCGACAACAGGGATGCACAGCTGTTTCTATATTTAAGCTTATAAGCAAGTAACTGTTTATTTTTTTGTTTATCTATTGCTGAACATTTCAAGGAAAATTGACTTGATTTTAAAAACCTACTGTTTTTTAGTGTTTTAGTTTATTCCATATAAAATTTTGATATTCGCATGTGTATAAGGAAGTTTTAGTTATAAATGTTACTTTGCCCTAATTATGATTCTTCCTTTTAAGGTGAGTACTTTTTAAGGCTGTTACTGTTAGTAGCTTGTCCATATTATTTGTTTATATCGGGCATGTGAGAATAAAAATGAATAATTATATGACATGTCATCAGTTTTGTTCCTCCCTACCTCTTTTTTTAGACTGAATTATAATTGCATGTCACCGTTTGATTAAAAGGTTAATTTGGTATTAAATTTCACTGAGTATTTTTAAGCTCAACACTGGGTAGGTTGGCTGATTGTTTAAAACAAAAACAAAAAAACCCGAAATACTCAATGACCCCAGGAAACAATGCTGATGTATCCAGTTTCAGACACGCACCACAATATCAGTGTTTGTTATAAGAGATGAATTCAATACAAGTTGTTAAATTAATTTTTTTTTTAATTTACTGACTATTGTAAAAATGTGTGTTTTTTTTTTTTTTCATCTATTTTTTTTTTTTTTTTTTTTTTTTTTTTCTTTAATCATTTAAAAATATTTTAATATCATTGGATTCACTTGTACTCGTTCATTGATATTAAAAATCTTTTTGGCTGAGTTTAATAATTCATTGCAGGTATTAGTTAATTTTCATTTTTAACCGTTGAAAAAAAATGAGTGACACCTTTTATGCAGGTACCTTTTTTTTTTTTTTTTTTTTTTTTTTAAAGAAAAACAGGAAAGGGAAATCTCTAATCCCGAAAAGGTGTGCATTAAATTAGCCAATCAAAATAAAGGCCCTATTGTCCAGTCTGAGAGGATTTTTTTTTTTTAAATCCTAGATTGATTGATTTTTTTTTTTTTTTTTTTTTTTTTTTTTTTTATCTGCTTTATAAAATTACTGAATTCAGTAGACATGTGAATGTAAGATGCTTGTTGGTTGACTTGAAAAATTACATTCAAACAAAATCAAATGACTTTTTGTTTTGTTTTTTGTTTTTTTTACTAGTAACTATACAAAAAAAAAACCTTTTGATCAAGTATCTAGCTAGAGATCTTATTCTTTAATTCACTAATTATCGTTTCAAATTGAAATACAGACAATATCTGTTTCCACTCAAGCTCAACACTTTTTTAGTTTAAGAAGCGTTGATACGAATAATTTTTCTTCAGACAAGTCACAAATCGATATTTATATTTTGTTTTTGCTTTTTTTTCCCCTATACATTTCGCTTTATGCACATTTTCGACTTGTTTTAATTTTGAACAAAGAAGGGGGGAAAAAAAGCATTTTTACAGCTTTTTAGCCCTGAAGTTGCAATTTCGTTAATTAGGTTCCTTTCGGAATTTAGATAAATAATTTATTTTTTTAAACAAACCCTGTAATTTAAGCAAAGCTTAATCATAAAAAAAATCCACTTTCCAAATGAGCATTTCATCAAGTTAATCAATATTTTACACACACACACAGTGTAACCCGGATATAAGAGTGTTGTCGGGACCGGATGAGTCTCTTATATCCGGGTTTGGTCTATTTTGTTTAGGTAAGTATGACTCTGGGACCAGAGAAAATCTCTCTTGTATCCGGGTTACACTATATATATATATATATATATATATACACACACACACACCATAAAGTTAACAAACCCAAAAAACGGTGATTGGAATTTACATCAGTGGTTTTTTTTTTTTTATACCAAGTTTCCTATTTAGGAAGATTTCAAGGATATTCGTCATTATCATTCATTGAATTCAATAACATAAAAAGGAAATGTTTTTTCCGATATTCGCATTCACTATTTTGAATTTAAAATGTTAAGAGTAAGACATGTTGCTAGCACTGACAAGTCTACACTCTGATTTCTTTTTGAGATCAGTAACTTGTTAGCCATTGTGGCGGTGTGTGTAACTGCTATTTTTTTTTTTTTTTTAATCTGTATTAAACTTTAAAGTGTCAGTATCCAGAATGCCCTTTTTTTTCTTCTTTATATTAAAAAGGAAATGCAGATTGCAACGCTTTAAATATGAATATTCCAATTGTTCTTTTTCATAAACGGCTAAGTTTTTTGTCAAAGTTAATTACAAAATAAATTATTTTGAAAAAGTAATGGGTTTTTATTTTAAAATGAAATAATTTTTTTTTTTTTTTTTAAGGTTCGGAAATGGAAAATGACAAATCGATTTTTTTCTTTTTTTTTTTTTTTTTTGTAACTGTTTGCTTAAATATTTAGACTAAAAAAAAAAAAAAAAAGTAAAACAGTCACCGGAAAAATGATATGGTCTCGTGTTTTGTTTCTTTTTCCGTAGCGAATTGCTAGGATAATGCTTCCCTCTTCTTGTGCATTCACTATTCACTTTTTAGAGGTAATTTAAGCAAATATATTGGTAACTCTACCTACTATTACCAATGACTTAGCATTGCTTGTATTTTATTTTATCAGTGAGTAACTTGAAAATCAATTTTTTTTTTTATATATGGAAAATCAAAAATAGAAGTCTGTTTCATTCATCTTTAGCAAAGAAAGATTCTTTCATTCTTTACTTTATGACTTCCCATTTCTTCTTTACCAAGAACTAATTTTTTAATTACAAATCGGAAACAAGGACTGCTGATAAATTAGAAACAAAAATCCTACTTAATTTAATTTTGAATCTTTTTTTTTTTTTTTCTCCTTTTTTTACCGGTGCAGAGACTGTTTAAATAATTAAACTAGCAAGTAATTTACTTCACAACTTTGATTTGCAGCGCAATTATGACCATTTAATTTTCTCTTAGTTTTAGATTGAAAACTTTCTCTAAAGTTTTCCTTACAAAAACTACGTCTTGGGATTTTTATTTTATTTATTTTTCATTTTTATCCTTAATTAATTAGTATTGCAAATTGAATGTTTAGGTTAATTATTCAACAATATTTCGGACATTTTTCAATTTTCATGTACTTTTACACACTTTTTTACGGTTTTTTTGTTAGTGTTATTTCTAGTTTCTCGTGTGGTAAGCTCAATCAATTGTTATAGTTCATTTTTATAATTTCCTCATCCTAAATTTGAACTTTTATTATTGCGTTTGAAATATTTCAACTACAACAAAAGGTAAAAATGATATATAAATTAAAAGAAAAATGTAATGACGTCAGCATTTTTTTTTTTTTTTTTTTTTTTAATAAGATAATCTTATAAGCCACTTTTTTTTATTCAATTAAAAAAAACTAAAAGGATATCATTTTTTTTACCATGAAAGCAACTACTAAGCAATCTTATTTCATAGTTTTTAACATCTCTTCCTTTAAATACGTCGATGACTAAGTTTTTTTTTGTTTTTTCCTTTACATCGAATGATTAGTAATTCGCGTCATCACACGTACTTTTTTTTTTATATTTTTAGAATTATTGCAATGATGCTAATTAAGTCTCTCTGTTGTAAACAATGTCTTTGTCCTCGCCCTTTGTTTGATAATATCTCACCTGCAACTTTAGTTTCCTTTTCTAATTGCTGCAGATGATGTTGTGTAATAATAATCGTATTATTGAGTTACGAGGGTGGGAGACGGGTTTTCGATTTTTGTCTTAATTCGGTCCCGCTGTGTCAACGAGTGACAGGTCAGCTATGACGTCATTGGTTGCCTAGCAACGGTAATGTGTGTTGCCTGGTGATATCAACAAGTTGAGTGCCACATGTTCTTGGTTAAAGTTTCAAGTCAGAAAGAAAAGAAGGATAATTCATTATCGTTGACGTTTGGTTTTTACCCATCCTATTATCAACTATTAATAATAGTTTCTATTATCAAGAAACTCATTGTTGCTATCGGGCAGAGATAAAGTTTTTTTTTTTCTTTTCTATCGAAATAAATAAGATTCAAACAAAGCTTTTCTTTTTGAAAAGTCGGAATAACATGTAAATATTTAGGTTTCACGTTTTCTTTTTATTTCTTAAATTCTCAAATTTTTTATTTATTTTATTTTTTTTTACCAGAAACCTCAATTTAAATGTATAATTGTTTCTTAGTCTGTCAATGTTTGTTTACTTTTAATTTATTTTATTTTTCCCCATTAGACACTTGCATAATTTATGCTGTCTTGTTTTTCTTTACTTTTTTCTTAAAATTGTAGAGACCTTTCACTTTATGGCTTCACAGTTAAATGTCTAAAAAAAACATTTGTCCTCGTGAGGTGTTCAAACTACTTTACCTGTGCCTTCTTGTGTATAAAATTGTGTTGTCTTTCTTTTTAAGTTAAACTTTTTTAAAGTAATTAAAATGTTTTTGAAAGTTTAAAATATTTCTTTTCTTTGGGATAGTCTCAATTTATTTTTAGTTGAATGCTGAGAATGTTCTTTGTTCTAAAGATATTTATTAATTCTTTTTTTAATTTTTAGAATCTGTTAGATTTACTTGGTACGGATTTAAAAGAAAAAAGTTAAAAAAAAATAGTTCCTATAATAAATTTTTTAAACGTCATGACCTCTTTTTAAAAATGGAAAGTTAGCTTTTTTTTAATTGGTTTTACTGAAAATTTTAATTTATGAAACCCAACAGTGATAGTTTTGCTTTGGTTTTACTGGCCTGTCATAGCAATCTCAACTCAACTATTTTTGCGTAGTTGGAAATGTTTTCAAAGAAAAGGGTGGATACTGTGCTGATGAAGTTGTCATCAAGAAAAATTCAAAAGACTTTCTCATTTAAAATGAGAATGCGACAAATTCACAACTTCAGCTGTAGAGATACCGTCTGGAGTTGTCCAGCATTTACGTGTCACTTAAGTTAACAAAAACATGCTGACGAATGATTAAAAAAGCTAATCCATCATCATGCAAGTGAAGTCAGAGAAAACAAGTTTCCTAACCAAATAAATAATAAAGTAGGTTAATAAAATAAAATAAAAATTCTTTCATGTAGTTTTTTTTGTTTAGCCAATCTTCAACGCAAATCTGTAGGGGGGAATACTTTGTTGAAGCTGGCTGACACGGGTTTACTGTGCAGAAAGATTTCAGTAAAGTTGCCAATTTACCGCCTCAACAAAAAAATATTCAATTTCTTTCTTAACATTCATTTTTAGTTTTCTGGTTTCTGCAATGTAAAATATGAACGGATAAAAAAAAAAAAAAAACCTTATCGCAAATTAGTGGAGGTACTTAAAGATTAGGTCCTTAGGACAAGCTTTTTTTTTTTTTTTTTTTTTTTTTTTTTTTTTTTTTTTAAACCTCTGAAGAAAAGTTTCAATTCGTAGCTTGTGATGGGCTTCCTATTACTACTATTTTTTCCCCGACCGGTTTCGATAAGGTAGGGCACCAGGGAGATAATGAATGGCGCCTTTTTCTTACGGCCTCTTGGGTTGAACTTTAGGCGAAAAATATGTATTGAAAATGTTTTTGTTTTTCAATAATGATGATGGAGCAATATTCAATTTTGACAAATTTTACTACCAGGATTCATCTCTATTAGTTCAGTTTCACATTTCTTTCGTGTTCTGCATTGAATCCGGAAGGATTGTAAAATTACAGAATGGACAAGGTCCAGACACGTGCTGCCCCCTGCTGAACCCTATTAGCTTCTTTCTTTCGCCGCTGCTGCTCATTCTACTTGTGTAGACAAAAAAAAAAATGGATAAGAAATGACACAGTTCAGTTCATAAAGTTAACGGTAAGCTATCGCATACCGTGGGATATTTTCAGTGACTTTTTTTTTTTTTGGTGGGGGGAAGCAAAAGTAAATTTCCTACTTAATAACCGAACGCTCCCCCTTTTTTTTGTGTCTAAATCGTATACTTTGAGGTAAGCCTAACTCTCTTCCAGCTTCCGAGTTTACAACTTTTTTTTTTTTTTTTTTTTTTGCCAAATGTGGAATTGTTATTTTAGATGGAGAAGAGAAAAGGTGCCCATTCCCCGGAGATTCCAACCCTGCAGACAGCACCTTCCTCCTTGCACTGAAAGGTAGCGTCGGTATTGTTTTCACGCCAGCGTGATAAGGGTTGCGCGGGGACTGGCCAGTTTTTGTCCTTGACCTATGTATGCGTATGAGCTCGCCACTTTCTTTTTTTTTTTTTTTCTTTTTTTTTTATTGTGTGTGTATATATATATATATATATATATATATATATATATATTATAAAAAAAAAAAAAAAGTAAAGTGTAATTTTAGAATTTAGGTGTTTTTAGCAAACTATTCTACTCGGGTTATTTTTTTTATTTTTATCTTTTTTAAAGTCTTGTATTTTTCACTCATAAGTGACTATTGCAAATTTTTGATGTAGTGATGGATTTTAGAATAAGCCTAGTTTTAAAGTTGTTTTCATTTACTTGACCTTTTGAAATTATCTTTCTATGACTGACCTTGTAATATTCAATTTAATACTTAAAAGTATGTAAATATTTCAAAAAACAATATAAGAGTATCTGTGAACCTCTCTTTATCAGGCCATAACTGGAAGATGACCTAACAATGTTATATGCAATGTGTACCAAATTTAACATTATCAGATGCATTGGGAGCATTAACCTTGCAGCTTTCAATGTGACAAGTGAAAAGGCATGTTGTTCATAGCAATGACCATCAATCACAGTGACTTGGAGATGAGAGGCTTGTTGAAAAGTGACCAGGTAAGCAAGAGAAATGACATGTAAATGTGCCATGGACACCATGAAGATACTCCATGATTATACAAGTGTTTGTGATGCTTGTAGGATTCATTCCATGCCAAATCACATCTTGTTACATGACCTCAGTGTTACCACTTATATTGGGGTACTGGACTAAATAGTTAAGCCCTAGACCAAGGATGTGACTGCAGGTGTTCCAGTTGGGAATCTGCTTCTTCCCATGAAACTAATTAGTGGCTTGCAAAGAATTCTCGTTATCATATTATCCCCCCCCTGCAACATGTAACTTATTTGTTGGTTTAATAGAAAGCAGATCACTAGAGAAATTTTTCAACTAATCACTGTTTATTTGAATATATTGAAAACATTAGACTTTGCATCAAGTTGAAGTTCAGTCGGTTATGTGCCATGTGTGATATACGCTAAGGCGATCATGTATCTTTCAATACAGGACTGATGAAGTAGATTTTTTTTTTTTCCCCCACAGTAGACCGCCGTTTCTTTCTGCAGTAGGCCAGTTGACATCTAAGGCTATAGAATTGTCCTACTATTTACCCATAGCTAGGGGCTGTCAAAGAAGAGGATTCATACCCTTTCCCAAGGGTATTAGCACATAAGTGAATGTAATCTATTCAACTGGATGGAATTCAAACTCAACTCACCGATTCCTTGATTTGAGCTGCTATCCATTACTCCACCGTACTGTTGAAGTTAGCCAAAAAAAAACAAACAAAAAAGCTCTGCTTGTCTATACAAATCAACGCCATGTCACTCACTTCCTCCAGAAGTAAAATTAATAGAGATTAAGACACACTGACAATTGAACCTACATGCCAGTTTCTCTGAATGTTTCTGCTTCCCTTAATCTTCATAAACTATGACACTTAAAAAAGTGTTAACTTTTTTTTTTAATCAAGCAACCATTTCTATAATCATTTCAAACAACTGTTTATTACACTTTTACATACAAAAACATTGTATAAAATAAAATAAAAATGCAGTTTAAAATTTTACTATAATTATAGAAGTTTATTAGATTAATTATGTTTACAATTAATTATCACTGCCACTGTAAACTAATTATCACTGCCACTGCACCTCTTAGGTTAAGTACAAAGTGAAAAGGTCTCTGTTTGACATTTCAGAAGACTAACTGATGTCATTGTCTTGTCTCTTAGTTGTAAAAAATGTGCAAATTATGAAAATGTACATTAACCATTAAGTTATCCTGAAACCATTCTGTGTTGCAATGTGATTACATGATCTTGAATAATAGCTTATAACCATCATTAACCATAATTTTTTTTCTTTTTTTCTTTTTTAAGATTTTGAAGTATTTTTTCTCTCACCCTTTTTTTTTTTTTTTTTTTTTTTTTTTTTTTTTTTGTAAGCCTAAAAAAAATCTTTCTGAATCAATTGAGCATTATTTCTTTTGCTATTGGTTTGAGTTTTTATCTTTTTGGTGGTTAAAAACATAAGTTACCTGTTTTAAAAATATGCCATCAAATTTAATTTTGCTAAAATCAGGATTTAGGCAAAAATCTTTCAGTAATAGATTTGGCATTGATGTAATTTCAATATTTTCTTGTCTGTCAACTATTTAAACAACAAAAAAATGATGCCAATATAGCATCAAATTACAAGTTTTCATAAAACAAAACATTCTGGAGTCTATTTGTTTGGGAAATTAATTTGTGACCCTCCTCCCAAATGTAGAGATAAAGTTGTCTGCCATCTTTTAGTCTTAAATCAATCTGAAAATATCAATAAATAAAACCAGAAAGAAGCTTGCATTTTCATACATGCAGACTTTCTTTAAAAATCTATTTAACAAGAAATACTCTAGTCAACTATTAGATGCAGTGAGCCAACTAGAAGTTATCCATTTTGATTTTTAAGCAGTTGAAATCTGTCCAGCACAAATTGACTAGATTCCCTCCCCCCTCTGTTTACTATCAACTTCTATGATATGTGATATCACTTATTTTGGTCTGTTCTCTGGTTCAAGCCACAAGTATAGGATACCTAGTGAGGATTGAACTCCTTACTCATTAGTAATCTTCAACTAGGCATTAACCATTAATCCACATTGGAGCATTTATGATTTGTATTGACATCTTTTTTTTTTTTTTTTAATTTCCTTGTTTAATACCTGTAAATCATAGTTGGCATTATACACTTTAGATTTTAAGTCTATTGGCCAATACTATGTTTTTATTATCCTATACATTTCTACTTTTAGTTTTTATTTAGTGTGTATGATTGTGTGTAATTGTGGCTGTCTAGTGGTTTAAGGATGACTAGAGGGATCCTTCGGTAATCATATCCTAGTGGGTACACAACATTAAACCACATTTCAGGCAAAGATTATAGGAAATGCCTATGTAAAAAAACATAGCATAGGATGTCAAAGGTTACAATTGCTCTGGTTGGAGGTAATGAGAAAACAGAATTATGTGTGTGTTGGGGAAATTCCTTCAGCCTTAGAGAATAGAAAATTTTTGGATGTTTTTCTATCTGGAGCAATCAAAACATTCTGTAGCATGAACTAATTGACTGTGGGCTCTGACTGACTGTATGACTTCTCTTTTTTTTTTTTTTTTTTTTTTTTTTATGGGGAAATGACATTGATTGATGTCTTTGTAAGAATCTGATGTAAATTGAGTGAATAGTTCAGTAAAGTTCTTGTAATTGAATTTAAAATAACCAATTGGGGAAACTGACTAATCAAGTGCAGAATAAAACAAGGATGTTGAATGGCTAAAGAAAAGATCCTGGTTATATAAGTGCCAAATTCAAAGATCAATCCACTTTTCTTTCACCCTATTAATCAGACATCATCAAACAATGCTACTCTCTTACCACAAACCTGGTCAGCGGTATCAGGTTATAGAGGAATGAGGCTGGCAACTTGGAGAAATTACTACTACTTAAAGAACCTAGCCAAGGACTGAAAGCCTCCCCACCTCCTCCTCTCAACAAGATCTCTTGACAAAATAACTGGACACCTTTCACCTAATCTGTCACTGCACATTGTCTGCAACCATTTCTTTTCTTTCCTTATTTTTCTTTATTTAATATTTGTATATTAAATATATTTAAATAGTACAGGTTGTTTCTTTTCTCTCTTCAAAAGCTGTCAAGTTCATTTGAGGACATAACACTAACCCACCCTAAACTTGGGATTGTATCTTGGCCTATATATAATCACCATGCCAGGCTTGGAAAAAATTTGGCAAACATTAATCTTGTCAGCACAATTTCCTAGTGGTTGAGAAGTGTGGTAAGGATAATTGTACTGAATTTACTAAATCTTACTTGGCTTATTTTGGTTTAGAAATCATACCAGTGTCATCCTCTTAAGCATTTTATTTTGTAAACTGAACCTTTTCCATCTGGTTCCAATCTCATGAACTAATCTTGCATATTTTTAGTATTTTTACTCCTTCACTTGGAATGCTTACCTCTCCCAATATCTCGAGTCACTAAATGATATATCCTACATTATTACTCGGAGCCTGTTACACATTTATTGCCAAATAATTTTTAAAAACTTCACTGTCATAATTATCTGAAATTTTTTTAATTTACCAAAACTTTGATTTTTATTGTTTAACTCAGGGTAGTGATTATCAACTGAGTGTGAAGGTAATGTCTTATTCCATTATTTCGAACTTAGTTAAATTATGTACATCCTATGGTACAAGCATTCATGTTACTCATGTACAGCACAAACTAATATATATATATATTTCTCAGAATTAACCTGTAGAAAAAGACAATAGGAAAACTTTGTCTTAGCCAATGTTTCATCCAATGTGGCCTTTTTCAAACAAAGTAATTGTAATTTTTCAGTTCACCATATGAATATACAATAGCATTTCTAAATTCTTCTGGCTATTAATGTTTTTTGTTTTATAGATACTCTTTCAATAAATTAATTTCATTTTTGCCTTGAAAAAGTCCACATTGGACAAAACCATGTTAGCTAAATCAACAGTTTTCCTATTGTCTTTTCCATTTATTTATATATGTGTGTGAAGTTACCTGCAGACAGTGTGTGATGGACAGAGAATCAGTTCTTTATCATATTCTCAGTAACTGTCATAATTTTTTTTTCTTTTTATTCAGTCTACTCTTGAGATACAGCCACATGTTCTCAAGAGTTTGACTTTTTATTATCAACCAAATGTAAACAATGTCAATTGTTATATTATTGTTTTCATGTTTGTTTTTTGTTTTTCTTTTGTTTATAAATGGCATATTATTGAGTCACTGCTCATAAAACCTGCCTGTGTGCATGACTACTTTGGTAAGTGTTAATAACTTGTTCTCTGAAATATAATTTGTCAAGTGGTGACATGATGAGCATAATTAATTTACTTAGTCAGTTGCATTTTAACATGAACAAATGTTTAAAGTTATTGAATTTTTAATTAGTATTACAAGGTTTCATATGTTGCATATGAAGTCCATTATATGTAAATCCCCCCCCCCAAAAAAAATGATTTAGCCAGTGATGACAGCTGGATTAAATTGCTGGCTGTAAATAGTTCCTTTGGAATTTACATGTCTTTCTTCCAAGTGAACCCACCCAACACAACTTTTTTTTTCTGAAATCATGGTAAGGCTACATGCATTTAACCAAGGTTAAGTGGATTTAAATTCCTATACAAACTGATAGGTGAAATGGCATTACTTAAATAGACTGGTCCTCTCTAAGAAATGTGTGCACGTGTGTGGAAATTATTTTTTTGTAGGTTAGCATTCTTTAGATATTCTTTAAGCCCTGCCACTTTCCAGAATAAAAATGAATATTGATTCATTATAAAGGAGTTCATGTTCATAATATATAAGCATGTAAAATCAGTTCCTGAATTTTTTTTTATTTTATTTTTTTTTTTATAGCAACGAGCCTTATACAGTTTTGTATTAAAATATTTTAGACAAGCAGTTGTTGGTTGAATTAGGAACTTTTTTTTTTTTTTTTTTTTTTTTTTATGCCATTTTTAAAGAACTGGCATGTAAATTAGCTTTTGAAATATTGCCACATATTGAATTATCGATTACATAAGCTCATTTTCAAGGTACATAGAAGAAAAAAAAAAAAAAAAATATCATCATTGACTTTTAAGTTATCTGTGCCTATTTTTTTTTTATATACATATATATATATATATATATATATATATATTCTCAATATAATGAACAGCTGCCCTTC
>OZ010583.1:10138186-10183186 GCA_963932145.1 Acanthosepion lycidas
CTCTCTCTCTTTCTGTCTCTGTCTCTCTCTCTCTTTCTGTCTCTGTCTCTCTCTCTCTTTCTGTCTCTGTCTCTCTCTCTCTTTCTGTCTCTGTCTCTCTCTCTCTTTCTGTCTCTGTCTCTCTCTCTCTTTCTGTCTCTGTCTCTCTCTCTCTTTCTGTCTCTGTCTCTCTCTCTCTTTCTGTCTCTGTCTCTCTCTCTCTTTCTGTCTCTGTCTCTCTCTCTCTTTCTGTCTCTGTCTCTCTCTCTCTTTCTGTCTCTGTCTCTCTCTCTCTTTCTGTCTCTGTCTCTCTCTCTCTTTCTGTCTCTGTCTCTCTCTCTCTTTCTGTCTCTGTCTCTCTCTCTCTTTCTGTCTCTGTCTCTCTCTCTCTTTCTGTCTCTGTCTCTCTCTCTCTTTCTGTCTCTGTCTCTCTCTCTCTTTCTGTCTCTGTCTCTCTCTCTCTTTCTGTCTCTGTCTCTCTCTCTCTTTCTGTCTCTGTCTCTCTCTCTCTTTCTGTCTCTGTCTCTCTCTCTCTTTCTGTCTCTGTCTCTCTCTCTCTTTCTGTCTCTGTCTCTCTCTCTTTCTGTCTCTGTCTCTCTCTCTTTCTGTCTCTGTCTCTCTCTCTTTCTGTCTCTGTCTCTCTCTCTTTCTGTCTCTGTCTCTCTCTCTTTCTGTCTCTGTCTCTCTCTCTTTCTGTCTCTGTCTCTCTCTCTTTCTGTCTCTGTCTCTCTCTCTTTCTGTCTCTGTCTCTCTCTCTTTCTGTCTCTGTCTCTCTCTCTTTCTGTCTCTGTCTCTCTCTCTTTCTGTCTCTGTCTCTCTCTCTTTCTGTCTCTGTCTCTCTCTCTTTCTGTCTCTGTCTCTCTCTCTTTCTGTCTCTGTCTCTCTCTCTTTCTGTCTCTGTCTCTCTCTCTTTCTGTCTCTGTCTCTCTCTCTTTCTGTCTCTGTCTCTCTCTCTTTCTGTCTCTGTCTCTCTCTCTTTCTGTCTCTGTCTCTCTCTCTTTCTGTCTCTGTCTCTCTCTCTTTCTGTCTCTGTCTCTCTCTCTTTCTGTCTCTGTCTCTCTCTCTTTCTGTCTCTGTCTCTCTCTCTTTCTGTCTCTGTCTCTCTCTCTTTCTGTCTCTGTCTCTCTCTCTTTCTGTCTCTGTCTCTCTCTCTTTCTGTCTCTGTCTCTCTCTCTTTCTGTCTCTGTCTCTCTCTCTTTCTGTCTCTGTCTCTCTCTCTTTCTGTCTCTGTCTCTCTCTCTTTCTGTCTCTGTCTCTCTCTCTTTCTGTCTCTGTCTCTCTCTCTTTCTGTCTCTGTCTCTCTCTCTTTCTGTCTCTGTCTCTCTCTCTTTCTGTCTCTGTCTCTCTCTCTTTCTGTCTCTGTCTCTCTCTCTTTCTGTCTCTGTCTCTCTCTCTTTCTGTCTCTGTCTCTCTCTCTTTCTGTCTCTGTCTCTCTCTCTTTCTGTCTCTGTCTCTCTCTCTTTCTGTCTCTGTCTCTCTCTCTTTCTGTCTCTGTCTCTCTCTCTTTCTGTCTCTGTCTCTCTCTCTTTCTGTCTCTGTCTCTCTCTCTTTCTGTCTCTGTCTCTCTCTCTTTCTGTCTCTGTCTCTCTCTCTTTCTGTCTCTGTCTCTCTCTCTTTCTGTCTCTGTCTCTCTCTCTTTCTGTCTCTGTCTCTCTCTCTTTCTGTCTCTCTTTCTGTCTCTGTCTCTCTTTCTGTCTCTGTCTCTCTTTCTGTCTCTGTCTCTCTTTCTGTCTCTGTCTCTCTTTCTGTCTCTGTCTCTTGCAACAGGAATCTGCACCATGTCACACATGCAGGAGAACCCAATATTGGCTGTCAATTTCTGTGACCACATCACTCATTGCATCTTCTGTCCACTTAGCTCTCTAGACTGCAGTCCCCTTGATTATGTGTGGGGCACAGTTGAGCGAGAGACCAACAAAACTTGTAACACCAAAGATGAACTGTAGCAAGAGTTATGGCATCTGGAGGCCATGATTGAATTGTATGTCTGTCTGTCTGATAGAATAAATTTACTCTTTATTATTTCAAGATACTGTTGTGTAATTTTGGTAATATATCTGTTAAAATGAGATGTCGTGTTTATTTTCACTTTTGCTAAATTTAGATAATTTATTAGTCTTGATCTGAACTTTTTTTTGTTAATATTTAGTCAATATTCAGTTTTCTTATTTAGCTAATATTCATACTCAATGGCTATTGCGGATAGATTTTTGACAAAGTAAGCTTTGGCACAAGGATAGATTTATGGAGTACTGAGTAAAGCAGCTTAAAAGCAAGTTATTATCAACACTTTATCTAGAATCTACACTTCAGTAGCTGGTCAATTAAATATAAGATTTAATTCTTGTGATCAATTAAAAAAGAAAAAGTATTTCAAGTTTTGTACTTGTAAATATACACAAAAACAGTTAACTCGATGCTGTCTTAATAAATTTGATTTCACATCAAATTAAATGATTGTGGAACATTTGAAGAATTTAAATTGATCAAGGAGGAAGCTTCTTCCAGAATTAGCAAACAGATTGTTCTTGTCAGATAAGTCAATGAAAACTTTAATTCTGTATTTGTTTATTGTAAATAAATTGAATAATTTTTAATATGTGAAATGTTTAATTCATTGTCAAGAATTAACTTCATTGTTGGATGTTAAGTATGGCAGTCAGAAATTTATTCTAATGTTTTCAGTTTAATCAATTTTAATTTCTGCGCAATTGGTTTCTGGAATTCTTTTCTATTAGGTTGCTAGTTTGCTGAAAATAGATTCCAAAATAGCCTAAGGTGGAACAAGAACTACCTTTTTTAGAGATATTTTCAAAATGAATTTCTCTGCAATTAACTCTTTCATTGAAATGAATTGATCAATAATAACCTTTCTTCTCTTCTCTTTTTACTGCCTGCCCAATATCAAAGTTTAGTACATCTTTTCAGTCAAAGAAAATCTCAAATCTACTTTTTCAAAATTTTGATTGTTTTTAAGCATTAAACGCTGTTAATGTCCACTCTTATTTATTCATATATAATAGTCTTTTAGATTAATGCGTTCTTTCACTAGTACTTCTAAAACCTGGTGGTGAAAAGATTCTGAAAGAGTAGACATCAGAAATAATTAAAAAAACAAAACTTTCTTACAAACCTATTAATCGCTAAAACTTGACAGAATATACAGTCACTTTTGACAGTAGTATAGTTAAACTAGTGCTTCTATAAAACTTTCAAATATACAAGTAACCATAGCTACAACTTATAATTTACACATATGGTCTCTGAATGTTAAGGTATTGATCAAAAATAATCTTCCAAGTCAATAATATGGTTGTTTATGGTTGAATTTTCCTAACATTAGTTTAAAAATTAGATATAATTTCTAATCTCTTATGAGAATTTAAAAGAAAATTCTAATTGAAAATTCTGTGAAACATGTTTTGCTAATACAATTTGTCAGAAACTCAAAAATGTCACTTTAATTCTAACATCAAAGCAATTATGCAATTTAACTAAAAATTAAAATAGTTTGCAATACTTTACTACAAATGTTTTATTTTTTTTCTCTAAATAATTGACCAAATTTTGCAGAAAGAACTTAAATTATTAATCTACAGTAATCTGACATTTCTTAAAATTGCTATTATAGAGGAAAACTTTCTTACCAAGAAAGGAAAAAAAAAATGGATTGGTGAAAACAAGGGAGCTCATTCCTAACTAATCTTATATTTTTAAAAATAATTTTTTGTACATGAATGCAATTAAATCATCTGATTTATATAGACATCTACACAAAAAGGGTTAAATTCTTTGTGTAAGGTAAGATTCAATGAAGATTTAGAAATCTTATCTCTTCATCATACAGTTTTTATAACTGTTTTATTTTAATATTTAGCATGTTTTCATGTTCTGGTAATTTCTTTCAAATGAAGAATATTGTTATAAATCCAAGAATTACTTTATGGGAAATGCTAGCAACCTTGGAAAATGCTTAGCATTTTGGTTAAAATAACTTAATTTTCAAATGTCAATTCTTTACATTTTTTTTTATATATTGTTATTACTGGTCAGCTTAGAGATAAACTACAGAATGATGGTTGTTATTGATACTCGTCAGGGCTGCCTTCTTGTGTTTTCAAGAAAAAAAAAAAAATTAATAGGTGCTAGTCAAGATCAATCTTGATAGAATTGTAATTCAGTTGCACTGTCCAATTAATGCTTGTTTAACATAAGTAAATAAAAGAAAAAATAAAGTCTGCAAATTTTTAACTTGAAATGTAAATATTTTCTTTTTGAGTAATTTTTTTCTTCAAGATTTTTTTTTTTTTTTTTGTTACATTAAAAACTGTATTTTGAAGTACAATGACAATTCTAAGATAATTACATATGTATTTCTAGAATAAAGTTACTTACAGATCTTTGTTAAATGTTGCTGTCAGATGACTATTGATTCTGTTTGACAGCTGCATAATTGTACTCGATTTTGGTTCCTTTTCACTTTCTATAGGAAAACTGCTAAAGTACACTATTTACATTATTTGGACTATTGTCCTCATCTTTGTCGCCATATTTATTACAATGTTTCGGCAGTTGTACACTCCGGCCTTCTTCAGGTGGTTGGAATGTCGAACTGAACACTTTATTTCGCTCACTGGGGTAGACTGTTCTAGTTCCACATGCTATGTCTAATGAATGTCCGTTATCTCCTGCTTAATTCCCTCTCAAAGTTGAGGACACCTGACACAGTGGATAAAGGTGTTAGTTAGATCCAGTGACCGGACCCAAAGAGTGAGTTCAATACCTCAATGATTAAGACAGAACTTGAAGAGGGAATTAAGCAGGAGATAACTGACATCCATTAGACATGGAACTAGAACAGTCTATGCCAGTGAGCGAAATAAAGGGTTCAGTTTGACATTCCAACCACCTGAAAAAAAGGCAGGAGCATACAAGGGCCAAAACATAATAAATATGGCAACAAAGATGAGGACAGTAGCCTGAATAATGTAAATAGTCTACGTAATACCTCATCTCAAATATAAACAGATACTGCTAAACCAGTTTAAAAAAAAAAAAACAAAAAAACTCAAATCTAGGAATTTGCCAAATCTACTCAAAACAAAAGTATTTTAATCTGAAAAAAAAAACAAAAAAAAACTGATAAATTATAAAACTTTTTTCTTCACATCTTTACATGGTATGATGGTTTGATACGCCTGTACATATTTCTACAATTAATATTAATCAGAATGTGTAAATTTCTTGTCCTAAATGTCTAAAATTGATTTTCATTACAGAAAGTGGATAATAAAAGGTTGTGAAGAGTACATTACATTCACTTTATTTTTTTTTATTAACACACACACTATAATTAGAAACTTTAAGAATGTGGTAAAATTTGCAGTAATAAAGTTAAAAAAAACAACTTTTTCTTGTTTGTAAGTTGGGTTCAATTCAAAAACTGGTCAATTCAAGACACATTTTATCCTCCCTTTTTGCAGTTTTGCGTGAGTAATAAAGCTATTAGACATTTTACAAATGTCTAATTGCTAAATAGCATTAAAAAAAAAAAAAAAAAAATACTTGAGGGCATAGGCAGTTCATTCAGTCTTTTCTTTTCTTTTTTTTTTTTTTTTTTTTTTCTTTTTTTTTTTTTTTTTTTTTTTTTTTAAACTGATTTGTCATTGCTGGTTGGATTTTTTATTTTTATATTACTGTCCTCCTTCACCTGCAGTTTTATCAAAAAAAAAAAAATTGGGGGCGGGGGCATTGAAGTAAATAAAAAAACATGGATGAATCAATGCATTTCAAAGAATTACTCAGTCATCACATCACTCCAAGGTCATGGATGCCTTTCTTGGAGTATGTACACACCCATCCTTTTTTTTTTTTTTTTTTTTTTTTCTTTTTTTTTTTTTCTTTTTTTTTCTCTTTTAGAAAATCAAGTCAATATCTGCCAGTAATCATTTATGTTTGTATGTGAAATCAATAAGAAATGTTTATTTTAACCTAGTTGAAATAAAGACTGGGGTTTATATTTGAATGCTGTGCAATTCTGCTTGCAAATTATATGTAAAAACTTTAGTTATATCTATCATGTGTAATGACAGATTTTGAAATTACACTAGACTGGTTGCTTAGCATTAGGTTTCTGCATTTTCATTTCACCTATTTCAGGTAATAAATGCCATTCATCAGATTCGTTGGGCATTTGATCAACTTGTAATGTGATTATTGGCGTCATCTCAAGGAGAAATGACGCATTCTCCTTTTTCTTTTCTTTTCTTTTTTTTTTTTCTCTGTGTTTCCAAAAAATTAGGTTTTAAGTTTCTGAAAAGAAAATGTAAATATTGCTTAAAAGCAATATAATAATTTGTAATTATTTTTTATTTAATTTTAGATATATGTATTGATTCTTTCAACATTTTCCACAGTTACTGGGTTTTCTGTCTCGGTGTTTGTGCTTCTTGTGCAACTATCCTGAAGATCATTTCTTATTTTTACTTTGTTTTTGTTTACATAACTTTGCATTTTATGCTCTCCTTTTTTTATCAATTGATACTTTGTGTTAGTATTGCTAAAAAGGTAGTATAGATTATTGTATGTTATGACTATAACCTTAGGCTTAAGTCCAGATTGTTTAAAATCTTTATCCAGGATTATCAAACTTTTGATATTTGTTTATCGTGACTCTTTTGTAATTTGTCTTATTTCTGTTTGTTTATTTTTTTTTATTTTTTATTTTATATACAGAGCGCGATGGGTAAATTGTCGCCATTTTATATTAATTTTGTACATTGCATCATTTGTTTTTTTTTGTTTTTTTTTTTTTTTTATTCTGTCTACTGCATGTAGGATTAGTTGGGCACCGTGTTGAGAAAAAGAACATGATGCAATTCGTTCCTCTAGAAATTTAGAAAATGCATGGTGTACAGCTTGGCATTTGTGCTGGAAGCTCCAATATGAACATTTTAGAGGATTTTTGGGGTTAATCTGAGGACAGAGCAGAGGATTCAGAAATAGTTGGATGAGTCTAATGGTGATTATGAAGGTACAGCAGCTCGGAAAACTCACTCTTTTTGTTCTGATAAAAGAACTCCTGACTTTGTTGGTGAGAGCCTCACTCGACTAAGGCCTACATCAAGTGCCTTGGGGAGGTAGTGCTGCTCTGGGTAAAGAGGGAAGACTATCTGTCTGGCAACAAGACTCTTCACTATGCCACACAAGCAAAAGAACCCAGTCATGGCTATCAGACAATTTCTGTGATCATATCACCCCTTACATCTGGCCACTTAACTCTCCAGACTGCAAACCCCTTGATTATTATGTGTGGGGCACGGTTGAGCAAGAGATTAACAAATTTCTTTGTAACACCAAAAATTAACTGAAGGCAAGGATTATGGCAGCATTCACCAACTTAAGCAAGGAGACTGTCCAGAAGAGTTGCAGGAGATTCTGAAGTCATCTGAATAAATTATTCCATAAATTTACTTTAGTATTTAAAGATATTTTTGTGTAATTTTGGTAAATGTTAAAATGAAATGTTTTCATTTTTGTGTAATTTAGACAATTTATCCATCTTACCTTGTCTGTAATATATATATTTGCTTCAAAGGTTGTTATAGATAATAGTGGAAACAATCTCCCATTGCCTATAAAAAGCTCTCATGGCATGTACTGCAAATAGCCTCTGACAACTAAGTCAGAAGTGGTGAACGCAAACCACTGGTACTTGTACTTCATAACCAGCTGCTTAGGTAAATGGAGCTTGTCAGCCTGGGAAGGCAATTCATCTAGAAAGGAAAAATAAAAATATCCCTGATTTTAAGCCTCTTTGCAGGCATATCCAAACATGGAAAAGGCTATGGAAGTAAATTGAGGCAGAAAATTCTCGAGTGGTGACCTGGAGGCAATTAGCTGTCAATTCTGGTAACTCCAGCAGCCATGTCCAGGGGAATGGGAAATGTAATGCCTTTGGATCTTGTTGGCATGACTGTGAGGTTCATGTTGTTTGGGCTGCACATGGCTTCTGTATACCATTGCTCAAGTCTGTGCCCCTGGGTAGGTCACTCTAGTATCACTCTGGTTTGAATTTTGATCAATCATGGCACTACCATTATCATGTGATAAATAGATGCCTACTAGTACTACTACTACTATTATTACAATGTCATTGCATGTTCATTAATCTCATGATTTAATCAAATGAAAATTTTTCCTTTTTAAATTTACTTAATTCTTTTAATTCATTCCAAATAAAGTTTTTAGTTAAACTAGGATAAATAAAATGTAAGCTGATTAAGATTGGCTGTGTAAAAAAAAAAAAATATATATTATTCAATGTCTTCAAGTGTAAATTTATTCTAAACACTAAGAAATATAAAAAAAGAAAAAAAGTTGACTTGATAGCTGACAAATTGAAGTAATTTAAGCCAATTTATTTAAACTCAAATTTTATGGATGGGGAGATAGATATATATATATATATATATGTGTGTGTATGTATGATTTTTTTTTTTTTTTTTTTTTTTTTTTTTTTTTTCCCTGATGTCAATAGTATTGTTTAGTTGCTAAATGCACTTATTTAATGTCATATTTTTATTGTTTAATCTATATCTCTACTCGCTCTGTTAAGATCTCATATCACCACATGCCTGCAACGTGCAGTTATTTATATTTACAAGGGATTTATATAATCTATGATTTGTCTAATTTGTTTCTGCACGGGTGGGCAAAATATACTTGACCTATCCTACCTGCTGGTTGGTGTGGGTGGTGTTTACATACTAATTCTCCCCTCCTTCCTTAGTTTGCTTATAGAAACATTTAGTTCAAATGATCACTAATACGACAAAGAGGGATTTTTTTTCGTTTCGTATGCAGGTAAGAAATAACTTAATTTTAAGGGTTTTCTTTGTTAGCAGCAGCTGACCTAATCTTTCTCTTGTTTGATTTAAAGTTTTAAACTTTGAACCTTTAAAATTTCTCTGAAATGTAATCTATCAACTTTTTTTTTTTTTTTTTTTTAATTCTCTTAGTAATTTGATGATTTTTGGGAATACTGTCAACTTGCAATCTTTGTAAATTAATAAGGTACAAACCTTTTCAACAGGTTAAATTCACCCACAAAAATTAGTTAAATGGATAAAATTCTTTTTATAAGGTTAAGATGATAAACTTGTGTGGTGACACATCAGTGCATAGACGAACATGGCTCTCCACAATTTCCTTTCCTTTGTAGATCTTAATAAATTTTGGTTTTGTTACTTCTCTTAAATCCTGTTATGTCGGCCATTTACTCAAGCTCACCAAGCAGGTTGTTTTCCTCTTGCCTTCAACCTGTCCTGTGAGTATCAGATTTTCTGAATTTCTGAACACTTTCCTTATGTGCCCTAGAAATTTCCATTTTCTTTAGAACTTTGTTGCTCACATATTTGGTTCCTGGGATTTTCGGCATCCTTCTGTAGAACCAAATTTTTGTTGATTCAAGTGTCCTCATCTGTGAGGAGATTGTCTAGCATAGTGTATAGTATTTCCTTTTGTTTACATACTGCACTTTTCTTGAAGTCCTTCTGATCCCCCCCCACTTCCTTTGGTGGGCAGTTCTGCCAACACTACTTTGAGAGGAATAATATTTAAAAATAAGATTACTTAACACAAATGTTTGTATGAATGGTCAGCATTTTTTTAATTTTGTTAGTGTAACTTTTTTTTTTTTTTTTTTAACATTTCAAATTATAAACAGTATAATTGTTAATATCTTTGATAAATTTCCTTGATTTTGGAATGTGCTTATTGTTATCTATTGTTACATTTTTAATTCCTTCTCAAGTTAAATCATAAATGTCATCTTGCACTGTGATTGCTATTGACTTTATAAAAACTGTTTTACTAATTTCTTTGGATTTGTCAGCACAACTTTTAACTTGCTTGCTAATCAATCAAATAGTGGCTGAAAAAATTAAACAATTCTTATATAATAAAGTTTGGCAATGTAAGAATCTTTTTACTTCTATAAATTTTATCTAATCTTGCTTACAAGAATTAAAAACTAGTCACCAATATTTGTCATTGCAATTTTTTTTTTTTTTTTTTTCATTGCAAAGATCATTAAAATATCAAAAAAAAAATGTATTTGTGTATTTGTCATTTTAGTTTCTTTTTAATTTGGTTCCTTTTATAAAATATAAATCCTTTTTAAAAATGGTTAGTTTACTTAAAAAATGATCAAGAATATCTTATTTTGCATTGATCTTTACGTATCTGAATTGAAATTTCCAGGTCATATATTATAAATGTTTCATTCTTTATTAGAAAAAAAAAAATTAGGATCTGGTCATTTAAAGATAAAATAGAATTCATACAAGATGGATTCCAGCAAATTTAGGAAAGACAATTTGGGGGAAAATATAACTATAGTTTTTTTTCATTTTTGTCTTAAGCTGTATTTTGTTTTAACAATTGATCATGTATACATTTTGCTTGAGAGTTCTGCTCAGGGTCTCATTCAGCTGTTGCAACAATCTTAAGAGTTATTACTTGGATTGGAATGCCTAAACAGGTTTTAGCAATAATTTCATCTTTAAGGTTGCTATAGTATGATTATAGTTTAAAAATTGTCAGTAATGGCTCTATACTTGTAATTATTAATTCATTGTATCATAATTATAGTTTTTTCTTTCCTTTCCCAGCTCAGAACATAGCTTCAAATGAAGGATTAAAATTATGGTAAAACAAAAGAAACTTGCTAAATTAGTATTGTGATCAATGACAGAAACTTTATTTTAAGGTATCACAAATACATGTTTTTATATTTATGCACTAAATATTTCCCAATTTAGTATTGAAGTGTTTAACTTTTCTCTCCTTTTTCATGATTTTTAGACAGATCAAATGTGTCCTGATACTATTTAATATTAGGTTTATTTGTCAAACCACTTGGACTTGTGAAAAGGATGGGCATATTGTTAAAAACGTGACTTGAATAATTTTTGGATTAACAGATTAATGGAAAGCTTAGTTCTCTATTATAATCCCTTTCATCTCTGATAATAGGCTCTTAACCAAATTTCTACTATCAACAGTTTGAGATTCATTTTACATCAACTAAATGCTTAGTTAGCTGATTCTATTTTAGCATTTTCATCATTTTCCCACTTGAATAATAATAGTATACATTTTTATTATTTTGAGCTTGACATACTTCATTTGTTAAAGAAGTTCATGACATCTTGGAATGAAACAAACGTGGTGTAAAAATGTACCACACTTCAAAACAAGCTGGTCTTGTTTCAGGCCTGCTAGCTTTTAATTTTTGTCTCGAGGAACTGTTAATATATCTTGAATGACTTGTGGCAAAGTTTCATCTTATAAGAAAAGAAGTTAGTGATATTTGTCTTAATGAAGGAAGATATGCAGTTTATATTTACTCTAACCTCTCTTCTGTTAGGTATGATTAATTATTCTTCACCCCTTTTAGTTTTATAAATTCTGATTTTTATATATATATATATATATATATTCTAATTTCTCTAAATTACGGAATCTATACAAAGCAATATTGCTCTGGAAAAAATATTTAAAGCAAGCTTAAAAAGTGCTCAATATAATAAGATTGACAAATGGAAAAAGGAATTTAAAATAAATTGGCTAACTGGCAACTTAAGTTTAACCAAGATTTTGGGGCTAAACAAGTCAAATTTGTATACTATTTTTCTTATCTATAATTACTAAGTGCTGATTTTCTTTTTAGCCAGGTTCAAAGTGCTCTATATATGTCTGCATTTAGCTATTATCTCTGTTTTCTGTTTAATAGGACATCTTGATCCTCAAATGATGCAATTGTCAATTTTTCCTCTTGACATAACCTGTAATACCTGTTCTGCAATTAATGGAAATATTTTCATGTTCTCTGACCATACACATCTTGACAAGTATGCAACTTCTTATAATTTGTCAATAAGCATTTTGTGAGTATAAAATCTTTGCTTGAATGGCTGTTTTATTGATCTGATATAGACTTTATGTCCTTCAAATTTAATTGGTTTGATAAATCAAACAAAAATATTCCCAATGATAGGAGGCTATTACTTACAGAATGGTGTCCAGTTACTGTAGGTTATGCCAAGAGGAAGTTTTAGTGATTGCAACTTTGACCATGTCATATAAGTAGACATGCACAGAAGTAATTTTTAGAACATTTTCAAACTACCTCCACATGTGTGATTTTGTGTGTTTGTTGGTTAATGCACTCATATTTTACAGTTCAGGCCAACAATCCTGAGGTGAGACTTTAGTCATGAGTAAGCATTTTTATTTTTTCTTCATTGTTTGCAAATCTAAATGATTTGCAATTTATCAGAAACTATGAATATTGTTTTTAATCTTTTACAGAGCAATAGATAGAGCATTAATGTTAGCTTTGGAGAAAAGGGTGGGGTTGCTATGTAAAATCTTATATTAGGTTGGTGCAAAAATAATGACGTAATAATGTCGTTTTTTGACTTATTTTTTAACGTCAAAAAACGACATTATTACGTCATTATTTTTGCACCAACCTAATATGATAAATGGCATATTTTAGACATTTCTTTGAAAGTGCCTCAAACCACTAGTGTTAATGAAATATTCTTTCATCTGTATTTTTGTGTTCTGTACAAATGTGTTCAGCTTATTCTTTTAAAGATATTTCTTACCAGAACCTGAAATGCTTTAGATATAAGCATTTTATTATTGGAGTCCCACTGTGACATGTTATATTTGAAATTGTTGTTTGTGTTGCCTTGGCTTGAAATTCTTACAAGTTTATGCTCCATCTTTAAAATCCTGTCTGTTACTCCTTAGCTTTTTCTTTGATATCCACCTGGAAACTGTTTGCCAAGTATACAGATTGATGAAATGTTTTGATTAACCTCATAAGTCTGCTAAATGTGGGAAATGAATCAAAATGCATCAAATCATTTGCCGGTTCTCATTATTCCTTTCTCATATCTTAGACAAGACTTTTTTTTTTTTTTTTTTTTTTATCTAGGTTTGGAAGTGGAGTTCTTACTCAGCTTTTATTTACTGTTGTCTAATAATAGATGTCTGTGTAGCTCGGTTCCAGTATAGAAAAATGCTTTTAAGGGTATCTCATTGGTTACTTAATTTTGACAAACTTTTTTTGGTGGTTGCTAGAATTGGAGAAATTTTTTTTATAATATTGGAAAAAAATTCTTTGAGGTGCCGAAAATGATTTTCCTTTTATTGATATATTTCTATTTATTCATTTATTTATTTATTTTTTTTTATTTTTTTATTTTTTTTATTTATTTATTTATTTTTTTTTTTTTTAAAGCTCCAACCTAGATATGGTTGCAATACTCAATTTTCAGCTTGATCTGGCTCTTGTAAAGATAGTATAGCAGGATGGGGTCAGGTGCTTACTGGAGTGATACAGGGAAATGACCATATTTGTTTTTTTGTTCTTTTTTTTTCTCAGCATCTTTAGTGATGTATGTAAAACTTCCACTTGAAGTCTGGATAAGCTTAAAATCCCAATAAAGATTTAAGACAAGGAACCACCTTGAGAGAACACCTGTTCATTGCAATAGATAGAAATTCTGGGCCAGTTTGGTGATAATGAAATGTCAGTAGTTTAGTTTTTACAGTATTGAATGTGACTAGTTTTTCCTCATTTAGGTCAGATGGGAGATCAACTTGCCAGGCTCTGGTCATCTAGTTTTTTGAAGGTGCACTTGTATATCATATCATTTTCATAGATATTCACAAAAGATTGAAGTATACTCTTGGGCAGATCATTAATATAAATCAGAGGGTTGGACTAAGAAACAAATAGGAAGGATTTGATAATTGAGAAGTTACTTTCAGTGATTCCAT
The DNA here is from genome assembly GCA_963932145.1 of Acanthosepion lycidas. Taxonomy (NCBI): domain Eukaryota; kingdom Metazoa; phylum Mollusca; class Cephalopoda; order Sepiida; family Sepiidae; genus Acanthosepion; species Acanthosepion lycidas. Next base: position 10,152,026 of record OZ010583.1, read on the forward strand.
AACTGGAAAGCTTGTGTAATAACTCCTTATAGTTAGGATATTAGCAATGGAGCCAATTGAAATTCATATTGTTTCTTGCTCAAGTGGTTGTCCCTGTTGATGAAATCTCCAAAGATTTTACTGATGACACTAAGGAAACTGATTGGCTAATATTAAGATGCCGATGAGCACTCAACTGTGTTCTTGAAAACAGGGAATACACTTGACACCTTTCATATTCTTGGGAAGGATTTCTCCTTCGGGCAGCAGTTAAGCAATTTTGCTAAAACCTGGAACAACTCTGGGCTAAAATTCTTAAGGACACTCACTGGAAGTCAGGGTCATTTAATATAGGTAAATATTGTTGCAAGGAGCTTTGCCTTATCTGACAAGGATGAGATAACTTCAGGCCAATTTATGATAGTACTAAGCACTAACTCTTTGCCTCTATTGAGAATTTAGTTAGAGATATTCCAGAATTTATGGGATCCAAAAACTTTGGAGTGCTAGTATGAAGCTGCTCTTTGCATTTTCTAGAACTCTTGCAATAATTGTAGGCAGTTCTGTGAATACAGCAAGGGTTATGATTATGGTGATCTGACTGCAGTATATTCTGGAGTGAACCAGTGTTGGCTTTGTTTCTTGGAATTTTTTTTCTGAAGTATAATTCTTTCCATGCCAGAAAGTATCTATTTAGAGATGAAGGTGGCTGTTGTGGATGCTGTATACTTAAATAATACTGAGAGAAGAGCTTTTACCTTGTAAGATCTGAGTCTAAAATATTTGTTTAGAATAGAATATCTTCTGTTTACTTTTAGATGAACAGATTGTTTTTATGTTTAATTCGTGTTTGCTTGTTTACATGCTTATTTTAATGTGTATTCTATGGTTTGTATTTGGAATGTTTAGCATACAGGGTTAAAGTATTTTTTTTTTTTTTTACTTGTGCTAATATATATTATATATATATATATGTGTGTGTTTATACAGGCTGTCAAAATCTTTCAGAATTTTATGATGACTGATCTATTATTTGTAATGTTTTAAGAGATTTTTGTGGTTTCTGTTTTCTGAATATTTAGTCTCAATGAAAAAATAGAATGTTTGCTTTGATTTTCTTTAATTTTTATTTCTGTGTGTTTGACAGTTTGGATTTCAATGAAATGTTTAAATCACTTACCTAAGGAATGGGTTATTTTAAATGTTTCTGTGGAAGTTCCAGTTGTATGTGCATTAATCAGTTCTTCAAACAAATGCTGCACCTAACAAAAAAATTTGTATTGTCCCTTCATTTGTTTTGGTTTTGTCAGTTTACATTTATGTTCACTACTGTTACAGCATAACCAAACATTACATTCTTTTTGTTTTGGAAAGAACCCATTCACTAGAGAAACTGAAATCTATAACAAAAGCAGAAATACAATTTTGTGTCATAGCTTGCAAATTTTAATTGTTTAGTATAGCTCTTAAGTATTGACTGTATTCTCTGTGAATATTGTTGCTGAGATATAAAAGGAAAAAAATCCCTTTTTAATCCAATAGGAAAAGAGTATTTGCATTATAAAATTTGAATTTGCTTTGTTTTGAAACTGGGAAGAATTGACAAAACTGAAGCTTTTGAAACCCTCTTTTGTAGCCAATATTAGATATTTAAACTTCATTTATCATAAAATAGCATTGGTTAATAGTCTAATTATTTGAATTGTATACATTTGTCAAGATTAAATTTTTGATTAGCATTTGTTCAAGAATAGAAATAAACTTTTTTTATATATTGGTTTATCTCAAAGGACTGTTTTAAAGTGTTTAGAGTTAACTTTATTGAATGGGAAAACATTCTTGGTTCCAATCTATAGTGGGAATGAATGCAATATACTATCCCCCCACCCCACCAAAGCCTGGTTCTCAATTTAAAGGTAGAAGTGCACACACTGGTATTTCCTCCTATCCAATAAGGCCATGTCTCTGTTAATCTGACTTGTTCCTCATCTGTTTTGTCTTGAAGTCGGAACACTATGCTTGTTTATCCAAATTCGCTATTATTTGTCAACATCTTAATTTGAATTTTTTGCTTTGCATATATTTTCATTTTTGTCAGTTTTTTTTTTTTTTTTTTTTTTTTCCTTATTGTTTATTGCAAACTTTGCCAATTCTGTTTGAGCAGTTCTGCCATTTATATCTAACCATGGCCACTTGCTCTACAAAGATATTTCCATCAACTAGCTCATCCTAATAAGTCTACAATAGTGGATCATTCAGTCTTTAAGAGCTATTCAAATTCTTTTTGCATAGAAACTTCTTACAATAGGATGATGAGGTTGCCAACCTTGCCTCTTTGGTAGACGTCCCCTTAATAAATATTCGTAAAATATTAAGGGCCAAAATTAACAGTTCTTAATAACAAGGCCTGTCAATAAAGTGCTAGAATAAGTGTGTATGTATATTTGTCATGTTTCATAGTTGACAATAACTGAATTATTTAGCTGCAGGGGATTAATGAACTCTACAGCATCTCTCATACATTCTCAATAGTTTAAATCTGGCAAGCATAGATAACTGGTGTAGCTGGAAGTCAGAGTTCCTGGAACCACTTTTGTTACCAATTCTTTTATTGTATAGTTACTGTCTTTGTCAGTTACTGTCCCAATTCTAGTATTACTAATGAGTGCTTGTGGTCCACTGGGCTAGACTAGTGGATTAAAGTGTTGGTTCATGAATTTGGTGACATAGAAATTGTTAGTTCAATCCCTGAGCTGGGAAGTGCAGACTTCAACTCTATTGAAACATAGCAAGCAATAACTGAATGGTGCTAAATAAGAACTAGACAAGATATCCCTAGACATGGACAGTAGAATAAGAATAATTTACCCCCATAGATTAAATAAAGGTTTCAAGTCAAAATTTCATGGACAATAGAAGCACTTGAGGCTGGAGGGCATGACAGCCAAAATATGATAAAAAAAATTAGGTTAATAGTGTAAATAATGCTGAAACTTTTTAACCAATCTAGCTACTAGTACTGAATAGTAATGAGTTTCAAGAATCTCTTCCAAAGAACCTTGTATTTGATTTTCTTAACTGTTTCAGCCAGGTTTTTTTTTTTTTTTTTTTTTTTTTAATTAAATCTTATGGGATGTCATTAAATGAACTTAAAAGGGCAGTAACAGCCTCACTTTCTCACAGAATGAAGAAACTGATCCATATCTATAAAAGAACCTTCATCATCAAAGGTTGGTCTTATAGGCTGATCATCTAATTTTCCAAATCTCGTTTATAAGATATATTGCTAATGCTGCTGAAAACTTTTTTCTTCAAGTATAAAGTTTTAGATGATAGTTGTCCAGTACTTTGAATTATGCATCAGATTTTTAATGTTATGTTCATAGATAAACTACCAAACATATTTTTTTTTATACTACAAAACTGGTCTTCATTTCAGAGAGTAAATGGTTGAATTTTTGCAAGCCTTTATTTTCACTGATCAATGAAATAGTACATGCACAGTAAGAAAAATTTCTTAAATAAGGTAACAGAAAAACTTAAAATGCCTAAATGAATGGTCATGGCTGTCAATAATAGAAATGCGAGATGTCTATCAATTGAAAGCTATCCAGCTTCAGATTAATGCCTGTTCTGTTAGATTAATTAATTCCTAATGTTCATCTGTCCACTTTAGTTTTGATCATTAGGTGGAATTGAGTTAAAACTTGGATGACACACACATTGTTCTTGAGCAAGAACTGATGCTTTCTAAATCTGTTTTCAGCTTTTGATCATTTTTGGTGTATAAAAAGTTATAAATTAAACCAAATGTAAATTAAATTAAAATTGACTAATATATTAGATAAAAATGAAGAAAATATTTTTCTAAATACTGAGCATTTTAACTTCTCATTTTCACAAAATTGGGTCATCTGATACTAATCCTCACCCTCACAAATCTTTCATATTTCATGTTTGAACTTGTTTCACTTTAGACTTAGGATTTTATAATAATCCAGTTGGTCATTCTCCCACAAGCTGAAGTATTTAAAATCATGCCTTTTTAATTGATTTGGATTAACAGAAAATAGTTCAATTCAATCAGAACATTTTAACAGTATTGTGTGTGTGTGGTGTTGTTGTTTGTCCACCCTCCAACTCTGAAGAAAATGTCCTGAAGGTGGAGATGCTGTGCTTGTTCAGATTAAGAACATTAACTGCCCAATATTAGAATTAGTTGAAAATAGTGTACATTTTATACAGCTGTTTTGTTTTGTTTTGTTTTGTTTGTTGTTTTTTTTTTTTTTTTTTTTTTTTTTTTTTTTTTTTGGTTTGGTTTTTGTTGTTTGGTTTTTGTTGTTTGGTTTTGTTTTTTTTTTTTTTTTTGGTTTGTGGTTTTTTTTTGGTTTTTTAATGCAAGACACAATGTGCTATAAACATAGTAACTTTGCATTTCCTTTAAATTACAACACAGCTGAAAGGATTGCTATTTCACTTTGGTCAACAAAAGGCTGTAAAATTTCCTGGTTTGTGACATGTCACTCAAACTGAAAACAAATCTGTTGCAATAGTTTCACAGTTGAACACTTGTCAGTCATTTGTTGCATACATTGCTGGTTTGAATTTCATGACTACTCTTAGCAAAAATGAGCAAATGCTGGCAAAAATGGAAAATCCCACATTTTGGGGGAGGGGAGTAGTGGCAAGTGTCTTTTTTTTTTTTTTTTTTTTTTTTAGGCTGAATTGATATTAGCAGTAATATGTATTGTTTCCTCATCTTTGTATTATGCTTTTAGATAATCTAAATCAAATTGAAAACTGAACTTTTTTTTTTTTTTTTTTTTTTTTAAAGCCTTGTATATTGATGCCAAGTGTTGAATGCAAAGATGCTCCTCTCCCATCTTCGTATGATGATCAATTGCTTGTCTAGAATTTTCTGCTAATACAGCTGATCTCATCCCAGCTCAGCTCATTGGAATGTGAAAAATATTATTTAATGCTTTATCTTGTTTGCTTTTTGATGTTGTATAATATAAAAATATTTTATTTCTAGATTTGGGTTTAGCTTTGTGTTACTCATGAATAGAAAAGTGGAGATTTTCTTATTGCATGTTAACTTAACCATTTTTTTTTTTTTTTTTTTTTTTTTAACAAATCTAATCTAATGAATAAGTGATCTCAAACTCTTAATCCTTTATGAATTGATCAGTTAAAGTGAAATGTTAAGCAGCAGTTTAATCAATATTGATTGATTTTTATTTTTTTTTCTCTGTATTCCATATATAAATAAAAATGATCAACTGTTAACCAAAAGATTGAATTGATTATATTTAATGTTTTATATAAGAAAAATACCTGTCCATATACTGCTTAATATTTTTGGTGCTAAGTGGATTTCAAATGTATTAATTACATCTACAAATTCTGTTCTATTTTAAGATACAGAACCATTGGTTTTGATGAATACAAATTGTTCAGGCATTTTGTCTTGTCCTGGGTTTCTCTGCATTGAAATCTTTGTAAGCTTCATTTAAAAATTCTTTTATCAAGCCTAAAGAAATGGTGCTATATGGTGGTTTTTCTAAGATGTGGAACAAGGCTGAAAGTAAGAAATGGTGCTATATGATTATCAAAAAAGCATAACTTATAAAAACTTGCTTTTCCTTATCATACTTACCTAATAATTGTTGTGCATCATTTAATGATTTGAAACTATTTTGTTAGTTTCTCTGATTGACAGATCCTGCATTGTTAGTATTTGATATTTGGTTCTTTAGTAGAATTGGCAAAGTAGAGAATAAATGAAATGCCTAAAAGTAGATATTTGTCTCCAGTTAATGTGTCTAAGACAAAACAATAATAGAGTGGATGGCTTTTGGCTGAAATGACTTCAGCTCTGACTCACATTAAATCAATAAATGGTTAAATTTGATTTTCAGTTATGTTCCAGTCTTACAATGTCATAATAAATATTACTTCAATTGGTCTGGAGACACACACACACACACACACACTTATGATCAAAATGAGACTTGTTACTATTTTTAGTCCTGGAAACTCCAACACAACTTGCAGTTTTTCTCTTTGGACTGATCAATATTTATAGGCTGTTATTTTATGCTAAAAAAATCTTGCAGGGCTTGATATCTCTCTCTCTCTCTCTCTCTCTCTCTCAATATTGTGCATATTTTTAAGTGAATGTTGAATGCTGTTGTCATTGATAAGATTAACACTTGCTGCTTATTTTTATTTTTTTTTATTTATTTTTTTTTTTTTGTGAACTCTAAAATTGCAGCCACATTAAGTAATGTGTGACTTCATTTGCCAATCGAATTGTATCTGTATACTGGCTTGGTAGATTTTAATTTTAGATTGTTTTATTAGTTCTCATTGTTTATTTTAATGGACTGATTACAAGAACATTTTCTGACTCTTCTATTATTAGACATGATTATGGAAAATCTCATTTAGAAAAAAGTATTTACAAAATGTTTTAACATTTTGGGACTAAAATATTTTTAGAAAGATTTGTATATTTTAAAGAATCTAATCTAAAACATATTCCATGGATTCCCTTTTATGCAGTTTGTTTAGCAAATGACATTGAGATTGTGTTATTATCCCTCATGTGATGTTGGCAATGTGTTGACTCGTAATTGTTGGAAGAAAATCATTTTGCAAAAAAACTGACTTTAGTACAGGTTTCTAAATAAAATCTCTAAAATATTTTTTTTAATTTTTCTTTTAACGAAACCATCCCCTTCCCTATAGTTTTAATAATTTATGCATCCCAGTCTTTGAAATATAACTTCAGTATTTTCTGTGTTTGTAATTTTTAGTTTCTACACTCAGTGGTTTAAAATCAATTTTGGCTTTGGAGGAATTTCTCTCCTGCCAATTCAGCCCCCCCCCCCCAAAAAAAAATTTACAAAAACACTTAAAATTCTAATGAACTATAATAATTTTCAAGTGGACTGAAGAGAAATTCTCAAGCTTGTTTTGGAAATGATTTAACTTAAAACTTTTTTACCCTATAAGGTGGGAGGAGGGTTTCAAGATACAGTTAATCTGCAATTCTTTCCTTTTTATTTTTTAAGTTAAGGTTTCTATTGAGATTGAATATGTAAGATTATTCTCCTCCATTTAATTCCTTCTGGTCCACGAACTTCCTTGGTTATCTTCCTATTCATCAAAATGACTGTCCCTAAAATGGAACCTGTTTTGAGATTTGCTTCCCATTTATCTATTGACTTAAAGAAAAGCAGGAAAAAGATGTGTAAGTTTGGAGGGGGGGAAAAAAGGAATGGCAGCTACAGTTCTGTATTATTTCCCTTTTTTTTTTTTTTTTCTTTTTCTTTGACTCTGCCTCATTAGAGGCAGTTCTCTTCTGCTTTTAATTGAGTTTTTCATTTTTTTTTAAATCTTATTCACTTGAATTAAGATCACTGTATAGTTATGAACTTTTGAGAAGGTAACATCTATCAACCAAATAGGATTGATTCAATTTTATATGAATTTGAGGTAAATTTGAGAATTTAAATATCTACTAAGTTGTTAGCCTTTAATGATTACCTAATCCTTATTTTTTATCTTACTTGAAGTGGGAAAAAGTTTTCTGAATGCTGGTCAATGACAGAATTGAGGAATGGGGAAGAATTTATTTTTCTTTTTAGCCATCTTGAACAGGTATAGGATATTAGCTAAAGCACTTGTCTATGCTAAATAAAAGGTTAAGACTTAAAAGCTGGCTATGGCAGGAGAATGATTCCTTTACACTGCATCAGTAAGCTAAAATGTCAGTAAAGTTCTTGTCGCTATACATTCACACTAACTGCAATAAGAATGTGTAGATGAAAAAAAAAATTGATTTCATTTGTTCCTGAGAGTTACCAATAAAGAAAAAGTACAAGAATAATTTGTGCTTTTGCATAACAAAAACAGTAATGACCATTTCCACATTATGAAACTTTAATTTAAAAAATCTTTTTAATCTTCCGCAGGATTCAATAAATATACTTAACATATGTACATAAAAGGATTTGCCTGTTTATTGCAGACAGACAATTTTTTCTTAATTGTATTATGCTGTAATAGATCTCTTGAAATATTTGAAGTTGCTATTATCATAATTATGTATTCTTGCATTGAAAATTGGAAGCGCTTCCAGTTAAACGATACAATATAGACTAGATTGTCTAAAGAAGTTTAAGCAAATATTTACATTTTTATATAAAATTAGTTTCTCTTATAACTAGCAGTTTTGTTTCCTGTCTGTAAAAGGTTATCTGGTTTAACACTACAAATCCTCCATATGTTGCACATTATGAAAGCCTACAGTGGCAAAATTTAGAGCATTAATCTCTTAAAGGGAAAAACTGTTGATTTTGTTTATTTTTATTTGCTTATATGACAGTGAAAGGATTCTTCAGATTGAATCGGACAAAACCAGTTTTCTTATGTGTACAGCTGTATGTCGTCAAAGCATTAAGTGGAATGATGTGAAAATTTTTCTAGTTTATATAACTTTCTTACAAACATTTGTATCAAAAAATGTGTTTTTTTTTTTTTTTTTTTTTTTTTTTTTTTTTCCCCACCTCTGTATATCTTGTCATTTTTTTTGATAATTCTATATGGTTTAGGTAATGTATTTTTTCTTTTTCTCTCCCTTGTAGAGAAGTTTTCTCCATTTGTATCCAGTGAACTGTGTCCTGGGATATTACCTCAAGCAGATCAATTAGTAAATGTACTCTGTGGAAACTGAGCAAATACTGCAAGTATTTTTTCCTGTTAACTGAAAATAAACTTGAGCAAGATTTCCAAAATGTGGCCAGGAAACAAAACTTAATCAGTTAACAAACAAAACCTTGTTCAGATTTGCTTTAATATTTCTACACATTTCAATTTAAATCCACATTCATTCCAAATATCCCTTTCAACTTTATTTACATTATTCGAACTATCGTCCTCATCTTTGTCACCATATTTATTACAATGTTTCGGCCGTTATACACTCCAGCCTTCTTCAGGTGGTTGGAATCTCGAACTGAACCCTTTATTTCGCTCACTAGGGTAGACTTCCACGTGCCATGTTTTTAATGGATGTCAGTTATCTGAAAGTTCTGCACTGCCTTAACCAGGTATTGAACTCACACTCTTTGGGTCCTGTCACTGGATATAACTAATGCCTTTATCCACTGTGCCATGTGTCCTTGAGGACATCGGTGTATGAATTTCTGGGTATTATAAACCTAATATCATCAGCAACATATTTTACCAGTGCTCATATTGCAATTTTTGCTGTTATCATTACATTTTTTTTTACTAGAGACCATATTGCAATTTTTGTTATCACTTTTCTCTGGCAGTCCTTATTACTGCTTCCCATATTGTGTTCATTTCTATGCTTGGTTGACTCTGGAGATTTTTGTGGCCTCGCATGTGTGCTGATTCTTTACGAATTTTCCAATGGTGCTTTTTGTCTATGATCTCAACCTGATCTCACAGAGGGTAATGATCTCCCTTTTCTCTCCATATGTGGTCAGCCACACCTGATTTTTCCACTTCAGTGTCCAGTGAATGTTGGTTTACGGTATACATTAGACATTATACGGTAGACATGGGTATTTGGAATGGATGTGGATTTAAATTGAAATGTGTAGAAATATTAAATACTTAAAACTTAACTCTACAATACTAGTTTTGAAACTTGAGCTATTTATCATTTCTCACTAATAAAAAAAAAAATCACTAATAAAAGAATAAATGGTGTTTTTTATCAGCAAAGATTAATGGGGCTCATTAATTTTTACTTTTAAATGTGAACTGTGAACTGCAGTTTAGTATATTACCACTGAGTTAACCACCATTGACTTAATGCTTTGCATTTTTTTCTTTTCATTTTTTTTCTTTTCATTTTTTTTCTTTTCTCTTTTTTTTTCTTTTCTCTTTTTTTTCTTTTCTCTTTTTTTTCTTTTCTCTTTTTTTTTCTTTTCTCTTTTTTTTTCTTTTCTCTTTTTTTTTCTTTTCTCTTTTTTTTTCTTTTCTCTTTTTTTTCTTTTCTCTTTTTTTTTCTTTTCTCTTTTTTTTCTTTTCTCTTTTTTTTTCTTTTCTCTTTTTTTTTCTTTTCTCTTTTTTTTTCTTTTCTCTTTTTTTTTCTTTTCTCTTTTCTCTTCTTTTCTCTTTTCTCTTCTTTTCTCTTTTCTCTTCTTTTCTCTTTTCTCTTCTTTTCTCTTTTCTCTTCTTTTCTCTTTTCTCTTCTTTTCTCTTTTCTCTTCTTTTCTCTTTTCTCTTCTTTTCTCTTTTCTCTTCTTTTCTCTTTTCTCTTCTTTTCTCTTTTCTCTTCTTTTCTCTTTTCTCTTCTTTTCTCTTTTCTCTTCTTTTCTCTTTTCTCTTCTTTTCTCTTTTCTCTTCTTTTCTCTTTTCTCTTTTCTCTTCTTTTCTCTTTTCTCTTCTTTTCTCTTTTCTCTTCTTTTCTCTTTTCTCTTTTCTCTTTTCTCTTCTTTTCTCTTTTCTCTTCTTTTCTCTTTTCTCTTCTTTTCTCTTTTCTCTTCTTTTCTCTTTTCTCTTCTTTTCTCTTTTCTCTTCTTTTCTCTTTTCTCTTCTTTTCTCTTCTTTTCTTTTCTCTTTTCTCTTCTTTTCTCTTTTCTCTTCTTTTCTCTTTTCTCTTCTTTTCTCTTTTCTCTTCTTTTCTCTTTTCTCTTCTTTTCTCTTTTCTCTTCTTTTCTCTTTTCTCTTCTTTTCTCTTTTCTCTTCTTTTCTCTTTTCTCTTCTTTTCTCTTTTCTCTTCTTTTCTCTTTTCTCTTCTTTTCTCCTTTTCTCTTCTTTTCTCCTTTTCTCTTCTTTTCTCCTTTTCTCTTCTTTTCTCCTTTTCTTTTCTCTCTTCTTTTCTCTCTCTCTTTTCTCTTCTCTCTCTCTTTTCACTCTTCTTTTCTCTTCTCTCTCTCTCTTTTCTCTCTTCTTTTCTCTTCTCTCTCTCTCTTTTCTCTCTTCTTTTCTCTTCTCTCTCTCTCTTTTCTCTCTTCTTTTCTCTTCTCTCTCTCTTTTCTCTCTTCTTTTCTCTTTTCTCAATATGAGAAATGTGACCTTGATAAAAGCTGGCTCACAATATTTGAAGTAACAAATAAAACTTGTTATTGGAAAGGTGAAAATTTTTTTTTTAAATTCTTTGTACATTTTAAGAAATGGTAAAGTGTCTGAAGTTGGAGACTGATGCACTGGATGGGAAATGTGTAGTATATTGTAGATTTTTTTTTTTTTTTGCTATTTAACATGTTTTAATAATCTTAGTAATAGGGTGCGATGAGGATGTTTCTCTTGACAGATTTAAATGTTAAAAACAAAAAACATCTGATAGCAGATAAAGGATGAGTTTATAGGTTGTAATATCTGTGGTCCTAATTTTAATTTTTCTTAAAAAAAGTGATTTATAAAATCAGATGAAGTAGATAAAGCTGATGAGAATCTTTGGTAGTTGTGGCACAATGCTTAAGTTTACTCATTGAAGCAGTTAACTTCTCTAAAGAAGTGTCTTCCTCTGATTCCCTTTATTTTTTAAGGAAGGCACACAACTTCTTTAAATCCTCTTTTATTTTTTATGTAATATTTAGTACTTGTGTAGCTGTCTATCAAGTACCAGGCTTGTTCAAAGGATGTTCAGTGCCTCTGGGAATTGGGTAACCTGCTTTGCACAATGTCAAGATTCCTCTTTTTGACAGCTATGACATTGCCAGTATTTTTATTTGGACAGTTAAAAATACCGTTCTGTCTAAGAATTAAGATATTGAAGGTTACTTTTCTAGCAACTTACCTTGACTATTTCCCCAATTTTTCTCTAAAATGTTTATTCTATATTCTCACTGAATTGTCAAAATTAAAGCTCTCAAATAATCTCTTTTGATTTATTTATTCTTGAGACAGGAATAGAATCAGGATTTCGTGCCTCGGAGGAATTTTCATTAGAGCAATGTGGGTTTACTTTTGCAGGTGAAGATTTAAGTAAAAGTAAATTGACGTTTTTTTTGTTTTTATATATATATATATATATATATATATATATATATATATATATATAGACTCTGTCAATAAGATAAACTTGGGTGTATCTGTGAACACCACACACTTTTATTTTAAAATTTTTTCTTATTGTCTGGTTTATCTAATAGCTGACCTCATTTTTCAGCCTTGGGGGAAGAGATGCATAACATCCATGTTTTTGTCCATACTCTAATATTCACACAAGCACACACACACATTACTTTTATATAAATTGCTCTTTGAGAATTCTTGCACACCTACAAATGTTCAATCCTGTCACACCTGCTAATCTAGTTATATTGTATCTACTTTGCTCAAATAATTATAAACACTTTCAGGCATCTGGACTAAACAAAATTTAAACTTTATAAATCATTAGCTGTTTGACAGTTAAAAACATAATTCACCTGGCATTTCATAAGAGGCTGTTGAATGTTTTGACCTATTTCTCAATCTGATCAAATGACCAATAATGACCCTTTTTTTTTTTTTTTTTTTTTTTTTTTTTTTTTCTTTTGGTCAGGCTATTAACTTTTCAAAAGCACCCTGTATATTTTTTAAATGGTAACAATTGGTCCTTATTTCTATTTTTATCTCATTTTCCATTGATCTTTTTGGGCTAAAAAAAAAAAAAGTTTTATGCATTTCAGTTTTTGTATTTTTGGAAAATAATTGTCAGTACTTTTTTTTTTTTTTTTTTTTTTTCTCCTCTTCACTCAAGCAAGCTTATAAGATGCAAATGGAAGTTACTTGATGTTAGAGAATGAGGAAAAATACTATTAAAGAGAGGGAACAATTAAAGAACCAGAATTAGGATAATGATTAATATTGCATTCAAGTGTTTAAAGATCAAATTTTACTGGGAAGTAAGAAGCCAGAAGAGTTCCACAAGCAAGAAGTGTGGTAGGAGAAACTGTTAGCATATAACTTAGTTTCATCTATTTCAAATGTAAAATCAGACCTAGCTGCTAATCTAGTACTGCACTTAAATTCATATAGTGTAGGTATTAGATGAATTTAAAATGTAAACTGGACTAATACTGAATTATTCAGTATTCTTCTATGGGTACGGATTGTGCTAACAGGGATACAGAAAAAATGTATCAAAGCTCTAAACTAACCATAGAACTAATGATTTCCAGTTTTGATCAATTTCTCTTTTAATGAAGCTCACAACTCCCTCAGAATACTGGAACAGCTTTGTGAATTCCTTGAAAGGTTGTTTGCTTATAGGAATCTGGTTATAGCAAAATATTTCTTCATTATTTTTCATGTGAATAATTCAGATTTGCTATTTAATACTTTCTTTAGGATGCACAATTTTTATTTTTATTATCCCTCACTTATACAATAAGTTTTAATGTTGGCATTTTCTTTTAAATGTTTTCCTAGATCTCCCTATAGTAATTTTCCTTAGATTGTACCTAGTTCCTAGCAAAAGCATTTCTGCATTTACCTATTACATTGTTCAAGTAGCATATCTGCCAGTAGAACTCACCACCTGAACCAAACTTGTTTTCTTGGTTGTCTTGTGCATTATGCACAAGAATGTAGCAAAATTTTAAGCTTGAAGTGGAATTAATTAAAGGGATGGGGAGTAGGTGGAATTCTCTTGATTGATCACATTATTAAATGGTTTCATTAGGGGGTGCGGGAGTAGAAATAAGGTCAGCAGAGGTTTGAAATTCCTTGGCCCGATGTTGTTGTTGTTGTTTTTTTTTTTTGTTTTTTTTTTTTTTGAGGGGGGTATTATAACATTATGAAACCAGGAAGATGTTCCATATTTATTACTTTAGTATTTCTGCAATATACTTTTAAGATACTTCTCCAACAGTTGTCAAAATGTGAATAGATAAGTTTTACAATATACTAGAAAATGCCAAGTCTCTGAACAAGTTACAAAATCTTATCATACAATATGATAAACTCTACAGAAACTATATTTACAAACAAATATAATGCAATTGCAGTTAATACATGAAACATTTGAATAGGTTAACAACTTTGTGGAAAACCCCAAAGGAAACCCTAATAACAAGTCATCCTGAAGAAAGGAAAAAAACAGTGGATGACAAGTGAAAATGTGGCAGATAATGCCAAGAAATGGCATATTACATTAAATAAAAATTTCAGAAATGCATGCATAAAGAATTGCTTTCTGAGAAAGGTACAGAAATTGAAAGCTACAGAACATAAATGTACAAAAATAGGACAGAAAATCTGCTCTTTGATCTGAATTGGTAAAAATCTATAGAACTCTGTGAAATGTATCAAAGATGTCTTCTATGACAATTCGAGAAGTATGTCAAATACATAAGATACTAAAAATTTGTGATCAGGATAGCACAAGCCAAGATAAAGAATAAAGCAGAAAGACCAGACAAAATTGTAATAGAGATGCTGATAGCTGTAAACAATTTTGTAACTGATAAATATGACAGCAATGAAATAAGAGGACCTAAATAGATTAATTTCTAGTGCAGTCACAAAACCAGATATAAAGAAATGTAAACTCATTGAACATTCAATCAGCTGGAGCATAAAAATTGATCAAGTACAGCAAGTTAAATTTCCTTGTTACAGTGTAACCCGGATATGAGAGTTGTCAGGACTGGAGAAGAAGTCTCTTATATCCGGGTTTGGTCTAATTTTTTTTAGGTAAGTATGGCTCTAATTTGGGACCAGATAAAATTTCTCTTGTATCCGGGTTACACTGTAGTAACATTGTGGAATGTGCATAATAGAGAAAAATGCCTTTACAGAAACTGAGCACGGTATTAGCAGCTTAGCACTTTAACATTTTCTATGTAATACATGATTTTCTATGTAGCAATGAATGCTGGACAATTCCCTCAGATCTAAAAAAAAAAAAAAAAAAAAAAAAAACAACAAACTTGAAGCAACAGTTAGGATTCTACCAACATGTTACTAATAAATACCTTGAGTAACAAGGGAGTTTTAAAATGAACAAAGAAACTGCAGCTGACAAAGACTGAATTATTTTTGGACCTGAGGAAAGGCTTGACAAGTTGAACAATCATAGGACATATGCGGCAACTTTATGCATTTGTGTAATTGGATGACAGAACCAGTTGTACAAAGTGGACTGGTAAAACAGCAAGAATTACTTTGAGCAACAAAATGCAGGAAGTTGTGAAGAACTATGATTATCCATGTTCTGAAAGGACATGGTACCTATATAAATAACAAGAGTAATTTGAAAATGGAAAACTTGTAACATGTCTTCCCAAGTTTTGAGTTTTCTGTTACAGCTGTTGTCTAGAGAAAACAGCAACGGCATATTCATCCTTTATAGAAGCAAAATAGCCTTCCAGTTTATCACTTTCATTCTTGTAAATGGAATGGGTCATCATAAATACAGTAGTAGTTAATATTCTAGCAAAAGTTGAGACAAAATTGTAAATGCACATTGATATAGATACAAAATATTAAGTGTACATGTTATGACTCTTAATTACTTTAGTGAAGTCTTGTGGTCATAGATAAACCAAATTCCTCTTGCAGTTTCTGCTACAGATCTATCACTTTTGTTAGCTTTCTTGTCCTACCATTATCACCAATGATCTTCCAAAGATTCTCAATTGGATTATGATCTGGACTCTTGATAGGCCATGCTATAACCACAGTGTTTTCAGTTTTGAATGATATTTATCATTTTTACAGTATGAAAATGAAGTTGAACCCAGGGACAGGAGATGCTTTTGGAGAAAGAATGTGTTCAATATTGTGTATTGCAGCATTTATTTTACCATGTAAACTAATGAATGGGTCAACACCAGCACAAGAGGACATTCCCCTACACCAGTTCACTACCAAATTTAATTCTCTCCACTTCCTCCATTACACCTTTGGGAAGCAATTACTCAATTTTAAGTTGTTTTTTTTTTCTTTTTTTTTTTTCATACAAAGCCAGCTAAAACCTATTTTCCTCACTGAACATTTTTGTCCAGGTGCATATACCTGTTTGCAAAGCATGTTAGTTCTTGTAGAACATGTTCAAATCCCTGTTGCATATAAATGACATAACATTGTTTTCAAAGATACTGTTATACCAAATTCTTTTGCAATACAATGACTGCTGTCATGTGAAAACTGCCCACCATGAAGTCTTTAAATTTCCTGATTCTGCTGAAATCCTTTTGCAGGAATAAAAGCAACCAGGATCATTATGAAATCCTAATATTGTAGAAATTACACTCTTAGAACTTTTAACTTTTACTGTAGCAGAATTAGTTTTCCCTTGAGATTTTTTATGACAACTTGATTAATTCAAATTTGCAATGGTTTGCTATGATAACTTAGGAATAAAAGAATATTTACTTACATTGCCATATTTTGTTGGGAACTATTTTAGAAATCCCCTGTAAATATAAATGACACTGTTCTCTAATTTTGGACGGTACACTCTTGTAATAAAGATTTTCTTTTTTTTATCCTTGATTTGTTTCTATACAAACTTACCAAAGTATGGATAAATTTTTAAGAATAATTACTGCAGTTTTTGTCACTAAAAATTGGAAATTTTTATTTTTTAAAGCTTCATTCTCTAATATTGTATGCTGCTGTGAGAGAGATTAGATTTAGATGCTGACTCAATCCATTATTTGAAGAGAAGAAAAGGAAAATATTGACTTTCAATTATCATTTTTCTGAGAATTTTTTTCAGTAAAAAAAAAGTAGATTCTTTAGAGTCCTGAAGATAAGCTGGTACTTTTGGTTTAAAGTACCAGTTTTAGGTATTGTATTAAAATTTATTATTAGAAAGTAGTTTATGCTGTTTGTGAGAGACACACATGCACACAGCTTTTATATGGAGATGAAAGTGGTGAAAACAATTCTTATCCAGGAATGACTAAGATTTCATAGATATGACATTAAAAAAAAAAAATTCCAGTCTCAAATGATTAAATTCATCAATACTTTGATGTCTCTTAAATTTAGTTTCAGAAATAACTCTTGTCAAAATGGTAAATAATATTTATTTGAATATTATACTATAGTAATTTCTATTTTTAAAAGTATTAGCATAAAATCCAGTATGATCTGAATTAAAATCTTCATATCATGACACTTTGTATATCAAAACTGTATTGAAGCAAACTCTAAAGATTTTTGAGTCAAAATGAAACTAAAAGTACTTGTGATTTCCCCCCCCTTATTTTTATTTTTTTTTTTTTTTTTTTTTTTTTTCTTAGCAAATAGCATTTTAAAATTTAATCTTTATTATAAGACCTAATGCATTTCAGCTTTCCCATTTTTATTTTTATGCTCAATGCTGTTAGTGAATGAATAGTAAGGTTTTTGGTGTTAGACGCTTTCAATTGAAGATTTTAGTTTAGAAATCTAAGAGAAATGCTGACAAATCAACAATGAAGATATTTGTGGAAAATGATCCAAGAACCTGTTTTAAATATCAATCTGTTAATTCAAAACCTTTTGTGAGTTTTAACAACTTGAAGTCTTCAGTGAATTAATCAGTTTCTTGAATTCTTTTGGAAGAGAATTAACTATATGCTGTCAAAGGAATATTTGCACTGAATAAAGAATTTTTTTTCTTCAATGTTTGGCAGTTTCATGTTTAGCAACTTTTCAAGTACAATACATAAAAGCCAATCAAAATATCAAAAATATTTCTTTTGAAACTTAATTTTAATCTGAAAATAATAATACTTTCTCATAACTTAAAAATAAAGCATTATCCTCAAATCAATTCATATATTAGATAGCTGCTGGTTGTGTAGTGGTAGAATCTATATTCTGGCTAAGTTGCATCCTTCTGTTTTTGTCTTTGACTCTCAACAAATCAGTGATGACCACTTCAGTGTTCAGAAATTGAGTGAAAAACAATCACCATCTTGACCTTTTTTTCATAGCTGGACTGGAGAATATTGCTACTTCTCTCATTGTTACTAGCTTTGTTAACTCTACTTGAAGAATAACTGGGCTTTTTAAGACTTGTTTAGTCATTTGAATCTACAATAAGAACTTACCCTGATGAATATCTTAATTTTAAGAGCAGTTCATAAGGAATATTATAAGAATTCTCTTCTGGATTTATATATACCCTATATAATTTTCAAATTATTTTAGTGACTGGTAATTCTGGATTATTCATACTATACACTATTTTCCCATTTCCAGAAGGAACCAGGAAACTTGAGAAACAAACTTGTTGATTGCATTTTTCATTTTAATTAATCTAAAGATGAGCTCGTTCAGCATTGTTGGGAGGGCAACAATTCTAAGTGAGAGATAGCCTCTTCAGGTAGGTTTTAAATTCAGGGTTATCTTGCTCAAGATGCACTCATTGCCACTGTGGCTGTAGTGCAAGTGGTAATTTTTTATTTATTTGTAGGAGGGTGTTTTTTCTATACATTTGATTTCTTGTGGGTTTAAAATTTACATTTGAGAAAACTGTATATAGAGGTACCTCCCTAAAATCTAGATGACCAGAGCATGACAGCTGAACTCTTCTCTGACCCAGATTTAATAAATTCATAGGTGGTGGGGGGGAACTGGCTGGTCACTTCAATACCTCAAAAACTAAATTTGTAATGATTCATCATCAATGAGCATCTCCTGAATTTCAGTCTATTGCAAGGAATAGGTGTTTGAGGAACACCCCCTTGCCCTGAACATCTCTTGGAATACCCCAGGCCTCAGGTGGAATAATATATACAATGCATCACTAAAGATGCTGGAAAAGTGGTTTTCTCTGTACTGCTCTAGTAAGTAACCGACTCCTCCTGGCATGCTCTAGCTTTACAAGAGCCAGATCAGGTTGAAAATGAGTACTGCTGCCATATCTGGATTTGGGCTGTCCAGTCTTTACAGTCCAAAAGTATCTATGCAGCCTTCTTGGTGATTGTCTTCCACCTTTTGACCTCTTTTCCACAGACAAAACATTGCAAGTCTCATTATTCTGTTGCTATTTCCATGGATAAGGCTTAAATGAGCAACATTCCTTAGTTCCCCTAACTTCCCAGCTAAAACCTGCCATGCTATGTATATCTAGGTGAACTTTCATTACCCTTTCCGTCCTGGGTAAGACTATAAACTATGTCCAACGGCAAGGCCTCTGATCAGGAGGTTTTGAGGAGCATGAAACCACCTCTTGTTGGTGTTCCCAGGTCCACTCTGACCCAAAGTGGTAGCACCTGTTAGGATCCCAGCTATGGGCAAATAGTTGACCCCTCCAAAAGGGGTCAAAACTCTATGAAAGTGTAAAAATAGGTTTTAATACCAGAAATACTTTGTGTAAAAAAAAAAAAAAAAAAATTACCAGCAATAAAAATTTTTTGGCATTAAATAACCCATTGAGGTTGATATGCCATAAAACAAACCAAATCGAGTAAAAATTGTTCCTTTGTAGAACAGAATCCTAGGAGGATGCTAGCTCAACCACTCTACTCTTAATCTCTTTAAGTGAAGGGTTAACTTATATTTCACATTTATCTGCATAAACTGCATCTCTTACTCTTGCTGCTCACAAAATGGCTATCTTGAGTGTGTCTTGTATCAGGTGAACATTCGTTTTAAAAAAAAAAGATAAAAAGTTAACCCTGAAGTCACTGAAGGATTGCCCTTTCATCCACTCTTTACTTCCATAAATCTCTCTCTCTCTCAACTTAGAGGATGTGTGCAAATTGAGGAGCACCTAGTCTTATGAATTTCAGAAACCTTCATATATGATCTTGTTTATTCCTTAAATTCCTTCATTTATTGAATATTTCTCTCATTGACTTATTTTAAATTACTATCTTGACTAATATTTTCAAATTAAGTTGAGAGAAATGTACAATTCTGACAGTTCACAATTGATTTTTAGGTCAGCTGTTCTAAGATTGTTTAATGTGACAATTTTAAGTCATTTTGTAAATTGGCCTAATTTACTGATGTTCAAAATCTCTTGACAAATTAATACGCAATAATAATCTTATTTTTTATTGGTCTATTCTTGATCAGTTTATGTAATAAATTCAAGTGTACTAGTAAAACGATTTCTAGCTTGACTACTTGTTTGACAGAACTTTAACTTACATGGTGTAGTCAAGAAGAATATAGGTTAAATGCTTTGAACTTTTATCCTAGTCCATCAGGTAGGTAAAATTGGTTGTCATATACTTTTTTTTTAATTTTTTTTTTTTTTTTTTTTTTAAATTTCTAATTAGGTATTTAGTTCTGTTCTTATAAAACATGATTGCCAAGTTTAATGAATAATTCAACACCAAACTGGTTTACCTGTAAAATTCAGGTTGAGTGCTTTTGTTATGAATACATAGATTAATTTTAGGTGTGGTTAACATTGAAGAGTTACTGAATAAGTTATTTTTATTCCTTTCATGTGCTTATATGAATTTGGAAAGAATTTAACAATTTACTTTTTTCTTTTTTTTTCTTCATAAAGTTCATTGTTTTAACTAAGAAATGTAGTTCCTTTTAACCATCCTGAAAATCTGTTTGCTTTTGTTCAAATTACTGCAAATTCTCCCAAACTGATAACCAGGTAGTTGATCACTGAATATTTATAACTTTAATCATCATCCTCTTGTGTTTATAATGATTTTTGGGTGACAAGCAGTTAAATTATTAAAGTTACACTAAAAATATTGCCTACAAAAATAACTCATTAGACAAATGTTTGTTAAAATAGAACATTCATTTTCTAAAATATCAATTGTAATACTACTTTTGCCCTTTCTACCAATTTGCTATTAGCATAGCCTCCTAAATTTTATTATACTATAGATATATTGGACTATATTGTACCAAGTATAAAGCAAAACTATTTTCCCTGAATATCTTTTGATAGTTTGTCCTTTATCAGACATATGCATCACCTGAATATTTTTTTGTTTTTTGTTTTTTGTTTTTTTTTTTTTTTGTTTTTTATTGGACTTTTAACTTAAATTTCAAAATTTGGAATCTCACTTTCTTCAGAAATCTTGTAAATGTTGAATTTTTACATCTAATGTTACTGGATAGACTAGGTAACTTCATGAAAATTGATAGTATGACAAGAACGGTCTGAAAATTAATGAAAAAAAAATTTCCTCGTGTTAAGTGTATATTTCATTATTGAGAAGAAACGCTAAAGTATTTTTTGAATATTTTTGAAATTTTTTATTCATTTACAATTTTTACTCATACATGTCCAAAATTTTAGTTACAAATCTTGTTTACCAAATAATGAAAAAACTCTATTTAAGCCATTTTTAAAATTTTTAAAAATAAGTTAAATTCTTCGTTTAAAATTCGTTTAAAAATTAATTATACGTATTTCAAAATTTATTTGAAAAAATTTAGAAAATTTGAAGTTTATTTAAAATAATTTAAAAAGCTTTTACTTACTTTCTTCGTAGAAAAATGTTTTTTAAAATAAGAGCCGATTTGAACCACACGTGAATTGACAAGTGCGAATTGATGCCGTCTATCAATTATTGACAGCTGACGTGAGATTCGAGTTCCCCTACGGACGGACAGAATGGACATATTTTTTTTAAGCGGACCTGCTTAAGTACTATCTTGTAATAATTAAAGTAAAAAAAACTTTCGCCATTCTGTTTAGTTTTTTTTTGTTTTTTTGTTTTTTTTTAAGTACTGTACCATAAGTTTGTTGATACTATCTGGAGAAATTATAAATACTATTAAAAAAAAAAAAAAAAAAAAAAAAAAAAAAAATACAAGTGCTGCACTGCTGACGTTTCTTATTTATTGCACGCACGATACTTCCGGCTTCCGTAGATTTCATTTGGTAAAAATTATTGACACAAATTAATTTTTTTAAAATAAGAGGGGTCATTAGTTTGTAAAAAGCTTTGGAAATTATAATCTGTAAATATATATCTACTTAAAAACAGCATTCGTTAAGTTCCTCAAGCTCTTTCCATAATTTTAGAAGAATTAACAACATAATGTAAAAATAAATATTACAGAAATAACAAATAATTGTAGGTAACTGTTTTGAAAATTCATTTTTCATCAAAATCTTTTTGCTTTCAGAGAATATTGTCCATGTTTATTGGAATAAATAAAAGCAATTAAAAGCTTTTGAAATTAAATAATATTTTTGTTTTATTGAGTTTTGTATGTTACTCTTCAGAGACGATTTTCAGGTAGAGGGGTACTAACTAAAAAAACAAAAACATGATTTGGTTTCCTCAAAGCATTGTGCTTTTAACTCACATAATCACTAATCTCCTCAAAATTGAAATTATAGAGTTTTCTTACAATTAGTTAGAGGGGGTATATATAATACATATGAAAAAAAAAAAATTTCTGCCATGACTTTACTAAAAATAAAAGATATTTATAATAAGTTCTATCATTTGTGAATAGTTTCTGAAAGTTTTGCTAAAATCCGACAATTATTTTTATTTTTGCAAGATTTTCCAAATTAATGTGTCAAACAGGAAAAAAACGCGTTAAAATTTTATTTTATCAGCCCAGTTCATAAAAAGAGAAACAAGGTTTTTTTAATCAAAATTTACAATGTTCTAAAAACGGAAAATTTTTTAAAAATAAGTAAAAAATACTTTGATCTTTCCTCTCAATAATATCATAAGCATTTAGATGCTAAAATTTTGTTTTCATTAACTTTGGCGTCTTTTTCATCATGCTATGCTCTGTTTTTAGTGATCTCATGAAAGTACCTAGAATAGACCTTTTGACATTTGGAAAGTAATTTTGCAAATATTAAATTCTCAAACCTATAACTATTTTGGTGCATTAAAATTCTAACAATTATGCTGATGAATGAATTCCATATAGTTCTTCAGTTGCAGAACTTTATCTCAGTTATTTGAAATCTTTCTTTACTAATTATGTAAAGGCATGTTTTCTTATGAATTACTTTTCTGTTTTTTTAATATCTGGGTAATTATATTTACTTTGTGTGTAAATCTCCAAACAAGCAAAAGGTATATTGTTAAAGTAATTTTAAGCTTCAATAAACTAGTTTTTATTCCTTCTTGAAAGTGAGGACCTTCCTCATTTAATTTTTCTTTGGTTTTAAATGCTTTACTGGTTCCATCTATTACTAAATTTTTTATTATCACTGGACTTATTACATTTTTTTCTCTAAGTTCTAAGTCATTTTTTCTTGCATCTGTAAATTGACTTTTGAATTACATGTTTGCCTTTCATACAATTTTTTTTCTGCACACGATACACATAACTTTCATTTAGAAATTCATGGTTCATTAATAGATACTGTTTGATATTTTTTCACTTTGAAAATAAGACAGTCTGCTAGAATAACTAAAAATATGCATCTAACCATCTAAAGGAGTTAAATTAAATGTCATTTTTGTAATGGTTCTTAACATTCAAATCTATTATATAAAGTTGTTCATTACTTTGTCAGTAGTGCATGTAGTGAGACTTTGTAGAATTTAATCACAAATGTGTTTAGTTCTCTGTTTACATCAAATATTTTTGTCATTTAAAATATTGCTTTTAGTTTATTAGATGCATAAATGCTGGACATGTCATTTGAAGAGATTTTTTTTTTTTTTTTTTTATTTCTTATTTCTTAGGATTAGCAAAATTTTAAAAGAAAAATTTCAAATTTAAATCTAGCAAACTGACATGCTTGCAGTTGAACAATATTTCCAAAAGTATTATCTGTTTAAAAACCCAAAAAATCAAAAAAAAAAAAAACAAAAAAAAAACACAAACTTTGTTTACAAAGTTTAATTTCTGCCTGTGGTCATTTTCTTTTTAAAGTTATTTTATTTTTAAACAGGACAAAACTTTCTGCATTATATTTGTTTGCATTAAAATTGTCATTTTAATTTTTCTTTAAGATCTGATCTTTAATATTTATAACAAAGACTTAATAACTGCTGTTCATTTTGTACCTTTAAGAAACTACATTCAAGTGGGGAAAGACACACACATATAATATATATATATATATATATATATAAAAACTTGAATCAAAATCCCTTGTGAGTCAGTAAACTTTGCGTCAATCAAAAACCACTTATGTAGGTAACAATTTTTTACCTGCCTAATTCAGAGATAAGTGGGTTCTTGAGTGATTTTTATTTGTCAGGAAAATCAGGAGGAGGAAATGCCTTAATGTCACTTGTCACATACATTACTTTCTTGATATTTAGATATTGCTTTGAAATTATTTCTGAAAAGCATAATAGGAATCAAACTGAAAATTTCACAAATAACTAAAGTTTGTCATAAAATAACAGATAATTTAGTGAAATAGAGAAAGGTTATCTCTTTATACTTTCTGAATAACACAGAAACAATCCTTTTATTATCCAGCCACTTGGTTGAGATCAAAATGGTGTAGCCATTATATTTAATTTAGGTCATAGAACTTGATATACAGCATGTTGCGATTCTTATTTTAAGGCTGTAAAATGTTTGCATCGAAGAAAAACAAATTAACCCACTAGTCAGCATATGTCCTGCTACTTGACAATAGATTTGCTTTTGGTCCTTCAGAGCAAATGAATTTCATATGATGCTAAAAAAAATCTTCAGGTCATTTTGAAGTAGGCATTTAAAACTACATAAAACCATCTGCTTTCTGAATAAATGGTGACAAAAACTTGTGCAATATGTACTTCAGTCAGATCACACTAATAACTATTTTTATATCTCTGTCTTAGAAGTAATTTGAATGGCAATGCACTTAACATGTGGATTAGAGTTCAGTGACAAAATTAACCGACCTTCAGAATATCTACTTTCATGTCTGTCATACATAGATCATTTCTGATTCAACTATTTTTTTATTCCTTATAAGTAAACATTTAGATGTTGATCATGTTTCAATGACAACATAGTACTGCCAGGTGTTATGGCATATAAAAACCAATAAATACTTGGTTGATGATAGTGTAGAAGAGGTTTACCAAATTAGACAATATTAGAAAGTTTGATATTACTAAATTTTTAACAAACTTCTCATTAATAGCCCAACTTTGCATGGCTTATTTTAAAAGCACCCCCACCTCATTGGGTCTTAAAAAGATACTCTCAATCTCTTCTGGCAATTCCTGTTGTGAAGTAAATTTTTTTAAATGTAGAAGGTAAAGGAGAAAAAGCATTTAGTTGCTAAAAAGAAAACCTTGAATGAAATTGATAAAAACTGTTGTCATTGTGCTTGTCTTTTTAATAATGAAACTATCAGGATAATCATGTCTGAAGAGACATACACACACACACACACACACACACACACACACACACACACACACACAGTGAGGACAAAACCAAGTGGTGAGTCTTTCATGCTTGTACACACTCTTCAGCCCTGAAGATTCTGTGTTGTTGTCAGTGTCTACTTTTATATCTGCATATACTCTATCCCTGATATTGAGCATTTTACTCGTAAATATAGTACACTTTAAAGCTAAGTTTATCTTGCATAAGAATCTTGCTTTTTTTTTAATCTGGTTTTCAATTTATCTTATTTGTATTTTTAGACTTTGTATATATTCAGCTGGTACTTTTAAATTTGTTTTGGCTAAACATTAATTAGCTATGATTATATTAATGATCTTTGAACTCCCCCTTTTCGTGTCAAATAGCTTGTACCTGACTCTGAGAGGCAATCTTTTTCTCTTCTTACTGATAATCTAAGATCCAAATTTAGTGTAACTACTGGTGCATTTGTAATTATTTAGCTGGTTTTAATATAGTGCTTAACATGTCAAGATGTCACTTCTAATTTTAGTGTATGCAACAGTGAAAGAGAAACCATTTTCTTTTCTAGATAAGTCAGTCTAAAAAGAAAAACAAATTACTTTTTTTTTTTTTTTTTTTTTTTTTTAGCCTTCAATTGGAAAAGGGGTGGGGAGCAAATAGGATACGTGTTTGGATGAATAAAAAGGGCTGAGAAAAGATTTTACTACTGTTATTTTAGTGTGCAATTGTTAGTTTTTTTGTTTTTTTTTAATTTCTTGTTCAATTCTTATCAAAAGAATTATGTCTAAAATGAGGACAAAATTTAGATTTTTTTTTTTTTTTTTTTTTTTTTTTTTCCCCTGAAATACGTTCAATTTATCACAAACAAAACAAAATTACATTTGTTGAAATTGATAACCTCATTCCAATTTTATTGCTTAAAGAATTTAACCAGGCAGCTATTGATGCCAGAATAATTGCTAATTCTGTTCATATTATCTATTAATGAGAAAACTAGTCGGTCACAGCTCTTGATAATGATTGTTAAATTTTAAAATTTTTGTCTTAAATTGTTTAATTTCTTGCTTGCTATGAGAAAGTGATTGGTTGATTCTCTCTTCCTCAGGTATGATATAATAAAACCCAAGAACTGAAGATGAAAGGCAAAGATACAGAAGTAGTCTCTACAACGTCGAGCACATCAAAAGGGTCTGAGAAGAGGAAAAGTTCTGCCCGTTTTTCTCTTCGGCGGATCTTCTATCCACACAGCCGGAGATCCAAGTCTCAAGCAAGCCTAGACTTGGATACACGGTCTGAGAGCAGCATCACTAACACAAATCTTATTGACAAAGATGGCAATACAGTGCGGTCATCTTCTTCATCTTCAGATTCATTACCAGTAGCCCAGTTTCCTGTGGCAAATCACCACACTTCGTTACAGCAGCAAACGCAGCCAGTAGCCCAGCAAGAATTGCAGACTGACCACCTGACCCAAGGACAGCAAGTTCAAGGCCAACAAGCACAAACTATGACAGAGAGAGAGTGTCCCCTCTGTCTTTCTGAGTATGGAGAGGAATTCTACCCGGATATCAGCACTTGCTTCCATCGCTCGTGCATTGAATGCCTAAAACAGTATCTTCGGATTGAAATCATGGAAAGCAGAGTGAACATTTGCTGTCCTGAATGTGCAGAACGCTTTCACCCAAATGACATAAAAATGATTCTCAATGATTCAATGTTGATACAGAAATATGAAGATTTCATGGTCAGACGGGTGCTTGTGTCAAACCCTGATGCAAGATGGTGTCCGGCACCCAACTGTGGGTAAGTATCACTTTCATTCTCTAAATGACACCTGCCTGAACTTGTGATTTTTTTTTTTTTTTTTTTTTTTTTTATGCTAAATAGACTAAGCCTTTTCCTTGACAAGGGAAAGGAATTATTGCAATGTCTCTCTTCTGTGTGTGAGATATGATTTTTAAAAAAAAAAAAAAAACTTTCCCACACCTTAACTAAAGATTTCTAACATTTAAAACCAGACAGTGAATTTACCTTTAACATCATCCAACATCTGCAACACATCACTGCACCAAGGGAATATTCACCTGCAACAAACCCCAGTGCCTGGTCTGCAAACGCATCACTCAAAACATTTACGCCCCCGGCACTCACTTGGTATTCATACCACTGTCTCTAAGCTGTGACAGTTCCAATATCGTATATCTACTATTCTGCCACAAATGTGAGAAGGGCAATTATGTGGGAGAAACCAGAACAGAATTCTGCTTAAAGTTCAATAACAGGAAAAACATCATGGACAACAACAATTTTCCCAGTCTCTGTACACTTCAACCATCCTGGTTATAGTATCGACGATGTTTGGTGTGTGCTTTTAGCATCTTGGTTTGGTAGACGGGAGGACAAACAGATCAGAGTTGAAGTATATCTTAAAAGTAAATTCCCACATAGAGGGACTATACAGGGATTTGGATTTGCTCAGAGAGTACAATTTCCACAAGGAAATTATCAGCAACACTACTCCTTAGATGAGTAAGCCCTCCACTCACATTTTAACAGCTATTACCCTACCTATCTACTATATTTTTGTGTTTTACCACCTATGATTTCCTTACTGATGAAACTATTCAGTAATGGAAGTATTGCTGTGTATATTGAGGGCTACTTTCCAGTCACCTTCTTTTATATCATCATTGATTCTATCACTATGGCTTCTTTACATATAAGCTTATGTAAGGAGTGGGGAAGATTAGTTTAGATGCATACTAATTTTGTACATGTATTTATATCTTTACATGTATTGATACATGTTTGTGTGGTGGCTGATGCATATTTACACACTATTGTGCACTTATGTACGCATGTGCATCTATATATGTATACACTTTCCTCTCAGTTTTTCCTTTTATTTTTTTATTTTCTGTACCCCCTATTGTTAATAGATTTTCAAAATTTTTATTCATTTTTTTTCTTTCACTTTTTCTTTTCATTTTATTTAATTTTTTTTTTTTTTTTTTTTTTTTTTTTTCCTCCCTCATCACATATTCTAACCACAGCCCGTCTTTCTAAACCCGACAACTTGATCTGACAATTTTGGCTACAATTTGCGACGCAAGACTTCTTTACCCCTCCCAAACTCATAACTCTCTTCATCTATGTTTACAATCTCCCTCCTCCATGACACACCATTAATAATAATAGACCTGCCTAAGGCTTTTACACTGATCAAAATTTTAAATTTAAATTTATTTTCATAAGAGTTTTGCACATTGAGGAATCGGGTAGTGATCAGGTTTTTGCTAACAATACAATTTCCACTGGAAAATACCCCATCTACAAAAATATCTGTCGGTGAGTAATTCCCATTTCTATTTTTATTCCTCAGTCTGTTGATGGACACGGGAGTGTCAGAAAATTCTGAACTTAAAACCTTTCTCTCTCTGCTTCATTTCTGCCATACAGTTAATATTTAAAGGCTTATCGTACTGATTATATTGGTACCCCTTTTGTTTGTCCTTGTTTTATTAACTAACCTATCTATTATATAGGGACCTCCACAAAAAATGTGATACCTAACATTTAAAATGAATTTTAAAAAATGAAAAAAAAAAAACTTTGAATTTTTTTTTTTTTTTTTTTTTTTTTTTTTTTTCAGTTTTAATTCTAAGATAATAGATTAAATTTAATATTTCCAATAAACAAAATTCTTTGCTGCAATTCAAAAACTAATTTAGATTGACTGGAAACTATAATATATATATATATATATATATATATATATAGCTATTTTTTGCTAAAATAGCTGATTCATTAGGGTTGTACTTTTTGGTCATCTTTCATTGGAATGTAATTCTCCAGAGTCTTTCTATATTTCTGAGATGAGGTATTATGTACATTATTCAGACTATTGTCCTCATCTTTGTCACCATATTTATTACGTTCACTGGAGTAGACTGTTCTAGTTCCACATGCCATGTTTGATGGATGTCAGTTATCAGTTATCTCCTGCAGTGGAGAAATTTCAGAGGGAAACTAACAGGAGATAACTGATAACTGACATCCATCAAACATGGCACGTGGAACTGGAACAGTCTACCCCAGTGAGCAAAACAAAGGGGTCAGTCCGACATTCCAACCACCTGAAGAAGGCCGGAGCATAAAACAACCGAAACGTTGTGATAAATATGGCAACAAAGATGAGGATAATAGTTCAAATAATGTAAATAATGAATATAATTCTCTTAAAGAAGAAAAAAAAAATTTACAAAAATAAAATATGCTTTTCTGAAACTTCGAAGGATATGAGCCGATTTAAAGTATAATTAATCTAATTTGAAACAAATATTTACTTTCAGTTTAAAATATCAGAAATGCACTTTTTAATCCAACAGTAGCTGTTTTAACAGCCTGATTACAGATCTAATGTTCTACAGAGACTTTATCTGTAAAAAGTAACTTAAGAAAATAAACAGAATACATACAGTTGTGTATACATATAAGGAATTAATGGATTTGTTTATAATCTGACATTTCTTATTGCTTTAAATGTTATATTTAGTGAATGCATGTATTTGAGTAGATGTAACTTTTTAAATCTCTATTGGCCCCCTACAGTAGATTTAATGAAGAAAATGTGCCTTCTGGCAGGGTTCAAACCTGTATCCCCCTTGTGGGGGTGGGGAACAATTCTGGCAGAATAATTAAACTTTGCTTGACTGAAGAGTTTTCTGTGGCTGAGCACCCAAAGAGCACAGGGGGCTTTATGTAATTTTTTCTTTTAACATACAGAATGTTTGGAGCTGGTGTGTGTTTTTATATATATATATATATATATATATATATATATATAAAATCTGAATCTCTAACAAAAATAAAGAAAACCTGGGTATGTCTGTCAAATGAATCCTTTAAAGAATTCAAGAGTCAAAAAATAGTCATTAGTTAGTTAGTACTCAGAAAATCTGTAGTTTAGAAGACTTAAATAGGTGGTACACAAAAAGCTGTGAAGACTTATCATTAGTGAAAATTCACTGACAGTTTTTTGTTTTTGTTGGAGACTATTCATTTGAAGTTGCTGACACATGATCATCAGTAAAGATTCACTGACCATCGAACCTGTTGTAACTGGTTCATTTAAAGTTACTGAGATCTGTTTCTCTTGACTTGCACTGTGAGGTGGGGGGAGAAAAAAAAGCTATGTCTTTTCAACTTTGGAAACAGCTGCATCTCTGTTCCCTGAAAGTCGAAATCTGGTTTTTTATAAGCCTTTTTTTCTTCCCCTAAAGTAGTCTTGAAAAATAGTGATTTAGTTTTCTCTGATTGGTCAAATATTTCATGTTAATTTCTAACCAATAGTTAGACCTTGAGTTAAATATTTTGTTGTATTGTGGAATCTTTTTGGCATGTTATTGGGTAGAAAATAGTTTGGGTGTCTTTTAATATGCTATGTATGTGGATATGTAATTGTGTTGGAAATAGGGTTTATTTCCTCTAAGTATGCCAGTCATCTCAATTTACACTTCCACTCTAAACTTGTTTTAATGTATAAAGAAATTGTTTTTTTCCAGTAGTTTTTATGGTGCATACACATATTACTATATACCTATACAATTCTTACAAAAATGAATATGAATGATTCCTTTAAAGTCTTCATTTTTGTTCAGTTTTCTATTTCAGATCACTGAAAACTTTGTATCTGTTATATATCTGCTGTCTGTCCTATTAAAAAAAAAAACAAAACTGCTTACCAAGGGGATGCATTTTAATTACTGAAGTGGCTACACACATTGATATTTGATCTGAAATTTTTGCTTGTGAAATTTTATTTTATGTATTTTATTTTATTCCTCTTTTAGAATAAATTCACACTTTGGTTTGACAGTTACATTAAAATAGGTAGAAAATTCCTTTTGTTTTTATGATTGACATTATTGACACACTTTGAATCAACTTTCTTATTCAAAGTGTAATAAG